>JAOUZG010019538.1:48203-84086 GCA_026289955.1 Argiope argentata | reverse complement strand
ATGTACATAATGGTTGCTTAGCCTCCCTCTTCAAAAAAAAATCAAAATTCCATTATACAATTTCTATGGAGAAATCAATTCAGTATTTCCAAATGCAGAATTGATTTTGAAAAATGATGTTTCATATGAAAACTCATGACCCCTAGATCAAAGGTCATACACCTTTTAACTTTCATCATTTTCAGGAAAAACTGAAAAAGAAATGTTACTTTATAAAATGCATCTATACAAAATTTAAAGTTAACCTTCTGAAACGTATTACTTTTTTGCTGACTTTTCTATCTTTAATTAATTTAAATTTGATTAATTCGTATATATTCATTATCTCTTTTGATAACATATGAAATTGGTAAATAAAGTTCCCAATGGCTCCCCCTCAAAAAAAAAAAAATTCTCCAAAATCCTTCAAAACAAAGTTATAGTAAGCCTTACATTTTTTTTGGATTATTATAAAATATAATAAATGCAAATTCACCTTCACTTAAAAATAACCACAGAAGCCACCTAAAAATAAATATTTTAACTTAATAAATTACTGTAAGGAAGCAATTACTCGTTACAGAAAAAAACCCAAGAAAACTTTCGAATCTTTGGAAGGTAATTTCGTTCGAAATATGATTAAAATAGAAGCAACTTCCGAAAAATAAAGAATCATTAAATATTTCCGAGAGCTCCGGTTTGAATTGGGAGATTCTCTAGTTATTAAAAGAGGAAGCCACGGGAATGAAATCTTGGATATTTGGAGAAGTTGAGGTCTGTTTTTAATGAAGGGAAATAACGTGCGTATTCATTAAGGTTTAAATTCTACAGAACCGACAGATCGACTCAAAGGCAATTTGTACTTCATTTCTGAGCATATTTATTTGACTCAAACTGGAAGGATTTTTATAAAATGATAGTATCTATTAAGAAATATGTTGTTGTTGTTTCTTATGGCACTTTTTTTGGAAAAGTTCTTTGAGGTAGTGATTTAAAATCAGCGTTTCTTGTTTTATAGTAGCTGAGGCCAAGAGTACGACTTTTGCTACTCACTCATCGCATTCAATTGCACGGCCCCTTTTTAAAAGGGGGAGGGGACATTACCACACTTTACAGATAGAATACAGAACAACCATACCCGAACCGGGACTCGATCCTTGACACCAAGATCACGGCAACTCACTAATGTGCAGTGTGTTCTGATTTATTCTTAACGGATGCAGACTTGATTTTGTTTTGACTAGATATAACTTTTTTTATAAGTTATTTATATTAATTGTAATTATTTAATAAAAAGTAACTAAAATAAAATTTTTCTTTTTTTACCTAAGTAAGAATTGACTTCATTTTTTTTCTAAAATTGTTTACTATATATTGGATTAGCGTTTTAAGTAGTGTCGTATAATAAGTAAGCCTAAAAGTGTTAAAAATGTTAGTTATTAAAGTGTTAGTGGAATTTAGTTTATTTGAATATGACACTGTGTGAGCTCATTTTTCGAAATACATAAAAAAAGCAGAAATTCATTTCCGCTCCAATACCAGTAGTTTAAAGACTTGAAGATGATTTTCATTAGCTACCTCCGATTTATTTTTAGATTCCAACAGTTTCTTTTACAAAAAAAATCCCTTTTGCACATAGCAATCCTATTCTTACCGTATTGCTCTTTCCTAAAAACGAAGAGAGAATTTTCAACCTATTAAAGAATCGCGTCTCCAAGCTTCTCATCATTATAAGTTTACTATACATTAAAAGCCACTCTAATGCACAAAACACTGATCAAGACAGCAGTTCCTAAGAAATGCATCTCCATTCTCTTTCGCTGGAATTCCTTCATCTGAAACTGCGACTATAACGGAAGACGAAGCGAGATGAAAGGAATGATTTTTGCTTCATTTCGTTGTTCCTCGATAGCTTAGAGTCGGAGTTTTATTTTCAATGGCCCCTTTTTCCTCCAGAGGGAAATAGCAGGTGAAAGAGAATTATCTACGAAGTCCATGGTTTTGTTGAGAAGAGTAGTTCTGGCAATTTCTGAGAGAAGGATTATCCAACAAAAGATTTGGGCAATACCTTCTGAAGGGAAGCCACTTTAAGGGAAAAGCAGATGTAAATATGGGGCAAGTTTTGTATTTGCTTCCGATATAGATGGTATGTCTTTATAGTTCACTGTTATAAGTTTGGAGATTTATTTTGGCAAACTTGTAATCTCATGCAATTTGAATTAAAAAAAAACTTTATATGTATAGTTATCGATCTTTGCTATTCAAATGCAATTCTATATTTTTCATGGCATTAAGTTGATAAATTCTCCAAAATGATTACTCCGCACCAAATTCTCTGGAAGAGAAAATTTCTGTTGCTGTTGTTTCTTATGACACTCACCATAGAGTAGCTCGCTGAGATAAATTCTTAGGAAGAGAAAAAATTCTGTTGTTGTTGTTTCTTTTGTCACATGCCATGGACAAGCTAGCTGAGGTAGTCATTGATCTAAGCCTAATCAACGTCTCTTGTTTTGTAGTAGCACCAACTAGGACCAAGAGTACTACTTTTGCTGCTCACTAATTCTATTCGCTTGCGCAGCCCCTTTTTACAGGAGGACACATTCACACTCCTTACATATAGAACACAGAAGAACAACCATGCCCGAACCGGGACTCGAATCCCGGACGCCCAGGTCATGGGGAGGATGCGCTACCCCTAAGTCAGGGATCCGGAGAGAAAATTTTTATCTACATTTTTTTGACACTATTCTTTGGATTTGGACCTGCGACTGTAACTGAGGATCTAAAAGGAAAGATTTTTTTTAAAAAAAAAGGAATTCCATTTCTCGCCCTTATTTGTTCTCTTGCTAGTTATCTTTTAAGTTCCAAATTCAATGGATCTCGTTTTCCCAGATGAGGAGGGAGCCAGTGAAGAGCCATTCGCGGCTTCGTTTTGAAGAATAGTTTTTATAGAACTTATCAAGGATCTTCAACAAAAGTCACGGAATCTTCTATTTAATAGAAACCATTTCAAATAATATATAAATACAGATTTTTTTGGTATTTTTTTTAGTAAAGATGATTATTTTTTTCTTTAGAATTTCAAAAAAAAAGAATTCGAATTTCCTTGGTAAAATGTTGCAGTGAAGAATGGGATGTTTTCATTCTGGATGGAATTTTAAGATATGAATTCTATTTGAAGAGATTAAATGGATTCTTGTTAATGAGAAGTTGAATGATGTTTGAAGTTTATTCTTCTGCCTGATATGCTAATGAAGCATTACTTCTGTATGTTCCTTCGCTATTCATGGTGGTTCACTCTCGCCACATTGGAGATATCCCGAAAAGGTGGAGGTATAGATCCTACCATAGATGATGGGATGCACTTCTTAAGGGAAGGGTTGTACCTTGGCCGGTGATTGTCCTTAGGTCTCAAATTGGGCCAGTATTGCTATTGAAGCTTTCCGGTCATTCAGTTTTTTGGTGTATCCTGTGTTCATTGGAGCGTCTGGTATGACCTATTTATTTTGAGTTATGGAGTAATCATTCGAAAAAAGGAAACTATAACTCGAGTGTTGTTATAAAGGGATTGGACTCTGGCATCTTGTTCAATTGCCATAGGACTTGTTAGAATTTATAAGATATTAGTGAAATCTCGTTTAAGTGTTTAAAGATTACGTGGTTTTCAAATGAAGAGAATTGGAAGGCAGAAAAAGAATTCTGCTTCAGGTACTTATCTTTTGTTTCATTTTCAATGGAACTCAGTTTTTCAGAAAAAAAGGAACTCGTAAAGCGGAATTATCAACGATTTCCTTTAGAATAGTTCTTATCCCATTTGTCAAAGCTAAGTTTATTCAATAAAAGACATGGAATTTAGTATTTCAGAGAAACCACTTCACAAGAGCAGCTATAAAGCTTCTTGTCTGTTTTGGTAAAGGCGAGTACTTTTTACTTTCTCGAATACGAAATTTAGAGAAAGTATAGTAATCGTCAAAAAACTAGAACTCTTCATTTTGAGGAATCAACACACTTTAGACTATCCTTGAAAAACACCCTATTGTCTACATGAGCACACACAATTTTACGCTTTGTCTACTTCTTCATTCCACCCAAAACATACTTTGAATCAAAAATAGCTTTCAAAGACTGTGAGTGTTTACAAGAACGTTCAAGCTCCGTATCGTAGTGATATTTCAAATCGAAACATTGAATCTGTTCTTTAGAAGCTTTTTTTGTCAGCACAGAGAAAGTTTGAATTCGAGTTTAAAAAAAGCAAATAAAACTTACTTTGCATTTGACAACAGGCAGATGTTTCTCTGCTACAGTTTCTAGATTCTTCAGAATGTTTTCTTCTGTATATAAGTGTTTTCTTCGTTGAGGACATTCGCTTGAAAAAGCTGCGGTTTTTATGAACTCAAGAAGTTAAAAAAATAAACTATGGAAGTATTACGAAGATCAAATCTATAGATGTCCATTATCAAAGTATATTTTAGGGCTAGTAGAGGTATGTTTTTTGCTTCATAAAGCGTTCTCTGAAGATCCCTGCAATTTGATATTTATGACCTAGCCCTCCAGACGGCGACGTTCAGATTGCTCTACGTACCGAAAGCGGCGCGTCTGAATAACAGGTCTGTTCTTAAAAGTGTCAGGGTTTGGACAAACGGATTGCTTTCCCCTTTTGCGTGTAGTTCAGCACCACAGGGGGTAGGCTGATTAGCGGATATCATGTTGTGAGTGACAGCTGTTATCTTATCGCAGTCTTTTCATTTCGAAGAGCATGTTTCTTTTGGTCGATCGAAATGACATTGATTGGAAACTTAGAAAATATTATTGTGTTTCAGCGGATTTTTTATTTTTTCATGAAACACTACATAAAATTTACTTTAGAAATAAATAATTTTATGTTTAATATGATAGGAATATGATTTTTAGGAATTGAAAGTGTTCGTCTTATATAATGTTATACGTTTCTCAAAATTTTTAATCCCATTGTAATGTGAAATTATTTTTCGAAATTACATAGAAGTGATTTAATTCTTGAAAAAAAAATTCCTCTCAACGTATTTCCAATGTTTTTCAATATTCTAAAATGCACTTTTAAAATATTAATTGCCATAAGTAATGCCAAGTTATTAATTGGATTAATCAGTATTCAGAAAAACAATTGTGCAATTAAGGAATTTCATACAATATTTTAATTTCTGAGATACTTTGGTATTTATCAGCATGATTAAAATTTTGAAATTAAATATGTTTTACAATAACTCAGTAATGCTGAAATAACTGGACTGTGGAAATGATGTGCCTTATGACAACAATTAAAAGTAATTGCCAAAATATTTCTTTGTATTATTCATGATACAAACAAATTTGGCCTAGAAAAATGAATTAAATTATCCAGTTTATTTAGGCTTATAATTAACCATTTGGCACTTGAATTTTTTGGATATTTCTAAAGAAATATCCTACAGAACAAGAACCATTTTAAAATGAATTACAATAAAAAAAATCAGTTTAAATAATTCGAGTTAGAGTCAAAGCTCTCACAATCTTGCAATCGGATAACGACATTCCCTAGGGTCAGAGAATTATTAAATATTATTAAATTCTGAATTTAAAAGCTTTCCAAATGCAACTGCATTGATTTTTTATGCATATTTCTTCCTAGCTGAGATTGGCGCCCAAAATATTTTCCGAGGTTGCTGGTCAATACAAAATTTTAAATTAAATGGTTTCTTCAGCAAAACATCTTGACATTTTAAATTTCGATAGTCATATAACTCATACTGTTTCAGACTCCATGCTCCATTCTGTAGAATAAAATTTGTTTATTAGAAAATCCTTAATTTAAAACGGGAGTGAATAAACTACAATTAATGCAAAACCTTTTTTCTTGAATGCCATAAGGCTTAATAAATTTCTAAATATAGATAACAGAACCATTTAGCAACAAAGTTTTATATGTACTACTGGATATTTCTTTTTAATTTTTTAAATATTTGAGATTATATATTATAAGTCAGATTATCTACCATATTTGTCTGTTCGTATTATTGATTATATCGTCAGACCAGACAATTTAAAATAGAATCACTAAAAACAGCAACTATCACGCTGGACAATAGACATAATTTCTTTAAAATTTTAATCTAACCTTTTTAAGGGCATGAGTATCACGCTCATCACCAAATTCACTAATCTTTGAATAAAGTTATACAAACTAGCACAAATTCTTAAGAATGTTTCAGTCAGACAAAAACTTAGAGGTTTCATTTACTTACCTAAAATAAAAGGATGTGTCTTGATTTTTTTATTAATTATTAAATGAAAAAAGTAATTAATAAATCAGATTAAATTTAATCTAATAAGTAAATTACTTTTCCTACGCCAGTCTTAATTAAAAAATATTTTAATCCACCATTATTTAAAAAAAACTCTTTTTCTAGATAAATAAAAAATATTAAATTTTTACAATTCATTCGAAAATATCACTATAGAAAAAAGTTTGGTACTTTAATTACGAACTCAAAATTTTCTTATCCAATGGTAAGAATTTTTTTGCCGTATAATTTTATTTACTAAAATTCAAATAAACCATATAGCTGAAGCGAATAAGACACAAAAAGTTCAAGATAATTTTATCTCAAAGAATGATTTTTTTTGCTGATGCATTCAAATGTATAAATAAAATTGAGCATTGTATACATTGTGTTGTAGCAATTTCACCTTTTATAGTGGATAAATGTTAAAATTCTATGTAATTTTTGATTATTTCATCCAGAGGTGTACATTCCCAGTTCCAAATTATAAACGTATAAAATGTGTTCGCCCCAGGTCAAACAATTTGATCTGGAGATCGCCAATATTAATACTCATCTTCACTATCAGTGAATATATGCACTAGTATTATAATAATAGTTGTGAGGTGTCTACTTCTGATATCCTTAGCACAAAAGCTGTATTTAAAAAAATGAAAACGTGAAGCTAAAGATTAATATTTTGACTCGTAAAGAATTTCAAATTACTTGAAATGTGGGTATTTCCAAATTTTTCTTATTCCAGTGATCAAAAATAACTTGTTTTAGTGTTACACTTTTTTAGCATATTGGAATAATTTTTGTCATGATGTTCGCGTATTTAAGAGTATTTTAATTGTTTTTATTTTGAATATTTTCAAGAGGGATATTGTATAAATATCGTTTTGTTTTAACATTTCTGATAACTTTTTACAATGAAACAATGCTTAGGAAATGCTTACTCAGTGAGAGGCTTTGGGAAAAACTATTAATGATTTTTAAATTAAAGTTTTTTTTATAAATCATCTTTACATTTACTATTCTGGGCATTGAATACGATAAGGTTTCCATTTCCAAAAAAATAGTGAATTATTCTTTCCAGTTCTCTTCTTCAAGACTTGTTGAAGATCATATGAAACATCTGTGGTTTTAACATCTGCGGTGGAAATAACATCTGTGGTTTTTATCATTTACGACGTACTTTATGGTAAAACGTTAGGGGGCAATTAATCTGATGCTCTTCTGATAATTTTTCTTGATAAGCCAATTTAAATCTAATTAGTTCTCAAACCTTTCGGAATCTAAACGACTCCATTTCCTTTTCCTTTCCATTTTTTTTAACCTTAAGCGAAATAATAATTATTTTTAAGGTTTCTAATCGTGGGAACAAATATGAAGAACCCATGAGAAAATTTTAAGTGCTTGACTTCGACACACGATTTCAAAGCATGTGATACCTTTCCCATTTGCATGCCAGATGATTGATGTACAAGAAAGCGTATTGGATGGCAATAAAAACATTAGCGGAAGAATGGAATATCGATATAGGGGATCTATATAAGTAAGACCATAAGTTCACAGCCTATTTATTCTGCAGATAGTTGAGATAGTGAAGCTACAAGCTTGCTCATATATTTGAATTTTTTTTTCCTTTCAAATCCTATCGAGCAACCTGTGTGGAGTACCTAGTCTGCTAGGTAGGAATCTAGGTCGATAGAGTAGAAAAGTTATATTTCAGCCTACATTATATTTAATGACGCATTTTAAAGAGGGTCTAATTTAATTTGCTGTTACTTGACAAATCGTTTTGCAGAGAGTTTCATTGAAACAAATGAATTAACACCCAGTTCAAGATTACACGGATGGAAAGATACGGATGCCAGCGAAATAAGAGTGTTCCTTGCTTTATTGATTCTTCAAGGAATCCTTCAAAAGCCGATTCAAAAGTTATATTGGTCTCAAAATCCGTTCCTTTATACACCAGTTTTCGGTCAAATAATGTCCGAAAGAAGGTTTGCTTTGCTGATGAAGTTCTTGCACTTCACAAATAATGCAACAATAGATACAAACAATCATCCTCAACCTGGACTTCGAAAAATATATGAAGTATATGAAGCATTAAACAGAAAATTTAAATCTTCATATATTCCCGAGTGTGAAGTGTCTGTCGATGAATCAATGCTATTATATAAGGGCCGGTTGGCCTTTAAGCAATATCTGCCGAAGAAAAAGTCCAAATTTGGGATAAAATTTTACCAATTATGTGAATCAAGTACAGGATACATCTGGAATAGCTTGATATACACAGGAAAAGACATGCCTCTATGGAAAAACGCCTATAAATATTCTGCAACCACTAACATAGTTATGACTCTGATGGAAAATCTTCTGAGTAAAGGTTACTGTGTCTCTTTAGACAATTTTTATACTTCTCCTGAACTCGCAGAGATCTTGATAGCTAATAAAACAGACATTTACGGAACTTTAAGATCATATAGACGTGGTATCCCACAAGAAATAAAGGACAGAAATATTAAAAAGGGAGAGATCGTTGGCTTTCAGAAAGGAAAAATGTGCATTTTAAAATATATGGATAAGAAGCCAATTCATATGCTTAGCACAATTCACACAATTAATTTTGTTGAGCAGTGCAAAAGGATGAAGAAAAGTAATGGCGACATTGAAGAAATTATTTCTAAAACGCCTAAGGCTATTTTAGATTATAATCGAACGATGGGAGGAGTGGATATGGCTGATCAATGTTTGTCATATTATCCAACAGCTCGGAATCAACAAAAGAAATATTACAAGAAGATTTTCAGGCAGTTATTAAACCAGAGCGTATGGAATTCATATGTTCTCTTTAAAAAATGTGGAGGTAAAATGACACATCTAGATTTTAGATTAAATCTAATAGAAAGCTTATTTCAAACGTATGGAGATAAGAAAAATTTGCAACTTCTTGTATCTGACCACCTCACTGGACGCCACTTTCCTTCACACATTGAAGCGACAGGTAAAAAGAAAAGCTTGTCAAGAGTGTGTATTGTGTGTAGCAAAAGATTTGATGATAAAGGCCGTCGTGTTAGGAAAGAAACTAGGTTTCAGTGCAAACAATGCAAGGTTGCACTATGTATCACACCATGTTTTGAAAGATATCATACTGTGTTTGATTATTGAGATTTACACTTCTAAATCACATTATTGATTATATTCCTATTTTTTATTATACTGTGCTTTTATTGTTATTATTCTACTCAATCCCATTTTACATTTTTAAGAAAAAAATTAAAATGTTTGTATATAAGTTTTTCAGGATTTATGCTTACAAATTTTTATTTGACATATTGCAATTACATTTTTTTGTATCTGCTCATTTCGTTATTTCAAGAATAAACAAGATGAGTTTGATTTTGATTTTATAAGTCTTTCTCCTATTAAAAAAAAATCAGAACCTTTTATGATCATTAAATGCATTAATATTTTTGTTATATATTCTGCGTTTTGCATCTATTTATATTTTATCATTTTATCATATTTTTATAATGCTATATTTATCGCAATCACTAGAAAAACATTTATTGTATTTCAAAATTTCTGTATTTCGTATCAGTCATCTACATTAATTATATCATTTCTTCAAAGAGAGGAGGTCACAAAGGTTCATAGGGTGAACAATTTTTCGTAGTTTTTCTATGAAGTAAATTTACTTCCTGTTTTGTCATCAAATTAAATGAATCTATTCTTCTTTACAATTTCATAAAAGTAAGAAAAAGATTAATTTCATGGCACAGTTCTAAAAATAACACTCATATAATTCTACTATATTAAAAATTACAATGCTTATATGAGAATAAACATGATTTTATTTGCTACACATGTTACTGAAAAATAAAGAGAATGTTTATACTGTAAAACTTCCTTTAAATTTTTATGAAGTTTTAAGATTCTATATTCCAATAATCTAAAGAATTTTTGTAACAACATTTTCAGTCTTAAATTTGGAGCAAATATTTACAGAACGTTGAAAAAAAGTTTCTAAGTACATGATTGATTTTTGAAGCGATTAATTATTTTTATTTAAGTAATTAATAATGTCAAGCGGAATCAAACATATTTTAGTTTCAAGTAAAAATCCCCACATTAAAAACCTGTTGTAACAGCACAATTAGAAGTTTTGCTATAAACTGCTGATAAAAGTAGCATGCCAATGAAGATGCGCATATAACTAAACATATATTTTGAAAATATTCTCAAATGTGTTTGTAAAAATAGTTTTGGCTTGTGAGAAGTTTTTGATTACGCGTTCATATTCTTTCTATATTAAGAGCATTATTGTTCAAATTTCCTACAGTATTTAAACAAATGTTCAAAGGCCAGTACTTAGATTTTCAATAACGCAACAAAAACAATTCCTAAAGTCTATATTCATTATGGAATTAATAGAATTCCAAAAAATCTGTAGTGAAGAAAGCTAACCAAATTCTTTAATTAGTACTTATCAAAAGTTTACTCTTAAAGCTATTGCGATAAAATATATAATGTTATTAGTAAAATACAATTTTATTTTTCAACAAACTCAAAAAAGACAATATATATTAGCTACAATAAAAATTTAAAGTTGTGAAAATAAGTAAAAAAAATCCGAATGGTAGAAAAAAGATGTATTAGTTTTATATACACCAACAAATATAGATAAAATACCTCGCTTGCGTTTATTTGTTTGGGAAAAAGAAAAAAAAACATACAGATTTTTTTAAATTAAGTTTTTGAATTGTTATATTCAAATTCAGAATATTTAAAAACCTTAGCCTTAATTAACAATAATTAGTTACATCTTTAAAGCTTTGGTAAACTAAACGAGAATTTTAATTTCTTCATTTGGTATTTTAGGAGATAAAAACTAACAAACTTGATAAATAAATTAAAATCATATCTGGTGAACTCAAACTTTACAATTAAACTTACTATACTTTACTATAAAAGAAAAAATTGTCAACTTTTTATTTTATATTTATTTTTTAGATTAACTATTGTTTCACGCTAGAAAGTTTTAAAATCTTATGGATCAATTTATTAATAATAATACGTATATATGTTCATTTTCATATTAAAAGTAGGTTAATTTTCATTCATTAGATTTTACTACCCTTATTTAAAACTCAATGGGGATTCGCATTTATTCTCAAAATCTCAAAATAAACGTCTGAAAACGTAAACAAAATTTTAAAATGCTTAAGACATGACCAGGAAGACAACATTCATCCAGTCCACTGATAACGATTGACTTCTCCTTATCTCACATTACCTTCTCATTATCTCGCAGCTTGAGTTTGGGGGAAGCGAAAAACTGGACCCGTCAAAGTACGGGCAGTGACAGTTTTAAGGGGATTTAAATTTCCGTCTATTCACGGGCCTAACGCTTTGAAGGGAGAAGAGATTCCGTCTATTTGCGGGCTTGACGCTTGGAGGGCTAGTGTATCGATAGATGTCGATGACTTAGGTCTCACCAACGCAGATAGAAAAGTGATATCTTCTAATACTCAGAGAGATTACTTAAGTGCCTATCTCTGGTAGAAGTGTGATGTCTTCTAATACTCAGAGAGATCACTTAGGTATTCATCGTCTCTGGTAGAAGTATATATTCTAATACTCAAAGAGATAATTACTTAAATATCTATAATCTCAGGTAGATGTGTGATATCTTCTAATTCTCAGAGATATTACTAAGGTCTCTATCATTTCTGGCAGAAGTGTGATGTCTTCTGCTACTGAAAGAAATATAAGAGAAATTAAAAAGCCGATGACGTAGAAATTTGTCTTAATTTTTGTATATGAGCTACCGGCCATCTTTGAGGACTTTCAGAGGTATCTCGCCAACATTGAAGTTGATTTTGCTTAAAAATTAATACAAAACCTTTTGCAGACAGTCTAAAAAATGCATTTCACTATAGTTGATAAACTTGACATTGGTACATCAATTTTGGAGTAATGTTGATTAGGACACAGATAGGATAAAACCTATGAAATAGTTCTTCTGAAAATTTTGATTACCTTGATACTTGATACTGAAAATTTTGATACCTAAAGTACCTTGATTAACATGTAAGGTATCTAAAAGAAATGGATATTCTCATCAAAGCCTCATCAAAGATTTCAAAAATTGTAGAGAAATCTAGAAAATTATCGTTGTTTCCTAAGTTTTAAATGAAGTCCATATTAGCTTTCACACAAACCAACTATATCAAAAGTTGTAGAGAAATCAATAAAAAAGATGGTTAGTTCCCAAGTTTTAAACCATCTATATATTAACTTCCACACAATCCAAATATTTGAAAAGATGTAGAGAAATAATTGTTGATTCCAAGGTTTTAAAACAATTCCCCACAATCCAAATATTTCGAAAGTTGTGGGAAAACTGTAAAAAAGGTTATTGATTCTTGAGTTTAAACCAAATCCATAATGACTTCCACACACTCCAAATATTTCAAAAGATTTGGAGAAACGGTTTTCGGTCTCTAAGTTTTAAAACAATTACATATTAATATAATTAAAATCAAACAATTTAAAAAGTTATACATAAATCTATAAAAAAGATTGTTGCTTCTTAACACCAATATTTCAAAGTTTGTAGATAAATCCATAAAAAAAGGTTGTAAGTTTCGAAGTTTTAAGCCAAGTCCTTATTAACTTCCATATAACCGAAATATTTCAAAAGTTGCAGAGAAATACCGAAAATGATTGTTCGTTCCTAAGTTTTAACTACCATATTAACTTCCACATAATCCAAAATATCCTCATTAACATTTTTTCTGTATTTGAATGGTTACAATAAAAGCAAAGAAGTAAAACATAAAGCTGAACATTCAAATAACTACAGGCCTAATAATGAAGATTTTATTTGAATAAATTTTTGCAATAGCAGAAACTTGTTCCGAAATGAAAACTTGAAATAATAAGTAAGACCAAAGTATTTCTAGAATAGCTATGGGCTTCTAAAAATATCAAGGTAATTAAATTTTACTCGGAGCTGCAACTTAAGTTGGGAACTTTCCTCATAATAATATAAGACGAAGACATAGCATTAGATTATAAAGACGGTGATCTTTATTTGTGATTTTAATGAAGGTCCATAAAATGCATATTCATTAATTTTCTATTTTTGGCGCAGTCAATAAAAATGAACGACAAGCAATTTGGGCCATATTTCTAGATAAATATATTATTTTCATTTTAAATTAATAGAATCGTTCTAAGCATTGAGGGATATTATTGGTCAGAAAATAAAGTTAGAAACATGTATTTAAGGGCTATTTATAATTTAAATATATTTAAACATTATATTTAAAGACTGTTTATTACTTAAAAGTGTTGTCAAGCGATATTAATGTTAATTACAGACGATTGTTAATATTCTTAGCACAAGATGTAGGACACAGAGCTATTTAATTGTGCAAGTTATATATATATATATATATATATATATATATATATATAGTAGGAATTGAAGTAAAAAAAAATTGAATAGAATTTTCGTGACGCCATCTGTTAGGTCAAACCCGAACTGTTCACACATAAAATTTTATAAACTTCCTTAATTTTATTTTTAATCAATTAATAATTTTAAAAAATTTATTAACATCAAGTTTCATCCGCTACAAGTTTAAAAAGTGAATTTGAACTTGAGTGGATGAATTAAAATATTTTATTAACGACTGATAATCTGAACAAGAAATATGTAGGTTGAGTGTGATCTAATCAGCAGACATTTATATTATAAATTCAAAAGTTAAGTGTCGAACAATTGATTAATTGTGTAGTTCCTTAATTAGCCTCTACACATAGTACGGTCTTCTTGGCCAATGAATCACCATTTGGGGATCGATTATCCAAGCATACTGGATCCCTTTATTCTGTTGAGGTATGCCTATTTTGTAGCCAATTACCTGGAAGAGAAAATGTCTGCCTGACAAAATATAAGGGTGGACAATACAAAGAAAGCAGTTTCCACAACCAATGCTATTGATACTGCTACTTTTAGTGGTGGTGGGGTGGTCGGCTTTTCACAAGAAGAAATCTATTCAGATCTATTACCAAGTATAGAACCAAAAATATTAATTAATTATTTTCTATCAATGTTCTTTTGTGAAATGGATCAGCAAAGCAAGATTCATCAAGATTTAAAACACAAGGTTTTAAAAGATTTCATTTAAAGTTAACATTAAGGCCAAGGATATAACTTATTTTAAACTGCTCTTTATTGCAGACTGTTAGATTTTGAGTAACCATAGATGATATTTAGTTATTTTTTATATACTTTTATTATTAATTTACGTATTCTTTATATACAGGTTAATTAAGGAACACACACAGCTAACCGTTTGTTCTCTACTAATTTTTTTGTGTTGCTATTATAAACATTTGCTTAGATATATTTTTATTCAACACTAACTATTAATTCACACTCAGCCTATATATATGTTGTTGAAATTTTCAGTCTTTAATAAAATATTTTCCATTCATTCACTCAAGTTCACATACATTTATAAAAACTTTTAATAGATTACACTCGATATTAGTACAATTTTTTCAAATATTAACTCACTGAAAATAAAATTAAGGAATTTTATAATATTCTATAAGTGAATCGTTCGGTTTTGAATCAGCAGATGGTGACACAAAAATACAGATGAAATTTTTATTAGTTCAGACTCTTCCTATATATATATATATATATATAGTTTAAATTTTCAATCGATAATGAAGCACTTTTTATGTAACCATTCAAGTTAAAATAGATTTTTTTAAAACTTGGATAACATTTGATGTTAATTCAGTTTTTTGAAATACTACTTCCTTGATTACATTTTATTAGTTTTTAATACATTAAATAGAGTAAAATGAAATCAACAGGCAGTTGATCAATTGATAAAATGCGTGGTTTTCAGTCCTTTTCTTCTGTGAAGGGAAAGAATTCGAGTTCAGTTTTAACAAAAATCAATGATTTTTTTTGATAAATTATTTATATTAATTGTGATTATTTAAAAAAAATTAACTAAAGTTTTTCTTCGTTGATCTAAATAGGAGTTGAATTAATTTTTTTTATATTTCTTTTTTTTTACTATCATCAGTAATGTTTCAAAACTGTTAAATGTAACTTTCATTCCTTTTTCTTATCAAATTATTTATTTTTAGTATTATTTTTGATTTTTTACACTTATTCTTAAAAAAAAGTGCTGAAATATGTTAGCACCAATGAATTTAAATTATTGCCTTTTAACTGTCCATTTTAAAATTTAATTTAATAGATCAGGCTTCTATGGACATGCTAATGGACATTGCTACAGCCCACAGTCGGCCACAACAAATCCTGTCGATACTGCTACTTTCAGTGGTGGCGGGGTGGTCGGCTGTACAGAAGAAGTGTTGTCGATACGACTCTCTGGTCATTCAGATTTTTTTCAAAAATCTTTCAGTGGGTCGGAATTGCCAGTTTAAAGTTTCATTGTAAAACGAAAAAAAAACACTGATTTTGTGTGTCAACTGAATTTAAAATTTGATACGAATTTGGAGAATATATAGTTGACTCCTTGGGTCTAAGAAGGTTAAAAATTATGCTGTTGTTACTTATTTCACTTTACGAGCCCTATGGTGAACTGTCAGAGATTTAAGCTGAGTGTGCAGTAGCTTCTGAGGGTGAGGCTCATGAGTACCCGAGGACAGAAGAATGACTTCCATCTCACAAGAGGATGACACACACATTCGCTTGCACAACCCTTTTTTACAGGGAACGGGGTTCTTTAACACACCATCACTGATATGAATGATGATAGAGAACAGCTATTCTCGCCCCTGGACTCGAAACCATGCTTTCTGGATCATAGAGAAAAAGCGCTACCCCTAGGCCAGGATTCCAGTTTTAAAAAAATGTACCACATTTTAGTTTTTTTTATGCTTGTTGTGTTAATTTTTTCAATTAAAAAAACTGGAGTTACTCATTATCAACCTTCTCTTATTCAAATACAATATATCGCGTTTTGTGTTTCATTCTACTGTAAAAAAAAGAATACTGCCTTTGATTGTCATCGTTTCCTGCGAATAATTCCAAAATCTTATTCAAATGGAGAGGATGTTCAGTTAACTATTTGAAGCTCAATAAATAAAAAAATTGTACCACATTTTTCTTATTTTTTTCACGCATATATTTATATATAAGCTTGGAATAAGGTCCGGGATGGCGTGGTTAGTAGGGTATGGGATTCACACCCCGTGGGTTGCGAATTCGAACCCGCAGATCGTAGACTCACCAAGTGTCTGTCTGTGTGTGTGTGTGTGTGTGTGTGTGTGTGTGTGTTGTGACTGCACACATTAAATCTGGTGTGGTCAAAAGGCTCTCAAATGATAAAATTTTTTTACTAGCATTCAATTTTTAACGCCAACTGAGGATGCAAAGCCGACTCAAAAAGCGGGAATTTCTTACACCAGTTCGGGTAACGCAATACAGATTAAAAATATTTAATTTTCTTTATTCTGTATTATTTTAATTCAAAAATTCTTCAGAATGAATCAGAAAAACTGATTCATTGACAAAGTTTAATTTTAAATGCATCAAATATACATGAAAATAAACAAGCAATGCAAACATGAAAATAAATAGAGTCGTTTAAAATAATCGGCTGAAAACATGTTAAGATTAACCTCAATAGTGGATGGGGAGAACAAACTGAATTCGTTATTTATTTAGGGCGCAGGAAATGAAGAATTTTGGCGAGAAAATTTTTACTTAATTAATAAAAAATTAATCAATAAATATTTGAAAAAAATGCATTAGCGTACACTACAAAAAAATATTTACTTGAAATTGAGTGGATGAATAAAAAGTATTTAATGAACAATTGAAAATTAGAACGATATATTTATATATAGAGAGAGTGTAAGCTAATAGTAGGAATTGAAAAAAAATAAAGCAATTTCGGTGAAAGGGAAAGTTTTTTTTTCTAATTCCCAAATCCTCATAAACTTACAATAAATAGTATTTCTCTTTTTTTTCCCATAAACGATTTTTAAAAAGAAAAAACGATGTAAGCGCAGCGCAGAGCAAATGAAATGTAGGCGCAATGGATGAGATAAGGCATTTAAATCTCTGATAAGCCGAAACGAGCTCTAATAAGTTATTCACCCTCTCGATGCATTTCTAATACCTGAACGGATTTTGCAACACACCGGTCACGATGGTCTTTCCAGAGACTCATCAGAGATGAGAGGAAAAGTGGTGTTTACTCTAGCTGAGTTAATTTGAACTACTTCATTTCTGTGCAAATACCGGATCTTTTTCTTGGGAATCGGTTCGGCAGTATTTATAGAGCAGATTACTTTAAAGAAATTCATGAAATAATCGATTTCCGTCGCTACTGTTTAAATTTCTAATGAATTATTTCATTTCGAACAAATCAAATATTCTTAATCTCTGTGAAAGTTATTTTTTCAGATAGAAAACATAAATAGTGAATAAATCTCATCTGTGGTTGAAAGAATGTAATTTAATTTTAAAAATAGTCTTGTCTTTTTCCTGGGATAGAATATAATTTTCTAAGTGGTTTCGAATATTGGTTAGATCATCTTTAAGTAACAAGCAAGTATTTCTTTTATCGAAAACTCATATTTTATTTCTAAATTGCCATAAAATATTCAAAATATCTGTTAAAATACCGATGTTAATTGAGAACGGCTACCCGATGTTAATTTGAGAACGGCGACATCTATTACCACAAACAGGGTGCCTAGATATAATAAAGTGATCATGTTCTAAACGGTAAAATTGGTTACAGCACCACCTGGTGGTGTTCATATCTGGAAAATGGAAGACAATTGGGGAAAGAAATCGTATATAAAATTGTAAAATACTTTTGATTGAATAGTTGCTCCTGGAAAAATCTGAATGACCAGAGCTCCGCATCAGCAACACTGGTGGGAATAGTGGTTGAGTCTTGAGGGCCATCATCGACCTCGGTACTACCCTTCCCGAAGGAAGTACGCCCTGTCATCTCTGAGAGGAAGCCAGACCTCCCCCCTCCCCCAACTTTTCGAGTAATCTTCAGAGTGGAGAGAACCAACCAGCAAAATGAATGCTGCTCCTCTTCATGTAAATGGTTCACCTCAGAGAATTTTTATTTGCATTTCAGAAAGTTTGTTAAGATATATTCCCTTTGGTTTTCCCATTTCTTTAATCGATCCTTCAAATACCTTCTTATAACTCGAGCAAAATTATCTTTAAACTTATCTTTCTTAACACAAACTAAGAGCATTCATCATCTAAACCTTTTTCCTTAATTTCATTAATCTTCATGAAAGGAGACAATCTCAGGAACCTCCAAACAATACAGCAGTCAACTCTCAAATAAAAGAGAGTTTGGAATGTCTAAGTTTTATTTAAAGTTGGCAGCCTTCTTTAAAAGACATAAAAGGAAATAATTTACATATTTTTTTATTTCATTCATTTCAAAAGGTTATTTCTTTATTGGCGACTTAATGGAATTCTCTTGCTCTTTGAAATTCCAATAAAAGAAAAAAAAATACTTTCAAATAGTCCTTCTAGCTTTTCTAGTTTCTTCTTTAGAATTGACATCTAAATGACATCTATTGAAGAGAACGCCTTCTCTAGATTGGACAAATAATTGCTGAAAGATATGATAAAGCTAAAAAGATCTATAATCTTCGGATAATATTCGAGTGTTCGTAAATTCTTCTGATAGGAAATAAGTGAATTTTCCCCTCGTTGTTTATTTCAATTTTCTAGTTGAATAACTCTTGCTAGGTTTCAGAGAAAAGAATTTCATGTTTGAGAAGTTTTGTGGAATTTAATCCGCAGCTTCCAAATATTTTTTACTAAACAATTTTTCCAATGAAATGCGCACCTGCGATAGTTTTCTGGAAAGTAATTGCATTTTTTTCCTGAAATATAGTAGAAGAAACTTTTGCTAATTTAATCAAAGATTTGGTATCTTTAATGAAATTTTTTTTGTTTAATATTATTATAGATTTTGAAGACTCTTATTTTGGAAAAGAAAAGTTGAATTTGACTAAAAAATTATTTTGATTTTGTTGAGTTTTGTTTAGTTATAGAGTGAAGCATATAACAATTTGTTAAAAAAAGGCGTGATTTGCACCCAGATTTCACATTTAATGTTGTAAAATGCCGGTCATAGAAATGTTACAAGCGTTTAACAGGAATGTTCAATCACACGTGATTATTTCCCAGATACTGCTCCGATCTATTACCATCTAAGACAATCGATGAATCAGGATTTGTCAGCGATTTTTCTAATGTTATGGATATCAATAAAATGAGATAATCTATGATCTAATAATCTATTACTAATAATAATGAAAATCCGCTAAATTATATTTCACTTTCAATCTGCTTATTGATTAAAAAACGGATGAAATCAGAGAATAGGGGAAAAATATTTTCAATTATCTTTTTGTTAGTGGATTTTCACAATAAAGCCATATTTTTATAGAAAAAATTTCCCTAAATGTTGATGCACCTTTCAAAATGTTTCTAAAGATTATAATAAGATTTTAATATTTTATCATGTTAGAACATGATATTGCTTTAGGAATGAGGTTTTGTGACGTAAACAAAATCCTGTAGAAGAAAAATAAAAATTTATTATCTGCACAAGCATCTCAAAAATCAGCTTTTAATATGTTGCCATTGCATTTGCAAAAGCTCTGATTTTTTTAAAAAGTTAATGGCTACAGCAAATAAAACCTAGAAAAATGTCATTTTGAGCACGCGATTATATGAAATGAAATAAATAGGAAATGTGATGTTTTTTTTAAACAATAAATGCGAGACAATTTTTTTGGATTGTTTACAATACCAAAGTGACTCATTCAGTAAAACGATTAAAAGGAATAAAAATACAATTTTAACTCGCACGAGCACGTGGTACTTGGCCGTCCAATAAATTATGTAATGACATGATACAATGAAATATGCATAGCGGATTTCATTTTAATCTTTTAATATTACTTATTTGAAGAAAAAATTATCAATATGAATATTATTGAGAGACAAATGAACATACCAAAACAATAACATATCTCAATTGGAATAAAAACACTTCTTATATAATATGTATTGAAAATATTCCTTTTCACAAAGGAATTTAGATAATACAGTTTGAATAAGAAATATATTTTTTAAGAAAAAAATAATAACGACAGATGAATAATTAAAAAAAATATTTCCTCTTCTTGAAAAGAGAGCATAAAACTTGAAAAATATTGGAAATATTCTATGCTAAATAGGATAAAAAATACACAGTTCCTTGCATGGATGCTGGAAATATTCTGTGCTCTATAAAAATACACAGTAGCAACATTGTTCCAAAAAACGAAAACACATCATGAATAACTTATTCTAGAGGCAGATGTTACTTCCAAAAAAATGTTCACATTTTAAAGTTCCTTTTCCCAACGTCTGGAAATCGGATTCTCCAAATAAGCGCAGCTGCGAAAACATCAAACACCATGGCGACGCTTTTTGTTCCTTCGATCAGATTTTATGGATACGAACTTGAACTTAACACAAAACAACAACAAAAATTCAAAAGCTTCGAATATAAGACCTCCGAATCCCTGGAAAGATGGGACAGATCAGTTATCTGACCCCATCCGGGGGTATTTATGGCACGTGAAATGGTTTCTCGAACCAAAAGAACTCGGAAACAGTTCATGAAACTTTAAAACGAAGCAAAGTTCTTTCTGAACGGATTTGTGTGAACTGATTCCATCTCGAACGGATTTTGGATCGTGTTTTAAGTACGCAATCAGACATGATTAGGAAGAGTGATTTTCTCATTGACTCAATAAATATAAAGTTTTAAGTTCAACGATGATTTAAATATATTAATTTTTTAGAGATAGACGTTATTTATGAGAGAACTAAGTATCGTTTATGTTATGTCGTAATATTGCTGAATTTATTTTTAGAAGCAATAGTATTGTTGATTTATATTTAAAAATTCCACTGTGGCCTTCAGATTCCGCTAAGATACATCTTTATGTCCTTTAATAATAAAAATATATTAAAAAAGATTAAAATGAAATCTACTATGCATATCTCAATCTACCAAGTCAGAAAATAATTTCTCGAACGACCAAGCACCACGTGCTCATGCAAGTTAAATTATATTTATATTCATTTTAATTGTTTCATTGAATGAGTCACTTTAGTATTGCAAACGATCCAAAAACCTGTGTCTCGCATTTATTGTTTTAAAAAATATCACTTTTCCTATTTATTTCATTTCATATAATCGCGTGATCAAAATGACATTTTTCTAGGTTTTATTTGCTGTAGCCATTAACATTTTTAAAAAATCAGAGCTTTTGTAAATGCAAATGGCAACACGTTATTAAGCGCTGATTTTTTAAGATGATCGTGCAGATAATAATATTTCAGTTTTCCGTCTACTCTTTTTCTTATTTTTTGCCTACAAATTTTGTTAACCCCACAAACATCATTTCCAAAATAATATTTTGTCTGACATGATAATAATTTGTAAGAGTATAGTAAGTAATTATTTATATAATTTTTTGTAAGAGTATAGTTTAGTTATTATGTAAAGTGAGTAATTATCTATATGAAAATACATAAATAATTTGTAAGAGTATATAAATTGGTAAGAGTTTAGTCACACCAGACTCTCCGACCCGCCACGAACGCACGTGAATTTAAACATAAAACTGAATGACCAGGGCAATAAAACAGCAATACTGGAGGGAATTGTAGTTGAGTCCAAAGGGCCATCAGCAGTCACGGCACAACCCTTTCCGTAGGAAATACGTCCTGTCATTGATAGGAGGAGCCTATAGCTACCTAATAATGTACCCTCCAGGGTGGCGTGATCCAACCATCATGCAGGAAGCAACTCATCCTCATTCCTTGGTACCCTCCGGGGAGATTGGTAAGAATATAGTCTAAATACAAGAATTGACCATAGCACCTTACAAGAATTACCTAAATACAAGGATTGACCTTAACACTTAATAAGAGTTACCTAAATACAAGAATTGACCTTAGCACTTTACAAGGATTACCTAAATGCAAGAATTGACCTACCTTTTTTATTTCTCGTAGACGAAGTATAGAAAAATTAGAGAAAGGTAAAAAAATCAGAGCTCAAAATTTTTGATAAATCTTCAGATTTTAGAGATCTTTGAGTACGAAGACACATTTCCGAAAAATGTCTGTCTTCCTATGACAAAAATAACTTACAGTCAGATGGATAAAATTTGATATTCGGTCTTTAAATCAAATTTGCAGACATCTACAAATTTTGACTCAATTCAATTTAGAGGATGTCTGTCCATCCAGCTGCTCGTATATAAGTTAACCTTTCAGACTCGTGCAGATAATAAAATTGTTATATTCGCCTACGGATTTCTGATGACGCTAGAAACCTCGTCCTAATAACAACATCATGTTAACATGATAATAACATTTTTCTTTGTGGACCTAAGTAGGAATTGACTTTAAAAATACTTTTTTATATTACTTGTTATATGAAAAGTTAAGATTTACAACTATTGAGAGAGCAGCCACTGAAACATTTTGAATTATGTATTTCTCTTTAAATAGTCAAGAGAAAAAAAGCAAATAAGAATTTCTTTCTTTTTAATTTTAAAGTTGCACTCGATGTTTGCAGTCCAATAGAAAAAAGTGGAAAAATTAACATTCCATCGGAATACCATGCTTCTAAAAACGAGAATTTAAAAAATTTGTAAAGCATATATGATATACAAAATACATATTTCATAAAGCGTATATGCTATACAAAATACATATTTTTTAAAGAACATATATTATACAAAATACATATTTCATAAAGCGTATATGCTATGCAAAATGCATATTTCATAAAGCATATATGCTATACAAAATACATATTATA
This sequence comes from Argiope argentata, assembly GCA_026289955.1. Lineage (NCBI taxonomy): Eukaryota > Metazoa > Arthropoda > Arachnida > Araneae > Araneidae > Argiope > Argiope argentata. The sequence continues at coordinate 60,868 of JAOUZG010019538.1, read as the reverse complement.
TAAAGCGTATAGACTTCACCAAATGTGGATGAGTTTTTAACTTTATTATTATTAGTGCAACTCGATAAACTTTTAATTACAAACGTGGCGCAGTTCAGTAAAAACGGTCGTTTTGCCTTCAAACCCAAAAGAAACCTTTAACAAAAGCATTAAGGACGAGCGAATAAATTAAAAACTCATGTTTCCTCTCTTCCCCCTCCAAAAGATGTCATAAAATTTAAACCTCTAAAAATGCCTCACACCAACTTACGCTTTCTCTGAATATTTTTTAACTGCTACACCCTTCCAATATCGTAAGCATTGTCATAAATAATTTATTCTAACGCCAGATGACGTTTGAAAACAAAAACCCCAGTTCAGAAGAACTTATTCTCCGCAGCTGGAAATCGGATTGTTCGAAATAAGAGCAGCTGTAATAACTTCAGAATCCACGATAATTCTTTCTGTCGCTTTTGCCAGATTTTATGAATGTGATTTGAGCCTAACACAACGAAGGAAAAATTCAAAAATGTCGGTTATAAGACCTCTAAATCCCTTCGTAAGATGGAATGGATAAGTTATTTAACTCCTTCAAGATATTTCTAATACAAGGTATCGTTTCTGATCCAAGATGAAAAGGATTACCGGAATTTTAAAGGAAAAGCGAAGTTCTTTGTTAGCCATTCTGGAGAAATGACACCAGTTTTGATGAATTTTAGATTATATTCTAAGAGACTAATTTGGGAAATATTTCGTCATTTGCCTAAAATAGGATATTTGGTTTGGCATAAATTTAATAAATAAATGTGCTAATTTAAACTTTATGGCAGCAAATTCATTAACTTTTCATATATGGATGTTAATTGTTAGAGAACTGAATGCTGTTTAAGGTTCATTTATGGTAATAATATTGAAAATATTTTCGGAAGGAATGACAATGTTAATCTTCATGTATGAAATGTATTGTGTTCATTTAATAAAGTTGAGGTTTTCAATAAATATTTTAATATTTCTAAAAGAGATATAATTAGTAAACCATAAATAGTTCTGATATAATTGCAAAAATATGGTAGTTTTTCATTTTTTGGAGAAAAGATGTCTCAACATAAATAAAAAAAAAATTGGGACAGTCATGTTCCACATCCGAACATAAGTAATTTATCCAAACTAAATCAAACTTGATGGATTTATTTGTCAACACAAAAGAAAAAATGCTGTCAGCTACTGATTAAAAGGACAAATTTCTTAATAATCTATTATTAGAAGTTATTGTTTTTTCGACGTAGAACATCCTGTGAAAAAACAGTTTTTACCATCTCAAAACTTTGCCTATTTAATAATACCAATTATGGTTTAATATTCTTGTTTCTCTAACTCATATATACATTTTCGATATTAAATGAATAATTGTGCAGACGCAGACGATTTTGTAATGAAACGATCTCACCGTTGCTAGGCAACGCTGTGAGATTTAGCTAGCTGCTTCAGTCTTGATATTTGATATTTGGGTTTTATTTTTCTAAATTAATTTTTAGTTGAGATTTTTAATGGCTTTAAAAAGCAACTGGTAAAATATATTAACGGTATTTTTTTAGTGGCGAAGACAGAATACATACAGATAACTATTTCAAGATCAAATAAAAAAATTCCAAAAGAAAAGTTTAAAAGCAGAGGATTTAATTATACTCGGATAACTATTGTCTTCTTTTGCTGAAATTAATAAATTAACCATCGGAGATTTTTGAATATTTTTTGACTCAAATGGTATTTCCGTTTTCATATTTAAAAAGTTACAGCTCATAAAAGAACATTGTTTATTATAAATTTTAATATAAAAGTGCTTTATACAATAAAAACATCAAACCTGAAAGTTTTTTTAACCAAAGCAAAATAGAGTATAACATCTTGTTTTCAAATAAAACATAAATTACTGTTATATTTTATAATATCATTTTACTCAAGTTCAGTACTTTCACACCAGTTTAAACTTGGTTGAATTCCCAGAAAGATATTTTACTTGCTCATATTAATGAACGCTTTACCTAAATTGACAAGGCTTAAGAGAGCAGTCGCCAAGATCAAAAATCTATCGCCAATCTTTAAAACCCCCTTTCCAGATTCTTTATAAACATTTGTATACCTTGATACGGGTGATTGCAGATGGATGTATGAGAGAATGTGTGTTGGAAATCTCAAGACCTGGATGTTTGTTCTAAATAAATTAAATTTAAGTAAATATACTTTGGATCTTGTAAATATGATATTCTGATTGATTGTTTGGAAATTTTGATGAAGATTTTAATTAATTAAAAATTAAGCCCGATTTTGGCGATAAAACGAAATTAATTAGCTTCTAAGACATATAAAAGTTATTTTTTTTTCAAAATGGCAAATGCAAAAAAACCCTAATGAAACCAATTTAATTAATTTGTTTATTTGTTCCTGAATTTTTGCAGTGCATTTTGCACAAATTTCTTTAATAGAGTATTAAAAAAATAAATTAAATTCATAATATTTCTAAGATTTCGACATTAATAGAGACATTTAATAGTGCAATTTTCTTCCTTTGTTAAAAACTCAGGAGTTTATATTCATTATCGTGCCATGCTATAGATTGCATAAGAAATCTGATAATAAATTAAATTAACATGAAAACAGCATGAAATTAAAAGATAAATGAAAAGGAATGTGACATTTTATACCACTTCTATGACATTGGGCTAAATTTCGCTGGAAATAATCTTGAAAAATAATAAACTAAATATGTGTGAGGTTGTTCAAACACTATTTGGAAAAATTATAAACATCAAGTAATTCATAAGAGATTTAATGGAAATTAAATGCTAAAAAATAGATAAAAACTGAAATCTGCTATCTCAAATTGCATGTTATCTTGCTAGAATTAATTTAAGGCATTGTTGTCTTAATTAATTTAAGTCAGCAAACAGGTTTGAAACAATCATGTGACTATCAGAATACGCATGCGTCGATATATCGAGATTCAGGTACATGGTAGACATTCGTGTCGAGTCGTAACTTTTTGTCGGTGATAGATCACCAAATATGATAACCATCTTTACCATTTTCTAATTATTCTAAAAGTGGAAAATGTAAGCATTAAAAGCGACATATCGCTAATTTATTACTCAATCATTTTTAGGTTTCAAAAAACTTTAAACCACTACAACATCGTTCATGTTCTCACATGAAAAAATATTTTAACAAAAAGATGTAACAAAATTGCCATTGTCATAAACTTTTGAATTACAAATTAAAATTCTATTTTTAAAATAAGTTTTAGCGATAAATCTCCCAATGTAACAACCTTCTGCAATATTTTTTAATAACCCTAAAAGCGGAAAACTGATGCCTCAAAAGTGGTAAGTCACCAATTTGTTGCCTACCCATTTTGAGGCTTCAGAAATCTCCAACCATAAGAACATCATATTCTCATATGATATAAATATTCTCTCTAAATAAGTCCGTCCTCAAAGGTATCTGCTAAGTAATAAAATAGTCACGTAACTGTACCAGAAAAAATAACTAGTATTTAAGAAGTCAATAAAATCAGGAAAAGGTTATTCAGGAATGTCGTAACACCATGAAACTTGTGCCAGGAATTTTTGAAATGGTGTCAACAAACAAGACAAAATAAACAAGTTATAAATACAACCCTAAAATTTTTAACCTCACCAAACCAAAAAATACACCAGGGGGAACTGAGAGACAGAAATAAAAACCGTATCATTGAAACAGAAACTCTGTTAAGTCTTAATCATCTTCATCGGCAACTCCTTCTATGACATGTATGTTCCATCATAAGAAGGGAGTTAATTCGACCCAGGTCCATTATTTAAATACTACAACCTCCCTTTCAGCAGATTTCTGGTTCTCTCTTATGGGGGTACAGAACAAATATGATGTTATTAACCACTTAGAAGTTATATTTTCTTTACTATCTAATAAGATGACACCTCCTATTTTAGGAATATTTTCTTATTTTGTATCAAATGGAAATCCATCGAATACATGATTTATCTATGTATTCGAACAAATTTTCATATTGAATTATAATAATTATGAATGGTTTATTATTAGCTTACAGCTATCAAAATTCATTAAATCGATGCACCTACGGCATACGGGCAAAAATGTTAAGCGATTAAAATAATTTTAAAAAAAATATTTATCCGAATTCGATGTTAATAAAAGAAATAGTGAAACTCGGGTTCTATATGAGAGATTTAAATGAAATTTAGCCAAACAATTTTTTCCCAAACGAATCAGATGATTATCAAATAAATATAAAGGATTGAAATTAAGAATAAATTCCATAAAATGACTCAAGCGAGTTGAAATTCTTTTCCGAAAGTCCAGAAAAGATTATTAAAAGAGGAAATCGAAATATAAGAGGGAAAAAATTATTTACCTCATATCAACCGATTTGACAAAAGCGCGGGAAATATCCTAAAGCTATGTGGCCTGTCATTCGCTTTTTCATAACTTTAAACATCTCTCTCTTTTTTATCTGGTCCAATGACTGAGTTCGCTTTTGTTGACGTCAATTCAAATTCAAGTGCGAAATGAAAGAGATTTACGATGAAGAATATTGAGAGGGACATTTATTTTATTGGTATAATCAGAATATGAAAATCATAAATAAAAATATTTAAGAAAATCAAACATTTCAAGAGTGATCGATAAAAAAATGTAAATTATTTCCTTTTCAGCTGCTCAAAGAATTCCTTTCAGTTCAAGAGAGTTTGAAATCGTTTGCTCTTTTTTTCCTAAGAGGAAGCTTTTCTGTTATTTCATTTGCAAATTCTAGGCGTTGAAGGAGGACATTTTATTTTATTGTATGAGTAAAACTATTTCTTTAAAAGAAAAAATTTCATGTAAAGTACTTTGACAGATTCAGCATGGATTAATTAATACCATAAAGGATAAAAAAAAGAAAGAAATGAATTAGCATACCAAAATTAATTCTTTTTTAATTTCAAAGAAGAATGTCCATTTGACAATGCGTGCATTTTGTTGGACGTTTTAGAGAACATAATTTGGTCTAGAGCTACCAAATATTGGCAAATATATTTTGGAAAGTGAGAAAGCACATCTCGGAATTTTATTTCAGAAATATCTAATTAATTGAGAAATGAATTAGATAAGGGTGTTTTAACGTAATAGCTTCTAAAATTATTATCCTTAAACAATTTTTAAAAGTATTTTAAAATTTAAATGGCTTTCTTTTAAATGATAGCAGTTCAAATTGCCATGCAATATTTTTTAATTCTAAATTTCTATATTTGTAAAAAAATACTTTTTTTATTATCATTACATCGGTACTTTTTACTGCTAAAGGAAATATAAATCGTTTTCTTTGTTTCTAAAAATATTAATTATTATATTTTTTTAAAATTAAAAACTAAAGAAAAACGCGGGGATTATTTTTATGTATTTTGTGAATTTTATTGAATTTTTTCTTGCTTATTTTATTTTAACCCTCATCTTTCTTGAAGATAAAAATTAAAACCTAAAAAAATAAATTGAAATTATGTAAGTAATATATTCAACTACCAGAAAGATTATACATGAATTTTAATTTTTTAAATTTTTTGTTGATATTAAAAACTGAAGTACTCCACCATTAAAATTCTCTACCATTATTACTCATGAAATACTCTACCCATTTTTTGAGATTTCTGTTTGATTAGAACACTTACTTTTTGTTTTCAAAATTCATTCTTACTTTATAAAATATTCTTTTTTGAAAGGATGAAATAAAAGTTGAAACAATTCAATGAAGCATTTCCTCTTTATATTTATGTATATGCCTTCCCTTCGCTTTGAACACATCTTCCTTTTCTTTTTGTCATCTTCACGGTTGACTTCTCCCCAGAACAACTACATTAGAAACAGCTAATTTGTTGATGATACTGTTGTACGTAATTTGGTCAGCACTACACATTGTGCTAAAAAATACTCGAAAAAGGACAACTGAACATTGAAACCTGGTTAGCACTACACATTGCGTCACAAATACACTTGAAAAAGAACTGCTGAACATTGAAATCTGGTCTGCACTACACATTGTGTACCAAAAACACTTGGAAAAGGACTGCTGAACATTGAAATAGAGTCGGAATTACACATTGCGTCACAAATACACTTGATAAAGGACTGTTGAACATTGAAATCTGGTCAGCATTACACATTTTGTCTCAAAAACACTTGAAAAAGGAGTGCTGAACATTGATATCTGGTCAGCACTACATATTGCGCCATAAAAATACTTGAAAATGGACTGCTAATCATTGAAATCTGGTCAGCACTACAAATTGTGTCATAAAAACATTTAAAAACGGACTACTGATCATTGAAATCTGATCAGCACTAAACACTATGTCACAAAAACTCTTGAAAAAGGACTGCAGTAATTGAAATCTGTTTAAACATGTGGTATTTACATCAATACAGACAATATCCATTATTTTCATACTCAAGAAAGGACAGCTAAAGAAACCCAAACCTACACTCACATTCTTTGAAGATAATCGGTTTTGGGGAAAAAGAAGTGAAATACCTTGAGCTGAACCTAGAAACAAAAATATTTGACCTAAAGTTCACCTCATTATACCATTTGTAGGTTACCCCTTTGCACTGAAGAATGAAATATTATTATACAATAAAGTTTTAATAGCCTGGTTGCTAGGCTAAGTAGGCTATTCTGGCCCTGATGGTAGAGCGTTGGAAACTTGCTTCTTAGGTTGCAAGTTCGAAACTCACCGGCCGAAAGATTGTCCGAGTGTGTGGCAGTTGGCTCTCATTAAGTCTGTTCGTGGTCGCAAAGTCCACCATGTCGAGATTAATATCACTGGGGGTACTGGGTCAGAGGCGATCGTTCTCTGTTCCAGGTCTAACTTACGATCTGAGATGAGTGAATGAATCTGCATGAATGAAGTCCGCCTTCTAAAATGGGATGTGGTGTGTGTGTAGCTAAATCGTATTCTTGGCCCCAGATGATGCTACTTGTAAAACAAAGCGATTCATATCTTAGGCTTAAAATCTGCTGATCGTATCAGTGGAGGCTTGTCCATGGCAACTGCCATTAGTCACAAAAAAAGTTTTTAGATCTATCCTCAATGGCTTTCATATTTAACAACTGCTGCTAAAACCCACCGAAACCAAAATCGAGTTTTGAAAAATAAAATACTTCGTATCATAATCAATGATTCCTAGTTTATACTGAAATATATTCTATACAGGGATCTTAAAACTCGAAAACTCGATGATTTCATCAAAGAACTTTCAAGAAATCAATACTTCTTAATCAACTCCAAATTCATTGAATTTCTACAAATTAATTCCATGCCCACTGCAATGGAAAATACATCTTTCCTTACTCTACAACTAAATGGACTTTACCACTCAAACCTACATAGCTTCTTCGGTATTTAAATTGCATCTAAAGAATCGTTTCGATTTAAAGTTCAAACAAGCAATCATTTATTCTTCTACCTGTTATGCTAATGAAACATTACTTCTGTGTTTTAATCTGCTATTTATGGTGGTTCACTTTCGTTACCCTGGAAATATCACGAAAAGGTGGGGGTATGGATCCTACCATCGATGATGGGAGGTGCTTCTTAAGGGAAGGGTTGTACCTTGGCCGGTGATGGTCCTTAGGACTCAACCCCAATTCTTGCCATTGTAGCTATTGCAGCGTTCTGGTCTTTCAGTTTTTTGGTTTATTCCGTGTGCATTGGAGAGTGTGGTGTGACCTATTCATTTTGCGTTATGGTCTAAACATTCGAACAAAAGGAAGCTCTATGACTCGAGGGTTGTTATAAAGGAATTGCCTTCAGGCAACTGCAATACATCCAATAAGACGATGCAGAAACTGTATAGCTGCAAAAATTTGATATTACTGTCACGGTGGTCCGATCATTCCTTTATTTTATCCATGTGCCTGGTCGGTGTCCTAGCACAGAGGTAGATCGTCTTCCTTGTGATCTGTGCTTCCCGGGTTCGAGTCCCGGTTAGGGCATGGTTGTTCTGTGTACTATCTGTGAGTTGTGTAAATAGGAACCCCTTTAAAAAGGGGCTGTGCAAGTGAGCGTGTGAGTGTTTCATCCTCCTATGAGCTAGAAGTAAGATGTCTGCCCTCGGGTGCTCAGGGGTCCATACCCTCTGAAGCTACTGCACCCCTCTTTCCATTGTAAAGCGTACACGATATCCGTGTGTCTGCAGGTGGATCTGAGAATCATTGATTGATATGACTTTTTCTCTACTACTGACTACCCCAGTTGAATAAAAATGTCCTGGCATTAGAGATCATAACACATCTAATTCAAGAAATTTCTAATATGAATATATTATATTCGAAATTATTTTATTTCTAGTAGCACTGTGTATAACAGCTAGTGATTTATAAAAATTCGTACAACATAAAATATTCATTAACACATTTAAAGCTTTCGTTCAATTTGAATGACATATTTATCTCAGAAGGTTTTAGAAACTAACTTTGAGGCATCAATTAGAATGACACCTGACATTTAAGGAATAAATATAAATTTTCTCATGGAAGCATGCCAGCTGGACTTGTTCTCTACTATTGACAGCCCCTAGTTGAGTAAAAATGTCTTGGCATTAGATATCTTAACACATCTAATTCAAGAAATTTCCAACTTAAATGTATTATATTCGAAAGTATTTTATGTAAAGTAGCACTTGGTATAGTAGCTAGTAATTTATAAAAATACATACAATATAAAGTATACATACAGTAATACATACAGTATAAAGTAATTACATATAAAGCTTTCATTTAGTTTGAATGACATATTTATCTCAGAAGGTTTTAGAAACGACTTTTGGGGCACCTTAGAAGGCACCTAGAAGGCACCTAGAAGACACCTTACATTTAAGGAAGAAATATAAATTGTCTCGTGGAAGCATGCCAGCTGGACATGTGTCTGCTCAATGTTTCTCGCCAGAATCAATTTGAGCAACTCAATGTCTAGCAACTAAATATTAGAGGATTTGGAACAATACCAGAATTCTCTCCTGCTTCTTCATTTATATCTGGTCTTTTGACCCGACCCCCTATTTCCCATTTTCACATCTGAACCATGTTTTGGAAAACAATTAGCCTATTTTTCGTATCAGTAGAAGTCGATGAAAGAAAACGTTACTATGGAGATTGTTTGGCATTTTTTGTCAAAAAGCTGTGATATATTGCCAATGGAATTTCCAGACTAATTCTTATAGATTTATGTTTCATTTCTTTGCTAAACTTTCTCCATGTTTTTAATCTGAAAGCGTTTGTCTAAATTTACTTAATGAAGCCATCTTAACCTCCACTATATTTTACTCTCTCAATGTTGTTTAGCATAAGCACCGTAAGTTTCAGGGAATTTTATTAAATTGTTTTTGAGGTATCAGATTTTTCTTTATATATTTATTACTCAGTGTTCAGTCAAATATTCATTTTTCAGAAGCTGTATTTTAAAAAATTTCTTGCAAATCAATTAATCTGAACGCTTTTCATTCGATTCTATTTTTCAACCTTTCAACTAGAAATAGATTGAAATAAGTAAATTACGGTTGGATATTGACAGAGTTATAAAAATAATGATTCAAATTTTAATTCTGAAGAATTTTCAAATATGATTTAGGAAGAATATGGAAAAAAAGGGAATTATTCGCTTCCCATCGAAAATATAATTATTTCTTCTTCATTTTTATACGTTGTGTGTTAAGTTAGATTTACATCAGACAAAAGATTCAGTAAATTCAGGCATGTGCGGGAAGAAGATTGCGCATGCGCTTAGAGAGCGGGAAATAACAAGCGTTCATCTCGACGGGACAAATGTTTGCTACTATACAGTTTCTTTGCCTGCGTGGTTTTACTGGATGGGATATAATTGGCAGAATTTAAACCTTATTTTATTAAAACAGCTGTATTTATTGCCCTATCTCACTTACATTAAAAACCAAGGACCCCTCCCCCCTACCAAAAGAACTGAGAAACCAAGCGAGTTCCTAAAAGTGACTAGTAGTTAAGAACTGAACAAGGGAAACGGAGGCATAGATATTTGAATGAGAAAATTAAATTGTTAATCAATCCTGTTAACAATTTAATTTTCTCATTCTGTGTTTTTTTGTGATACTCTAGTTTCATCATATTTTTCCTAAGTAAATTACGGCCAAGTCAAATTTAAGTAACAAAGAAAGAAAACGAATGTTATAAAAAATCTAAAAAATTCAATCGGTAGAAAAATATGAGAAACATATTTTCTTTTAAGATAAATTCCTTTATTCCACAAAGTCATAATTCTGATTCTAATCGCAAATATCTCTGTGCATTTTACTGATATCTCCATGAAGACCTTTTTTTGTTTTTTTATGGTATAGCATACATTTTCTTTTTGTTCCATCTCCTTTATTTTTTAATTATTCCTTTTTTCGCGTTTATAAAAGTTGTAAGTAATAATTATAAATTTAACATAATCATTTTGTTGTAGGTACACATTCTCTCCTGGTTATTTGAGACATTATTTTGTATTTAAAACGCTTAAAAGAACTTTACCGATCAAAACGCTAACGTGCAATTGTACAGAGATTGTTCTCAGTTAATCTCAAGTTGTACTAGTTAAATGTAAACAAGCTAGAGAACATTCATCAAAACTTAGTTTAGAGAGATAAGGAATCACAAATTATTATGAAAATGTGTATTAGTTAAACTCTTCCCTGTGTTCTGAAGGTACCTCACAGTAATAAAGAAAGAAAATTAAATCTTCTATTGAAAATTTCAAGTTATGTGAGAACATTATTATTTTTACGTCATTATTCAGAACGGTTTGAAACAATCTCTCTCTATCTCTATCTCCCTCCCCTTTTAACACTTCAACCTTTTAAAAACACATCTGTTTCACCAATATCAACAAAAAAATGTGGACTTTTTAAAAATTCTAAATGGGAAGTGTGGAATCACCCTCCTTGTAGCCCAGACCTTTCATCTCCTGACTTCTATTTTTTTATTTCTACGAAACAAGAACTTTCAAAGCGACGATACAATTCGGATGACGAAGTCAAAGCTGTAACTAAACAATAGTTATCGGACATTGGATGGGATTTCTTTGCAGAAGGCATCGAAAAACTTGTACCACGCCTCGACAAATGCTTAAATAGAGGAGGTGGTTACTTTAAAAAGTAGATTTTCAATGGAACTTTAAGATACAAACCAAGTTATTGAAAAATATCTATCCTGTTTTGTTTTCTTGAGAGTGCAACTATCTTTATGATTGACTCTCGTAATTTAACAGCCTTAAAAGTAAATAGATAGAGTGAAAAGCAGGTCCGCATAGACGGCTATATTTTGAGTAATAATGGAGTTTTATCCATACATCAATAAAAAAAACTATACAATAAAATTTGCGAAGAGAAGCAGTAACATTTCTGAATAACGTTGTGTGCAGGATGAAAAATAAATTCCATCAAATCACTCAAGCGTTTGAGATTCTTTTTCTGAAATCAAGACAAGATTATCGAAGCAGAAGAGAGAATTTTTTTATTTGTTTCATATCAGACGGGTTGACAAAGGCACGGGAATATTCGAACATTTTGTGCCTTGTCATCTTTATTTTCATAAATCTAAACTCCTCTTTTGATGAATGACTGCTTCCGCTTTTGTGGACGTCAATTTCAATTCAAACTCAAGAGAAGGATGGAAACGATTTTTTTTTTGAAAGAAAGATTCATTTTCTTGGAATATTAGTGAGATAGGGAATAAAACGAGCAGTAAAAAATCAAATATTTCGAGATAGGCTCTTAAAAAATAATGTAAATTATTTTCTTTCGCGATCTTCAAAAGATTGTTATTTATTTACAAGAGAATTTCCAACTACTTTTTTGTCTCTTTTCTTTCAAGATAGAGTTATTCTATGATTTTTTTTACTCTCCAAGGATTGAAAGTTTCCTTATTTCCTTTGAAGAAAGACGCCTCTTAGAAGTTAAAATAAAAGAAAACCGATTTTCAAAATGGAGAAATTTCATGAAGAGCGTTTGCTCATTTAGTTTGGATTAATTAGCACAATAACACTCTAAAAAAGTAATTAAAAACAATTTAAATCAATTACCACTTATAGCAGCAAAGAAATTTTTTATTTTAGTCATTTTTAATTAAGTAATTACAATTAATACAAAAACAGATTTATTTTCGCAAGAATTGAATTAACATTCTTCATATCTATGTGACAAATACTGAAATCCTCGCATTTTGACGATTGAGCTATTGTCTGTCGATTTAAATTTTCATTACAAACTGCTAAAACTTTATTTAAAGCTTAAAAAATTAATTTAATTAAATAATTAACAATTGAAAAAAATCTGTAGTAAGATCCAGTTTCATTCAGCACAAGTTAAAAAAAATTTTGTTTGAATTTTAGTGAGTGAATAAAAAGTAATTTATTAACGATTGAAAATTTGAACAAGATATATAAATACGTATTGAGTGAGTGTGAATTAATAATAGGAATTGAAAAAAACGAAGCATATTGGAAATCGAAACCAGATTTTTCTCTAAATTTCTCAGTGTATCTCATAAAAATATCGACAAATGTCTGTGCTTGTATACTTATTGGATCCTCACAGATCAAATTGCTTCACGTAGAGTTTCCAAAACT
>JAOUZG010019538.1:0-23899 GCA_026289955.1 Argiope argentata | reverse complement strand
AAGGGACTCTACAATGAGGGATTTCGATGAAAATTCCACTCCCTGATGTATTATCGATTTTACTGCCATCGGTATAAATATTCATGTCTGTTTTGGGAATGCTATTAAGGATTTCCAAAGCTAATTGCTTGAGGTGGCCAGGAATAAAATCTTTTTTGTTAACAGAGTCTGTGAAGTTGAAATAGAAATGAACTCTAGGGAGTTCTTCAGAAGGGTTTGAAAGGAATTGCAGAAAATGAGGTGCCGGCTTTCTGGAACCGAGGTAGAGAGTCTTACTCGTGTTCTAAAAGTCCCGGTTTGGGCAGGGTTGTTCTTCTGTGTGCTATCGGTGAGATTTGGGACTGTGACCCCCTGCTTTATACGTAAACTAGTAAAACATGCAGGGATTAATTGCGAAATAACTCGCCAAGTATTCCGTGAGAGATTAAGTAAAAATACCGAATTCCCGCCAAAGGCTTACATTTTGTAATTATTTTACGCCAACGCCGTGAAAAGCGTTCTCTGTCACAACAATTTTTTTAGAAACTATGCAAGAAATTTGTGGAGAGACCACACCGCTCATTTCAATATTCTTTTCAGAAAAAGGCTGCATGTTTGGCAAACTTTTAATAAATCTCGAAGTCTGGAATTTTTTATTTGCATCGCCACAATGACATTGTTTAATGCGTTTATGATGAGAAAATCGTATTTAAAAAATTTCTCACCTGAAACAAACTAGCAAAAATATTTAAGAATAATAAGTATAAGTGAAATACTTCCAGCATATTTTTATATCAGTTTGCAGAATTCAGCTTAATGTTTTCATATAAATTTCAGAAATTAAAGTAAAAATAGAATAAATGGATTTTGAAGCAATCGCCCGACCAGTTTTGTAATTTAAGTAAAATCAAGAAAAAGGTAGGTAAATGAATTTTATCGTTTTATAGATTTAAAGAACAGTTGGAAGAATTATAGCAGACGAGCAATCGGTAAGCGTGACTTGTAACTAGATAGTGCTGAGACTTCTTTATAGGAGCAGATATGAGTATTTTGGAGCTTTAATAACCGTATCATTCACATCATTGTGTCCACACTTATACTTATAATATTTGGCGATAAACCAGGCAAAAAAATATAAAAATTCGTCTATGTTGGCATCACTAGTTTTTTATTTCGGCACTTGTTCAGTATCCCAAAAACTTTGGCGATTTTAATATCAATTCTCCACCTTTGGCGAGCATTGGTAATGAAAGTTTATTATAGTGTGCTGCGCCACGATTAATCAAAGAAAATAATTTAATTCACGATTACTTTTATGTCTATTGTAGAAACGGATCATAAAATCTATATTTTTACTTAAGATAAAAATGTTACTTTTCCGCTAGCCGGGGAGCAATGAATAGTTGCCACAAAATGTGGCGGAATTCACCCATATTTGGCGATTTTTCACTGCCACCTGGCCAACAAAAAAGTTCCAAAAACAGATTTTCATGTAAGTGGGGCATCATGAGATTTTATAAATAAAATATTAACAAATGCGAATGGTAGGCACAATTCTTCAATCATTTGAAAAATTCCATTTTCATATATCCAGGACATTTCTTCTAACAACACATTCAGAAAAGCAGTCATGCATTGTGGTAATATTGGTGAACCTTTTATCGGCTTCTATAAAACAAGCATCATGAAGTATTTGAAATCCTTAATCTAATTTAAAAAATTGCCACAAATCGCTGGAAAGATTTGAAATTATAAGTAGTTGTATTTTTCGAGCATTACCAAGATCAATATGCTTTTCTGTATAATATTAGCAGTGAAATCGAACTTGGCTGTTTTTTTAGCGGCAGGTCTTAAGATTAGTATTGTCGATTGGGTCCACAGTTACCATGCAACTAAAAAATTGGTGAAGCGAAAAATACTTTAATCGGAGGATTTGTTGCTTTAAGTTTATTTTATTATCTCTATCATCCTTAAACCAAGAAAGTCAAAAGGGAATTAACATCGGGTTTTTTTGCCTATACGTTTCTTTGAAGGTTGGTAATTTAGAAATTTCCATTAGCAAAATATGGTTAGATTGTGGAATAAGAAGAAATATTCAATGCGTAAGGGTCTTATTGACAAATTAGTTCAAAGCCAAAAAGAAATTTTTCGAAAAGGAATGCTAAGTTAGAAATCTGTTATGTGCTTGATTATGAAAAAAAAAGACAACTTCTTTATCTTTACATGAGATTGCATTATCCCGAGTGTCACTCAGTCATGTTAAATGTCATCACACCAACGGAAATACAGAATGCTTTGAATAACATAAGTTTTGGGAATCTAAGTGAATTGATATGGCAGGGAGAAGAAAATGAGCAATTAATATAAACTCAACAATAAAGCTTATAACTGAATTCACAAACCAATTTACAAAATATCATCTGAGAAGAAATCGTATATTGCTTTTAAATCAACATTAAATCAATTGAGCTTTATTATTATTTTTTGATTTATAGTACGGTATATAGATGTATATTTTCAGATAACTTTAAATATTTCAGTTGCAGTGAAATTTAACTGACTTTGATAAATTAAATTCATGCACGAATCCTTTCGGTTAACAAAATTAGAAACCATTAAGCTATCATATTGCTAAACTTCTTTTTTTATTTCTAAATAATCTAGTAGTCCTGAAGTACATAATACTTTCTCTACAACCGAGTTTTCAAAGTATATCCCCTAAATTTTGTGACGAATAAGTCGTGTGAAGATGTAAAAGAATTGGCTGCTTTCTCACCTATTGTGGAAGCCTCACAGTTCATATTTCACTAGAATCTACCAATCAATGAAATGAATATTTTAATAAATGGAGGAGTTTTAATCATTTCAATAAAAGTCAACCTCTGCAGTCAACTTCCAGAAGAGAAATGAATGACCCAAAAATTTTATAACAATGGAAAGCATTGTTGCAGAAAGAATGAACTACAACAAACTGCAGTGCTGTTTCCTAAAGTTCTTTTAATGTTCTGCACTTTGTTTAGATTCACCTTTAAACAATGCATTTCACGTACTGTAAAGAATGTCCCAAACCATTACTGTTTAGATTCTCCATCCGAATGCGTTTTACCTCCACCATCTTGAGAAATTGGAGGTTGAATATTTTGATCTGCCATCTATTTAGAAGAATATCCCGTTTTTTAAATGGTTATAGTAATTTCTTCAATTGGGGTAAGTAATTAAGCCCTTCTACATACTTTATAACTCTTTGAAAATTTGGGTAGAAGTCATTTCAATAAAAACAACGGAGTTTGCATCTTCGAAATGTGAATACTGAATCTGAACTTTGATTTTAAATACTCGACTCTTGTTTTCAATTGCTTTATCTTCGAAACTGAAATGTCAGCTTTTATGGAATGAAATAGAAGAAGGGCGAGATTTATTCGGATTTATATTCGCCTTCTGGCCGTTTTTCCTAGAATTATCCTTGTTTTCAAATTGACATCACGAATGAGCACAAGAGATAAAGATAAGCGAAATTGCTGTATCGTTTCCAATTTATTAAATAATATTTACTATCGTGACTGAATGCATCGCGAGCTGTTTACCTTTTTAGACAATTTACCACTGAAAAGGTTTTTTATTTTCTTAAGTTTAAAGAAAAAGAGGAGTATGTAAAAATATTTGGTATCATTTCATAATATTATGCACTTGATGTTTATCTCGCGCACTTTATATATTTCAAAACACCATCTGCCATTGATTTATCATTGACTTCATTTTGATAATTGTTTCTCAATATGAAGGTAAAATCCACCATCTGAAAACATCTGAAATTTAAAATTAAAGCTTTGAACATCCATCTAAAAATAGGTGAATAAAATGAAATTCGGAGTAGTGCAATTGGGTTTCGTTATTATACAGAAAGAATTCTGTTAATTGACGATAAAAGAAACTTCTAATCCGCAATCAATTATTTTGAAATGGTTTAGCATTATTTAACTCGATTCTTCATATTTTTTAAAAAAACTGTGAACAATTTGATTTCAAATATTTTTTATCATAAAAAAATATTATGAAAATGTTTTTATAAAAATGATGACACTAAACTACTTTATTGTAAAATTCAGGTTTTGTTTTAAATTGTTTTAAATAAATTTAATTTGTTTTGACAGAATGGTTCTTAGAGTTTATTTAAAAATCTGTGAAATCAAAATTGAATATAGTTTAATATATGAAAAACACAAAGGATTTTTGCCTCAAACGTTTTTGCATACATTTTTAACATTTTTTTCGCATAATATTATTTAATAGAACAGTTTACATGGTTTTGGTTTACAATATTTACAAATATTACTCCTTGAAGTGAATTACAAAAACTATCAAGTGGTACATGGCGAGGTTTTTGGGGATTTATCCATTTAAAGGATATAAAAGAATTCGGAAATCAAATTTCGGCTTTAGAAAAAACTCCCCCAACACAATGAAGGAAAAATTTCTCTCAAAACTATACTTTCTGGAACAAAATAAATCCAATTCCAAATATAGTATGGGAATCGCTTCGTTTTTGCTTTTTTGTATTCGTAGTAGAAAGGATGCATAGACAAATTAGAACACGAAATTTTTATGAATCCCCCTGTATTAGAGCATCTTGATTTCTAGAAAGATATTTTGGGAGAATATGTTCTATCTGAGACAAAGATAACTGAAAAGTGCATTCAATTGGAATTTGGTAAATGACTTAATCACTAAATTTGTAGATTTTGAATAAGCTCCTTTTATATGAAGACTGTCTGTCCAATTGTTCGAAAATAAGTTAGCCCGATAATTACTAAACCAATCGAATTAGGCAGATAAAATTTATTCCTCGGATTTAAAATTAATGTTACAGATACCTATCAAATTTTGAACGAAATTCAAGAAACCTTCGACTGTCTGTTGGTCTGTACCGTCGCAAACGTGTAAATTCGTTAACTCAAAAGACTTCACTGTATTATATTTCAGGTGCTTTGGGATTATACTGTCGATCATTTTCGTATGGGATTTTCCGACAAGAAATATAGTTTTGCATCAAGTTTTCCTCTGTTCAATAAAGGCTTCTAAAACTCTAGTTTTATTTTCGGACTCTTTTAACCGGTTGTCAGGGGTTCATCTCCTAAGCCCTCTCAAAGAGTCACACTAAAGATTCATTAAAAATTCTAAATTCATATCGAGGATAAATAATTAGTAAGTATTCTACGACAGCGTTATGCAAGATGGTCTCTGGGGTAACGTCTTTATTAGTAAGGATTCGAGAAAGTTTGGGAAGACTATTTCCGCTAGTTCTGTAACCGATCCCATTGTTAAAGAGTCACCTTCAAACCTGTCGCGACTTTTCTAGCAAACTTTCTTTAATGTACACCTGTTGATATCGAAAGAAGAAAAAAAAAATATGGGAACAACTATATATGGCATATGGGTAGCGCGTCTTACCTGCGATCTTGCTATTCCGGGTTCGAGACCGGTTCGGGCCTGGTTGTTGTTATGTGTTTTTTTTCTGAAAGATGTGTCATTGCTCTCCCCCCTGTAAATAGTGGCTGTGCGAGCGAATGTTATGAGTGAATAACAAAGCCATGCTCTTGGCCTTATTTGGCGTCGCTATTTCAAAACAAAAGACTCTGTTTAGGCTTAAACCACTGACTACCTCAGCGAAAGAAAAAAACAACAACAAAACAACTATTATTTGAAATTATACTAAGATATGCATGGGGAATAATGAAAACTTGAAAGCAATTCAGGCATAATATTACCTGTGTATTGAATCAGTATCATAACACCTATTGCCCTTTAATCTTACGTCACACTTTTGAAGCGATGTGATTATGTTAGATAATCCATTTGGCAGCAACAACATATGTATGTAAAAGTGTGAGCTAATTTTTTATATTCATTTCGATGAAACTTTTCTAACTCATTTTCAAATCGGCACGAAAAATAAATTTAATATTTTAATGCTACGAATAAAATCTAAATCGCTTCCATAATCCAAATTAACTTATATTGCGAATATAATTTTTTTAAAAAAGAATTTTTTGGGTTGCTGGGAAAAATAAACTATGTGTTTAGAGAAACCACTATTCAAAAATTCAGAGTTAATTAAATACACTTCTTTGTTCTTACTAAGTAAAAAATGATAGTTTCAAAGCAAAAGACAAAAGAATCATCTTATTCTTCAAACAAAAAAAGATTTTGAGATCTTTAACACATGTCTTCTTGTGATTAAGTATTCAGATAATTTCTGTTTCATCATAACGAAAAATATCTATTGAATAATTTTCTTCCTACTTTCTCGAATCTATTGTTGGAAGAAATTATTGTAACTATCAAACAATTGGAACTCGAGATTGTGACGAAATCTCCACGCTTTAGATGTCCTTGAGTTCGAAAAATACTTTTTTGGAAAATGTGCCTATATCTGTGTCAGACGAAAGTAACACAGATATAGGCACATTTTCCAAAAAGTATTTTGGTAAGATAGCTGGAATGTGCTATATGGTCTTGGCATCAAATTTAGAGATTCCAGTACTTTGCCATCACCCAGGCGCCAGAAAAATCGCCAAAGAAATTTGGCGGAATTCTACATCATTTGGTGATTTTTCACTGCCGCCTAACTAACGAAAAAGCACCGAGATTCTTATCAACATTTGAGTAAATCACGTTGAGAGAAAGTCTGGCTGATCAACAGGGAATCAATAAGATAAATGCAAAGCGAAAAGAAATAGATAAAATTATGCAAACGCAGATTTAGCATTGATAATGTGGAAACCTGTCGAATTTTGAACCACATTCAACAGGTTGATCGTCCGTCTGTACTTTTAGAAATATACTAACGCGACACTTAAAAAATGCAGTGACTTCAGATTAACAATTTTGGTATGGGATTTTATGACAAAAAGTGCTTTAATTTTTTAAATATTTCCTTTAAACAGTTCAGAAATGCGTTTCTATATCAAATCCGATTTTTGTATACCCTTAATATATTTCAAGGGGTAATCGCCAAATAAATCGCCAAAAATAATATAAATTCCGTAAAAATGCCACATTCCTGTAAAAAAATTAATATTTTGTATTTATTTTTGGCCAATTCTATGTAAATCGTTACCAGATAATTACAGAGCATGCAAGGAAATTTTAGGGATACCACATCTTTGGTTTAAGCATTCTTCGCATTCAATTGTGTATTCGGTGAATGACTTACGAAGTTTGGAATTTTTTACTTCTATCGCCACAATGACATATTGATTACTCAGTTTAGTATGAGAAAAATCGTAACTAAAAGCTTCTAACCAAAAAACAAACTAAAAATAATTAGCAATTAATTAAATGAACAAAGTGTAAGAAAAACAGCTTTAAGAATAGTTTTATTTCAACTGGCAGAAGTTTGCCTAACTTCTTGCTATAAATTTCAGAAACTAGGGCAAGAATAAAAGAAGTGGGTTTTGATGCAATCCTCCTTCTTATTTTGGAAGGAACATCGACAAGAAGAAGGAATGTTTCACTTGGTTTTGGGTTTTTGGCTCAACGGACATAGATTTGGCCATGCTGCACCAGAATATATAAAATTCTTTGAAGTTAAAGTTTCGGAAAAAGGTAAATAAATTATTTTATTGCTTGTTAAAATAAGAGATCTTAGAAGAATGAGAGCAAAAACGTAATCGGTATATTATGTAATTATCGCAGAAACTTCCTTATAATAACAATGAAATGTTTTGAAGCCTTACTATCATTTTTATTCTTCCTGCATTCTGTACAACACACATATCATTGGCTTATATTAACTGACATTGGGCCATGCAAATAAATTATAAATTTTTTTCAACGTTTGCAGTTTTTTTATTGTGGTGCTCGTACATTAGTTGGAAAACTTTGTCGATTTTTGTTCCAACTATCTACCGTTGGCGAGAATTAGTTCCGAAAGGGACTATTAAATTGTTGATGCATCAGGATTAATCGCTGGAATGCGGTTGCTACTCACTTTTATATCTGTGGTAAAACGGCTCATTAAATCGACATGTATTCTTATGAAAATCAAATATTCAAATGTTTCGCAACATCCAGTAGCGAGATTGTATAAATAAAAAGAATTTGGTATTTGTCCGTTGGCAGGGCGCAAGTAAAAAATAGCCAAAGAAATTTGGCGAAATTCTACAATATTTGGAAATGTTTTGGTTTAAAATCAATGTAAGAAATTTGGCGGAATTATACATTATTTGGCGATTTTTTGGTTTAAAATTGCTGTAAAACATTGGTGGAATTCTACATTGTTTGGCGATATTTCGCTTACGCCGGGGAATTGAAAATTGCCAAAAGATAATGTTGCACGTGTTAAGTTCAATTCTAGCTTCATTTGAAAAATTTTATTTTCATATATACAGAAAATTTACTCCAACGATACATTTAGTTGTTGCTGTTATTTCCAATCTCTCATCTATTCTGATGGAATCAGATCAGATCAATGAAGTATTTATCCTCAAGAAATTCGATACCAGGAATGGGCTGTCTTAGATATCGTTCTAGTCCAGTCCAAGGCAGTTTAAAATGTGCTGATTAGGAGAATGTTGTAGGCATTTAGAACAAAAAGGAAACTTCTTTACGTCTCCAGAGAATGCGAGGTTTTTTAAATTCCCACTGGCGAAACTAGATAGACATGTGTTGGTTTACCTGTCACAAAGTCGTGGTCTTTTGACTTTGTACCGATTGTAAGATGGTGGTTTTAACCACTCTACTGTGATTTCTGTCTTAATCTTTGAGTGCAGTTCGAGATATGTGAGCTCTAAAGTAGAAGGTGGAGGAAAGTCAAGTCTATCCCTATCCAGAGTGTCAGCCAATTCATTTAAATAGATATTGACATGAGACGGGATCCACCAAAAATGTATCTTATGTTGTGGGAGATAGGAATAATCTTATGAAAAATAGATCAACTGGTTTTATCTCCCATGTGAAAGCAATTTTTGAGGTGTTGAATCCAACTTCGCCAGTCAAAAAGATTCCAGAGGCCACCATAGTTGTTTTTACTCAGGAGCTTTTCCTAGTCCCATGTCTATTGTACTTAATACCACTTCGAAGCAAGGAACAATAATTAGTGTTGCGTTGTTTTAAAATGCATTTCTCTATAGGAGTTTTAATATAAGTTTTAATATGAATGCTTGAATGTCCATTTTGTGCCATTTGTGAATATTATGATATTATTTGCGTTAATTTTATTGATGAATTCTAATGCTCTCTCTCTAAGAAAGTTAGAGCACAATTTCTCTTAGAGAATGTAGTAAAAAGATCCCAGCAAAAATTAACATTTGGAAGTCCTTCTGAAGTATTTAAATTGCTATGAAGGTAGTTTGGTTTAATATTTCGCGAAATTAGCTGTTGGGACTTATCTGACTGAAAGGACCGTTTTTCTTAAGTCTATGATTGCTAGTTCAATTATTTAGGTAGCCGGAAGTTTTGTCTCCTTGATCCATAGTTTATTAAGATACCATAGGTGATTGAAGTGCTTGATTAAATTAGCCTGCCTTCTAATGGAATGGTCTGTTTCGTTCTTCGAATGTAACGTAATGCGATAGCTATAGCAAGATTAGAGTAGACAGATAACACTTAAACTGATTTAACTTCTATAGTGTAGAGACCTATTAAATTTTGGATCAAATCCAATAAAATATTACCTGCCTGTCGGCCTGTTTCTTCAGAAGCATGGAAATCCGATAACTCAAAAACACATTGATTTAAATATTCTTCATTTCGTTTTGAGACTACAAGTATAGTTTTGTATAAAATTATTCTTTCAATACGTTGGGAAAACCCAACTAAAAATTAAATTTGATTTTCGAGTACAGTTTGGTTTTAGCGACAATAAAAAACAACTCAAGTATGAAGCATCATGTTATATAATCACATGCTTTATAGTTTGATGATTGAAATCGCCAAATTTGCGATATTCTTTCTTGTATTTTTGGGTCGTCAAAGCGACCGACAAATGCTGATTTGAAGATACTTGGATCCTTTTGTTAATTATCGCCGAAAGAGCTCGCCAAGAATCAAATGATAGATTTAACAAAAATGCAAAATTCTAGCCAAAGGTGTAAAATTCTGAACTATTGTACTCCAATATCATGTAAGGAGGAGCCTGGTATCACACCTGTTCGGTAAATGTCATAATATAAATTTGTCAACGGACATTTATTATGTAGTAATATTTATTCTATCTGTTTTTATTTTCTTTTTCTGTTTTATCTGTTATTTTATGCTTTTCTTAAATTGTCATCAAATTGGATTTTTTTGAAGTATTATATTATTAAAGTTAAAGCAAACGATTTTAATTTAATTAAAACATTATTAAAAGTTATAAGCAAACGATTTTTATTTTAATTAAAGCATTATTAAAAGTTAAAAGAAAACGATGTTTTTTTGTAAATATATTTTGTTAAGTGCATTTCGATGAATTCAGGTATATACTGTTTTCAGTGAAAGGAAAATAAAAGAAAACGATGGAATTCGGAAACGCTTGGAGTCTTGTTTTGAATTTTTAAAAATATAAGATGCTCTGCAAGCTACAGAAATTTATATATAGAATTTGAAGCTTAAGAAAACGGTTAGTTTTTTAGAAAGCATATTAAAACACCTTTAACAGGGAACATGCCAGAAAATATTAGGAAACTGTTTTGGCTGGTTTTAAAAAAACATAAAGGAAAAAATTAAATTTCTCAAAGTAACAAAGAAATCGGAACAAAATCTAATTTAAAATCAATATAAATCTACACTTTTAATTCCACATATTTCCACACATATTATTTCGTATAAAAAGACAGTTCTTTACCATTAACCGGGCACAATTAAAAGTCACCAAAAAATTTGGCGGAATTCTACATTATTTGGCGATTTTTCGCTTGGCTTGGCTAACGGAAAAGTACCAAAGAAGCAAGCATAAAAACTATCGGTAGATATTATTTCTATGGTACTTTCGTATTAATGCCACCACATCTACAGATTTCGCGGTTTTTAAATTCCAACAGTCTACAACCAATTTTTTTAAAACATGCGCCAAATTTATCGAAATAGCAAGTACCATGAAGCTCTATGTGATATTCTCTGTTATTTGTACCTTACCTCAAACCTAAAAAAGCTGCAGATTTGGCGGTTTTTAAGTGCCGCCAATCTTAACCGCATTAGCTGAACTTTGACTGCGAAGACGTTGACTCAGATTTGGTAGTTTTTAATTGTAGCCAAACTAAACCGCATCAGCGCAACTTTGGCTCTGATGGGGTTAATACACAAATACCATTTCTATCTTCAAGATGTTAAACTAAATCGTTAACGGATTTCTAAAATCACCAGACATCTTCAGTATAAGATAAAAACATACTTATGAGAGAATTGATTTCCCAAAGTTTTGCACTTACTTATTTACATCAAATAAAATGAATTTATTCTCTAATTTAAGGTCAAAGATTATTTTTGTTGCAGTAGACTTGTATACAGAAGAATGTCATTTACCTTTAATCATTTATCTTTGAACTGGTTTGAATGTAGAAAATAAAATATTCTTTACACTTTTCTGTTTCTCACAAGTTTTTAAAGAATATTGTTTTAATTCAAGGCATTTAAAATTAAAAAATAAAATTGAATCCGATTTTTTTTATGTTTGCATATTTTGAACATCGTATTCTGCTTGGGATTTTAGAATTTATGCAAATGGAAATAAGCAGAAATATTATATAAATATCTTTCTTTTGATAGAATATAAAATAAAATTTTGATTAGTTATAAAAATACCCTTTTTGTCTTTGTAAGATCAATAATTTTATAATTAGTTTCGACATGTTTATGAAATGAAGCTGTAACCTCAACTTCTGATGTAGAAATGAATTTCAAAACATTTTAAACAATGAAAAACATTGTTGCAAGTAGAATGTGTTTCAACAAGGCATAATATTGTTACTTGAGTGTAAATTGCTGTTCCAAAAATTGATCAGAAGCTGTTTCTAACAATGCTTTGGCGTAATTCAAATAATGTCCAAAGGCATTATTGTTAGGATTCATCACTGGTAATCGTATTCTCAGCACCATCTTGTAAAGTTGTGGATCAAATGTTTTCAGTCCAGATATATTCAGAAGAAAATTCCTATGAATCATGTTCAACGCATACAGACATCTTTTCAACTCAGGTTAGTAATAATTTTTTATAAATGCGCCAATATTTTAATAAAATTAAATAGAAAAATATCAGCTTCAGCTGCTGTAGATTTCTTGAACTTTCAAAGTTTCAATTTTTTTCTTTAGCCTTCTAGCCCATATTGAAGCTCATAATATAAACTATGAATATTTTATCTGAAAACTTTAGATACCCAACAGCAATTCTGAAAAAAGACATTTAATTACAATGTTGTTTACATTACATTTATGATAGTTTATATAACTCGAGATTTATCATAGTACGAGACATGATATTGTCTTGCACTATTATAAATTAAATTTATTAACAACATGTTCTTATTTTTATTTCTCATTTTCATGTAAATTAAAAAGTTATGACTATATATTTTATAATTTGACTGTATTTTTTATTCCTTGCATGCAAATAAATTATTTCATAAAGTTTCTCTTGATGAATTGAAAAAGGTGAGTCTTGAGATCAAGCATTAAATAGGGATAAGGATTTTAAAGCATTTTTATTTATGTATAGATATCTTGAACTGGTCATCAAAAGAGGCCAACAATCATAACTGAGCATTTCGATCAACGGAAATAGCTTTTTATTGAATGTATATAGATATCCTTTTTGCAAATAACTAACATCAATGTTGTGAAATATTTTACTAAGCAAAATTAGTAATGCATACTAATCCTGAAATAGTAAATCAAAACCAAATTTCTGAGTAATCAGGAGTCAAAAAATATAACAAATACTCAAAAATAGAATAATTATCTAAAATCGTTTTCGTTACGATGGAGACGAATAGGATTACGGCATTTCTCAAGAATCTCAAAAGAAGATAGTTTTTAAAACTGTGTATTCACACTCGTCTTCTTGCACTTCGACGTCCTCAAAACTGTGTGTCGATTAACGATTTTAGTTCTTCATGGAATTTGAGATTTAAGATGCTAAATTGATTTATTTCTTATGCGTTGTATTTATTTTTGGTTAAGAAAATAATAATAATAAAAAAACTTTCAAATCTTTAACAGAAAAACAACCGCTTTTCAGTGCAGTAAAAGCCAGAACAATTAAATTTTATTTTTTAAATGTTTTAACTCTTTTGAATACATATAAAATGATTTAAAAGTTAATGACGATAAGTTTTCTACAGTTTTTAGAATTCCCGAATCTAACTATATGTAATTCGATTTCTGACCTTTTTAGATTTTAATTCTTTATGAATAATTTTGTAAAATATTAAAGAATTTGATTCTATCAATCTTCGGAAACAAGGCTATTGAACAAGTTGAAAGTGATTCAGTGAAGGGTCTGAAATAAAATTTTAGTGTAATGCCTCTTACTTAGTTTATTCACCAATTCTTTTGCTTATACGCAATATTAATCCTAAGGGAGCACCTCTTGTTCAATATCGAGCAAATGCTTATTTGTCTTTTTGATAAAGGCATAAAGGGATTAAAATGTCAAGAAAAAATAACTAATATGGACGGGTCAGGGATGAGCCAAAGAAAATTAAATGGATTAGCACGTTTTATAGCAGTTTTAAAAATGGATCTCATTCTTGATGATTCCCGTCGTAGGTTCAGTCCCCGAATAATAAAGGTTTTATCTTTATAGTAAGGAAAAAATTTATAAGGTTTAAATAAAAGATAAATCTTATCTCGCATTTTCCTTAACAAAATGTATGTGCAAAGTGAGTCAAAAGAGCATTCAGTTTTCAAACATCTGTTTTCAGACAGGTGTTTCTTGAATTTTTTTTCAAAAGGGAATATTTCAAGAATTATTACAGACGCATTTTTAATACAGGTTCGCTGGGCTTTGATTTTATCATTTATGATAGTATATTTCGCAAGTATAGAGAAAATGTTGTGATTGACAAAAGAAATTCGAACTCGAAATCTTGAGGAATCATGTTTTCACGTTTTAGACTTTCCTGTGTTCTAAAAGAAAATTTTTGCAGTCTGTTTGAAACGGATACAACTAAAAAAACGTTTTTAATAATATGGTTTAAATTGGATATGTGGCCTTCAAAACAAAGTTTCAGATTTCTGCCAAATTTTGAATAAAATACGTTCAGAGGAAGTTCGTTGGGCGTTTGATTAAAAGTTAAGTCTATAAAATACTAAACAAAATAAACTTGAAGAATACAATTTGTTGCACAGATTTAGAAGTTCTTATTTAGACACCTGTCACATTATGAACCATATCCAACTTGTAATTGATCGTCTCTATTTCAGTTCTTTCAAAAACGTGAAGATAACTGAAAATCGGAATAATTTAAATACATCAAATTTGATGCGGGATTTTTTTTTACTACAAATGTAATTTAGTACCAGACTGTGGTTTCAATCGGTTGGAAGTATCCGTCTAAAACTGGAATTCGATTTTCTGATATTATTAACCTTAGGTCAAGGACTAATCTTCATTATAAATCTCCGAGGATGATTTGATAGAACTAGTAAAAATGGTGTATTATTGTCAAAGTATGAGATTTGGTATCCATTTCAAAGCTTTTAAGCTATTGATAGTAAACTTTTTCCGAAATAACACCTTAATTGGAGAATATGCAATAAAGTTCTGGGAAGAATAGTCCCATTGATTTAATAGTCTATCCCTTTGTTGAACAAATATCATCACGTCTGTCACGGATTTTTTGCAGACTCTCTCGAACGTATATCTGTAGATACTCTCTAGGGTAAATCCCCTATAGTAGGGCTAATTTGAAAGCAACCCTCTTTGGCCAGTTTGTCTGCTATTTCATTTGGATGTTACCTGTGATGGTATCCAGTTCAGATGTATTTGGTTATGTTGCGAGACGGTCTTGAGTTTACTGTCGATTTAAATACTTGTACGATCTCCGGTTTTCAATAGATTTTTGTGATGTTGAAGCGCACTACGATTATCTGACAAGATGCAGACATCACCAAAGTTGTTCTATTCAGAGACCGTCTCAAGACCAATCTCAATTGCGAGGAGCTCACTTCTGAAGACAGAACAAAAGTCAGGGTTACGTTGGAATAAAGAGACTCTGCGATGAAAATTTCCAATGTAAATTCCACTCCCTGCTGCATTATCGATTTTACTGCCATCAGTGTAAAACTTAATGTCTGTTTTGGGAATGTTATTAATGATTTCCAAGACTAATTGATTAAGGAGATCTGGAATATAGTCCTTTTTTTACAGGGTCTGTGAAATTGAAATGGAAATGAACTCTAAGGTGTTCTTCAGAAGGGTTTGAAAGGAATTGCAGAGAGTGAGGTTCCACATCCTCTAGATGCAAAAGTTGCTGAGACATAACATGGCTCAAAAGGACTGTTTTTCCTAAGTGTTTGGTTGCATTACCAAGAGTTTAAATAACTTGACGTCTTATTTTGTTGACCATAGCTAAAGAGCTTACTAGAGTATTTGAAGAGATTGGTCTGTCACCTGAGTTGCAGTGGCTGCAGATCTGCCTCAAAGTGGACAATATTCGATGGGCAACTTCGTCTGAGCCCAGTAATGATACTAAGCTGCACTTGTTCCAGTTTTTTCAGGTTAGTGTCAGGGTCACATCAATAGAATCGAAATACAAATCAAATAATAGGCCAGATGAGATCGTTTTAGGTATATTCAGTAAAAATGCAAGGATTAATTGCGTAGCAATTAATGCAAGGATTTTGCGTTGGATTTGTAAAAAATGCAAGGATTAATTGCGAAATAACTTGCCAAGGGTTCCGTGGTATATTCAGTAAAAATGCCAAATTCCCGCAAAAGATTTATATTTATAACTACTTTACGCCAATGTCGTGAAAGGCGTTATCTATCATATCAAATTTATTAGAAAATATGCAAGATATTTGTGGAGAGACGACACCGGTGGTTTCAATATTCTTTTCAGAAAGTGGCTGCATATTTGGCAATCTTTTAATAACTCTCGAAGTCTGGAATTTTTTATTTGTATCGCCACAATGATATTGTTTAATGAGTTTATGATGAGAAAATCGTATTTAAAATATTTCTCACATAAGAAACAAACTAATAAAAATATTTAAGAATAATAGTGTAAAAGAAATACTTCCAGCATATTTTTATGTCAGCTTGCAGAGTTGAACTTAACGTTTTCATATAAATTTCAGAAATTTATGTAAAAAGAGAATAAATGGATTTTGAAGCAATCGCCCGTTTCGTTTTGTAAACATATTAAAATTAGCAAGAATATATATATAAATGAATTTTATCATTTTATAGATTAAAAGAGCAGTTGGAAGAATTATAGCAGGAGACAAATCGGCAAATGTAACTTTTCTCAACGTGGGTATTTCGTACCTTTAAAGTCAATATCATTCACATCATTGTATCCACACCCATATCTGACTTAAAATATTTGACGTATTTCCTGCAGAAAATTATTAAATTTCATCTATGTTGGCATTACTAATTCTTTACTTCGGTACTTCATCATCATTATCCGAGAAACTTAGGAGATTGTAATATCAACTGCCTGCCATTGGCGAGAATTAGTTAAGAAAGTCCTATCGTGTGCTGTATAATGATTAATCGCTTGAATATAATCAAAGCACAATTATTTTTACATTTATTTTAAAAACAGATTATAAAATCCACATGTATATTAAAGAAAAAAAGATATTCATCTAAATGATACAGTTTTGATTTTGAGAGTTTATAAATAAAAAAAATATTTAAAAAAGGTGAGTATTAGGGGCAATTTTTCAATCCCTTGAAAATTATCGTTTTTATATTTTCGAGAAATTTCCTGAAACGATACCTTCATGGATGAACGCCATTTTGTCCACACTTATACTTATAATATTTGGTGATAAACCAAAAAGAAAAAAAAAATTCATCTATGTTGACATCACTAATTTTTTACTTCGGTACTAGTTCATTATCCCAGTAACTTTGGCAATTTTAATACTAATTTCCCGCCTTTGGCTAGCAATGATAATGAAATGTTATTATAGTTTGATGTGCAACGATTAATCACGGGGATGAATTTGATTCGTAATTACTTTTATGTCTATTGTAGTAACAGATCATAAAATCTATATGTTTACTTAAGATAAACAAGATACTTTTCCATTAGCAGTTAAATAATGCAGGTTGAATTCTGCATTATTTGGCGATTTTTTGCTTTAAAATAACTTTAAAAAATTTGGTTTAATTTTACATTATTTGGCGATTTTTCGCTGCCACAAGGCAAACGAAAAAGTACCGCAAAAACAGATTTTCATGTAAATGGTGCATCATGAGATTTTATAAATAAAATATTAACAAATGCGAATACTACATAGAATTATTCAATCATTTAAAACATCTTTTTTTCATATATTCAGGAAATTTCCTCTAACAAAACATTTAGGAAGTCATCTATTGTGGCGAAATTGGCGAACCTTTTATCGGTTTCTATAAAACAAGCCTCGTGAATTATATGAAATCCTTAATCTAATTTTTTTAAAATATTGCAACAAATCACTTGAAAGATTTGAAATATATAAGTAGCTGAATTTTTCAAGCATTACCAAAATGAAGATGGCTTTTTTATATAATAATAGTAGTGAATTCGGATTTGGCTGTTTTTTTAGCACAAGAGCTTAAGATTAGTATTGTAGATTATGTCAATTGTTGGCATGCAACTAAAAATTGGAGAAGAGAAAAATACTTTAATCGGAGGATTTGTTGCTTTCAGTTTATTTTACTATCTCTACCATCCTGAATCCATGAAAGTCAGAGGAGAATTAACATTCATTTTTCTGTCTCTATGTTTCTTTCAATGTCGGTAATTTAGAAAAATCCAAGAGTAAAATCTGATTATATTGAGGAGAAAGAAGAAATATTTATAACGTAGGAGTCATATTGACTAAATAGCTCAAAGTCGAAACGAAACCTTTCAAAAAATAATGCTAAGTTAGAAGTCTGAGATGTGCTTAATTATGGTAAAAAAGCTTTTATATCTTTACATGAGATTGCATTATCCAGAATGTCATTCAGTCATGTCAAATGCCAAGTACCAATGGAAATACAGAATGCTTTGGATAATGTAAGTTAATGGAATTAAAATGAAATTGATATAGCATGGAGAATAAAATGAGAAATTATTATACCCTGAACAATAAAGCTTATAAATGAACTCAAAAACCAATTTTCAAAATAATTTTGAATGCCTAATTTTTTGAATAAATTCTTTCGGTTGACAAAATTAGAAATCATTAAGCTATCAGATCACTAATTTTTTTTCTAAGTAAACGAATGGCGCTGAAGTGCATAATACTTTCTCCACAACTGAGTTTTTTTTTTCATCTAAATTTTGTGACGAATAAGTCGTGGGAAGATGTAAAAAAATTGGCTGCTATCTCAACTATTGTGGAAGCCTCACAATGCCTCTTTCACTAGAATCTACCAGGCAATGAAATTAATATTTTAATAAATGGAGGAGTTTTAATCATTTCAATAAAAGTCAACCTATGCAGTCAACTTCCATAAGAGAAATAAATGACCAAAAAATTTTAAACAATGGAAAGCATTGTTGCAGAAAGAATTAACTACAACAAACTGCAGTGCTGTTTCCTGAAGTTCTTTTAATGTTCTGTACTTTGTTTAGATTTACCTTTAAACAATGCATTTCACGTACTGTAAAGAATGTCCAAAACCATTGCTGTTTAGATTCTCCATCGGAATGCGTCTTGCCTCCGCCATCTTGAGAAATTGTAGGCTGAATATTTTGATCTGCAATCAATTTGGAAGAATATCCCGTTTTTCAAATGGTTATAGTAATTTCTTCAATTAGGGTAAGTAATTAAGCCCTTCTACATACTTTATAACTCTTTGAAAATTTGAGTAGAAGTCACTTCAATGAAAAACTCGGAGTTTGCATCTTCGAAGTGGGAATACGGAATCTAAACTTTGATTTTAAATACTCGACCCTTGTTTTCCATTCCTTTATCTTCGCAACTGAAATGTCAGCTTTTATGGAATGAAATAAAACAAGGGCGAGATTAATTCGGATTTATATTCGCCTTCTGGCAGTTTTTCCTAGAATTTTCCTTGTTTTCAAATTGACATCACGAATAAGCATAAGAGATAAAGATAAAAACTAAAGTGAAATTACTGTTTCGTTTCCAATTTTTGCAAGTTTATTCAATATCATGGTTTAATATATCGCGAGCTGTTTATCATTTAATGAAATTTACAATTGAAAGTTTTTTTTTTTATTTTCGTAAGATAAAAAAGTGAAGTATTGAAAAATATTTTTTATCATTTCATAATTTGCTACACTATTTTCATCTCGCGCACTCTTTATTTTTAACCCCTCATCAGCAATTGCCTTTACACTGATTTCAATTAAGTAATCGTTTCTCAAAATGAAGGTAAAATCCAATATCTGAAATTTAAAATGAAATCTTTTAATGTCTGGCTAAAAATAGGATTGTAAAAGAGAATTCTGAATACTATAATCAAGTTGCTTTATTTTACTTAAAGAATGCTGCTATTTTGTGATAACATAAACTTCTACTTTTTAATCAATTATCTTGAAATAATTTAGTATGATCTAACGATGTCTTTCAAATATTTCGCTAAATTATCAATATTTTGTAGTTTTTAGAATTTTCAAATTTTATCATCGAAATATATACTATCAGAATTCAATTATATGAAAAAGTTTAAAAACACATTGCGTTAAGAAACTAACAATAACACTAAACTATTTTAGGGAAAAATTTAGTTTTGGATCAAAATCGTTTAATAAAATTTTATTTTCAGCTGATAGAATAGTCTCTAGAAATTTTATTTAGAATCATGAATATCTGAATTAAAAAGTAGTTTGAATCTAGTGAACGTAGTTTCCATAAAACTTTCTTGCATGCTCTTTACTATTTTTCTTGCATAATGCTACTCCAAAAGAAAGAATTCCATAGCATTGGCGTGCAAATATTAATAATATTAAACTTTGACATAAATTTAGCATTTTTACACAAACCTTCTTGGGATCTTTGACGTGTTTTTTGGCGATTAATAACTGATAATTGTTTGAAAGCATCCAAAAATCAAATTTGGGTTTTAAACATATTTTTTCTCACATAATGCAACAAGAATTTGATATATAACTACGCTCATAGTTATAAAGCAGTCATATATCAAGCATGATATGTTAATACCATTGTGTTTTTCAATTATCGCATTTCTGAAAGTAGAAATAGACTAATCCCTCGTTAGATTTCGCTTAAAACTGGATATATGTCTATATGTGTACCTACATTATCAATATACTATCGTGTTAAATTTTATACAAAAAGTTAGATAAATCGATTTCTCCAGAACATATATTGTTCAGAATTGGAAAGAAATCTATAAATTTGATGTAAAAACCATGTACCAAATTTCATCCATCGAGCTCGAAGCCTTTTTGATTTATCATTTTTCATTTATTGAGAGACAGATATAATGCTAAAAATGATTTTTCCATGCTGCTGAAGGGGGGAGGAGTCGAAATGTTGAAGGCCCGTCAAAATGGCTGTTTATGTGATGATCTCGGGGAGTAAAAAAACAGCAAGACTTCTCAGAGCTGTCGAGTCGAATTTTGTCTTTTCGGTTAGTCTTTAGATGGCATTAAAGATAAATTTGTTGGCGTAACTTCACTAGTGTGACCATCTAATCAAGATGTCTAGTAAAAATTATATGACAATTATATTCAATTTTATTTTTATTATTGAATTATATATTTTAATAAGTAGTTTTAGTAGAGATAAATGGAAATAAAGAATTCCAAAATAGAAGAGGAACATAACTTTTTAGTTTTAATGGCACCCAAAGTGAAAATTTCGCTTATTTGGCGAATTTAATTGGCTAACTATATTCGCAGGTCCAAAGTTTTTCATAATAAATAACAACACACTTTTCTATATTTTTATAATTAGGGCGATATTCTCTCTTGGCACTGTTAGGTCACCGTTAAAATGGAATTGTGTCAAGAAAAAATCGGCTGTAATATATCATCAAAGTGATTCTACTGTTTATTTAAAAATATTTAAAAAATTAATGTCGATTTTATTAAATAAATTCATACGTAACTTCAATCCTCTTATTTTATTTTATTTTAAGTTAATGCGCGCCAAGGTATTAGTTATTTTATTGATTGTGATTTTAGAGTATTAAATTGGCATTATTCTAATATCAAGATTAGAAAGTCATAAAGTGGTTAAAAATATTTATATAAAACATTATAAAATCCAAGATAGTTTCATTAAATTTGAAATAAAATAGATAACTTAGAAATGAGATAGTTATTAAATGCAAATCCATAATGATTTTTAAATGATTCTGTAGTTAAACAGAAATTAAAGAACTGTTTAACTACAGAATTAAATTCTGTAGTTAAACAGTTCTGTTATTAATAAGTATCTCATTAGATATCATGTCAACATTTGCATCATAACTAGACTTCAGACCGCTTCGGTATCCTTCTTTCCAATCTCTCACAAAATATAATCGTGATAGATTTAGTGTTACAACCCTGTCCTATATCGGCTACCACTTCTGGCATCTATCAAAGATGGCGGATTTTCGGTGAGATTTTGGATGGCGAGAATTGTGAATAGGAGGCATACTTGGCGATAAACTGAATATAAAATTTATGTACACTTTATTTGAAATGGCCAATGTATTGCAAAGATAAAAATATAGAATCCAGTAGTGCAACCTATTATACCATTTCGTCCCTTCGCCAACACAGCACCACTCAAAAGATGTCTGCTGATATTAACTTGACGACAGTAGAACGAATTGTTATACATTAAGAAGAACTGTTCTGAAAATATTCTATCAGACGTTATGCTTTCATTGACAAATATAAAATGAGGTTCAAGATTAAAATTTTAAGAATTTAACTCAGCGTAAATCCTTCGAAAAACTAAGTAGCGAAATTTTCTGTCATGAATTCCTTTTGTCTTCAGGCAAACAAGTAAAATCTATTTCTCATTGATAATGCTGAGGCTTATTAAACTTTCGTTAGAACTGTAAAATTCTAAATCTTGAAATAATATTATGTAATTAGTAAAAAAATAAAAAGTGATTTGATCTGCGTTCAAATTTTTTAATGACTGGATCAATATGATTTAAATGACTTTTCTTCTCAAATAACTTTTGATTGACAATTATTTTTCACTTTCACCAAATTAGACTGTTCGTTCAACATCCTTTCTCGAAAAGAGTGGAAAACTAAATTAAAAAATAGATAATATAGTTGAAAAGGAAAATTGAAAATGTTATAAAATTAAATATTGTTTTTTTTCAATTACAGTATTGTTTTCATTCTTTCTTAAGCGCAAGTTTTGAAAAAGGTTCTTTACAAAAGCAAAATAATGTCCAAAATATGTATTGCGTTTTTTATTCAAAAGACATCCATTTCTCCCAATCTTGATAAGTTATCGACGGAGCATTTCTAGTTCTGATTATTTATTCAAACTTTATCTTTAGGAAAATTCGAATGTTATATTCTTTTTTACAATCCACTTTAACAATGGATACTTTCAAAATCTCATACATTTTTTTTAAAAATCAAATAAATATTTTAATAAATATTTTGACAATTTTTTTCGATTTCAGAATTTTGATAACCTTTATAATACTTGCAGTTAATCTTGAGACAGAATTTTTACTTTTCGATGTTGCCTTAATAAAATTGAAAAAAAAATGACTGTATTTTTCTTTATAAGTTAAGAGAATATCTGATATTTTATAGATAAGAG
This sequence comes from Argiope argentata, assembly GCA_026289955.1. NCBI lineage: Eukaryota > Metazoa > Arthropoda > Arachnida > Araneae > Araneidae > Argiope > Argiope argentata. The sequence goes on along the minus strand of JAOUZG010019538.1, from coordinate 1,015 downwards.
AGTTAATGCCCTTTTATAAAACTAGATTATTAATGTATCCTTATTCCTAATCAAATTTAACATTACAAGACTAAGTGTTTATACATTTTTTTTTTTCATTTTTTCTTCTCGACAGGCAATACAGATGTGCTACTAATAATGCCTAAATCTTATCCTTTTTAAAATACAGAAGGGATTTAAGAATTTAGGAGCTTAAATTAATGTCGCAAAAGAAAAAAAGATGAGTTAGTTATACTTAAATACCAAGTGATCTTTTAATTCCTTGACATATACAGAAAATTCTACTTATAAGAAGAAATTACTTTCTCAACAGGCAAAATTATTAAATTATTAATAATTAGTTTATTTATTGTTTCATATTCTGTTCTTTTTCTTAACTTTTTCAATGTTTCCACGTCAATTTTTTTTGAAAATCTATGTAGGTTCTAAGAAAGAGGTAAGTGCAGTGACATTAATCACTCTTACGCACATCAAGAATTTTTTACAAAGAATAAATTATAAATTTGTTAGAAGGTAAAACTATTTTATGATTATTAACTCCTGATTTTAGCGCAGTCAAGAAGGAGAAGAATATCATAAAGGGGAAGGAATAAAAAAAAACGTTTCTTTTCTAGATGAGGGAGGGGTGTTGGAGACTATTGACTGCCGTTCAGAATTTTCAAATTCCCCCACACTCCAAGGATCTTTTCTCAGCAGTAAATTGTAATTTTATATATGTAATTTACTATTTTTTAAGGAAATATTCTTTTAATACACTATATTGCCTTGTTAAAAGAAAAAGAAGACGAGAACATAATTTTTAAAAGAAGTACGGAAACTTTGGTGAGTATAATAGTCGAAGAATAAGTAGGATTCACCATCCCTTTGGCGCTTGTTAAAGAAACCGGAAAATGAAAAAGTTATGGAAAGTGAAAATTCAGCTGTCCGGAGGCACTCCTTCTCTATTGGGTATGTGATATAAAAATTCTATAAAATTCCGTAGCACTTTTAATCTGAGCACTGTCGCATATCGATA
>JAOUZG010019520.1:0-11862 GCA_026289955.1 Argiope argentata | reverse complement strand
ATGAGAACCCAATTCGTATCAAATTACCGCTACTTATGACATTCAAAAATTTTTTATTCACTTTCTTAATACAGGAATAATAACAATTTTAGTTGTTTTTTACTTGTGCATTCAATTATATACTTTTATTTTTGACCGATAGCAGAAATATAGGGAATTAAAGAGCTAAATTTTAGAAAAAAATTCAACTATAAAATTAGTATAAACGAAATATTTTACAGAAAATAATTGATATAAATTATATCATAATAACTGAGGTTAAAAAATAACTCATATAAACACTACGTCATGTATGTATTAGATTAATGCATTGAATTGGGTTGATATTGTAGGTTTGAGAATAATGCATTTCTTAACGTTGATTAATGCTTTAATTTAAATTTCATTAATTTATGTCAAATTGCTATAACTCACCGATACCTAGAATTACAACTATTTAGTTAAAATCACTATTTTCAATAAATGAATTACCATTAAATTTTTCTTACTGCATTTTTAATTTTTAATTTTGCCGTATCAAAAGGAATACCGTTTGGAATTCAATGGAACTACTATCCATAACAAGGTATGGCTATTCACACCGTGACGAATTCTAACTGTCTACAAAACGTCAGCCTGATGGAGGGGACTCGATTATGACAAAACTATCTCCATTCATCATTTTCAGCTGACTAAACACTCATGCAGAAAATGAATCTGTCTATATTGTCGAGACCAAACTCTCGCGGTTATGTTAATCATTAAACAATCAGATTAACTATTTTCTTAGGAACTTTTTTAATCAGTAGTTAATGATATTTTAAGATTGGTTATATTATTATACTTTTATCAGATAATATTCATGATAAAATATTGTTTTTCAGTAAATTTGTTTAAGTCCTCAATCCTTGTGATTGTATGTCGTAAGAACCAGAAATTCCAACAAATTGTGTAGCGAAAAACACACTCTACCGCAATTAAAATTTATCCAGCTGCTTATTTTTCATTTCTGTCTTTACAATTATTTCATGGGACATAATCTGTTTATAAATCACTACATTTTAAATAATTTTGGGAATTGACTTTATATCATTAGGTTATATATGATAATTTTAATAAATATCGAAAATGAATATTGAATTTAATATTCAAAATAACGTTGAATACAAACATCTATTTAAAAAGTTAATGCAAATTTGTGGGGTCACTAAAGGATTCCGCAAAATATTTGAGTTAGTGGGATGGTTTTTTTTACAGATTACGTTACAAAGAGACAATTTACGTACATCATTTTGGATTGATTTTAAGATACTTTACATGTTACATGTTAGAAAATACTTTGCATGTCGTAGCTTTATCTGAACCGAGACACTGTTTTTAATGGCTATCTGATGTCATCATTGTCATTATGGTTAATATTATAATAGTGACAACAAAATATTATCAGAGCTTTAATCGTTTTATTTCTTTAAGAAAATTAAAAATAGTTTTTTTTAGATTGGTATTAGTTTATATCTAAAAGGAAATACTTTTATAATACAAGTTTATTACAATTAAATAAATATTTAAAAATTATTATAAATCATTGAATTTATGCAGTTGTTAAGACCTTAAAATATTCATGAAATTTTAATTCTTAGTATTTAGATTTTAGTTTACTATTATGAGGTATTGAAAAAAATTGTAATCATCAATAAATGCGTCCGACATTATTTTTTTGTTGAGTTCTGAAGCGGGGCATCATAAAAATCAGATAAGTTTGGTTTTCCAAGGAAAAGGTTTTCACTTCAGCTTTATAAAAATATCAAGTTATCAGCTAGCAGCACAGTGAGAAACTCTATCTGTCTGCAAGATGTCAACTTGATGGAGGGGACTTGATTACAGTAAAACTCTCGCCATCTATCATTTTCTGCCGACTAAATTCTCATGTGGGAATCGAGCTCTCCTTGGAAAACCAAATTTAGAAAAGAAATTCAGAGTTACCACACAATAGAAAAATCTCAGTACTTCAGAAAAATAGTGTCTTAAAAATACTTTAATTTCTAGAAACGACTTGTTAATTGCTTAAAGCAAAATAATGAAAAAAAATAAAGAAATTTCAAGGACAACTCAGTTTAAGACAGTTAATTAGGATTCTTTTCGTTTATTAGTGAGAAAAAAAAATCATAAGATATTTTGAAAACTGTAAAGTTTTTATTCCTAATGTGCAGACTTTACCACACAATTTTCTACATGGTATTTATACTTTAATTTTTTATTGATATAAGTCAATGTCTTTTAAAGGCAAAATTTTAATTAAAATAAATTATTGGACTGAATGTTGAATTTCTTTTTATATAAAGGATTTTAAATACTCTGAACACCGAAACTTAATAAATGAATGACTTTCTATAAAATTCTATAGTATATCTTTTAAATCTAATTTCAGAGATCAAATCATAAAATTATATAACTTAAAACCGGAAATACGGTACACAGCTTAATATACAATGACCTCTAACAATGGTTTTTATATTCAAATCACTGCATCAACGTATGACGAACAGTTCATCAAATACAGAAAAAAAAATATTTATGTTCTTAATTGAAATTCAAAACAATGCATTATTGTTGTTACTATAGCATTTTCACTTAAATGAATCATATTTATTGTTCCATTCAAGCAATTCTTACAGATAAAAATTGGTCATTTTAAAAATTTAAAATATTACTAATACACAAATTAAATAATCTATGAATAAGAATTACCGATTTTTCATGCGTCAAATTATTCAATGTTATGGTATTTTAAAAATTTTAATAGAAAAAATACTTTCAGAGAAAAAATGTTGGATTTTCTTTAAAGGTTAATTTTGTTTCATTAATAAAAAACCATTTTCCTATATAAAAACTATATTTTGAAAAGTATTTACAATAACCTTAATATTTCATTTCAGAAGGTATATGTAGTTATCATAAGTAAACTTGGAAGTATGTTTTATACCAAGTATTAATATGTATTATGCCCAATGCCCAACAAATCCAAAATAATTTAATATTGAATTAAAGAAAATTTGTTAAAATTCACATTTATTTATAATAATTTAATAAAAACATTGCTTTATAAAAGATCCCCGAGGAATCCGAGGAAACTAACATTTTTAGAAAGGGTTTGGCCTCATTAATGAATGATTCTTTCTAAATCTTATTCCAGCTAAAACTGAATGTATGTTCAGTACAAATATTAGCAAAAGAAAAAAGTAAGAAAATAAAAATCTCAGAACATAACCCTTATTCTTTCTTTTCTAATAGTTTTTCTTTTGCTAATATTTGTCTGTTTATTATTGTGTCTAGTGTTTTGTATTATTTTTTATTTCTTTTTTCTAAAATTTTAATATTGTGAGTCTTGTCTATTATTGACATTTTTCATAATGGCCATTTGTTTTTATATGCTTAAAATATGATGCATCCCTTATAATTTGGAACGTGGAATTTTTCGTGTCACAGAAGAGTTATATTTTTAGACAATAGTCTAACTCTTTACAGAAAAAAATCCACATTTTATTGGAATTCCTGCCAGATGGTGATCCTTAAGAGTCATCAGGCCGGATTTCTTTTTCTGACTTTTTGAATTTTGATTTCTTTAGGTTCTACTATTATCACTTTCGTATTTTTTATTTCTCATTTTACTTCTGTTTTTTCATTCATCTATGTGACACTATGTTTTTAGGAATAGTAACATACGCGCTCTCTTATTACATTTGTGTATCTTTCTTATTTAATAATTAAAATAGAAATTTGTAATGTACCTCTTGTTTCTTATATATGTATACATAGTCTGATCTAATAGTAGGGATAGTCTGATCTAATAATAGTAATTGAAAAAGTATTTTTTATTTTTAAAATCTTTCAATTATATTATGAGTTAGTTAATTAAGCATTATAATAAATAATGATTAAATTGTGTGTACATTATAATTTAGCTTTTGTTTAACAAATATAATGATTTTTCATAAACACTGAGATTATATAATATATTTAAGAAAATGATACCAAAATATTTTTATGTAAACTTCAATGAAGGACATTATCAAAAGAAGATTGGATTTTAAAAATAAGAATTATTTTAATAAATATTACAAGACATGAGCACTTAAAACATTTTAATACGATTACATACAACATAAATTGATCGATATGATTACTTCTTATTTTTAGCATTAAAAAAGTAGTAACCTATTTTTAAGATAGGTATAATGTAGATGTTCAAAAGCAATAAAACCCGAAGTTTGCAATGAAAATTTTTTAATTTATTTTTTTGTAATTTGCATGTTTCTAGAATTTCAAAATTGATTTAAATAGCCTGGCTTTGAGTTAACGAAATATAAAGGTAAACGCTAAAAATTAAATTTATTTTTCTCTCAAATATGGAAATTCTACGAAAGACAGATATTTAATTCAAAATCTTCTTGGAGTAATATTTGTTTTATTTATTTAGTTCTAGTATTAATCTCTCATTGCAGAACAGTTTCAATTTCTGAGATAGGTAATATAAGAATGTTTTTTCTTAAAAGGATATTCCTTCCTTTTCCAAGAAATGAAAGTTAGAAGAAAAAATAAATAAAATACAGGAATGAATTTCCTACTTATCGAATTTATATTCCGTTTATTGGAAATTTGAGTTTATGTTTGAATTTTCTCCAAATACGTTTTAAGCTTAGATAAGTCAATTTCCAAGGAAAAATTCGTTGGGCAGAAACGAAAACTAATTTTATTTGTAAGAAGGAAAGATTTCTCTACTGTAAGAATCGTAAGCGATGAAATATCGAAATTTATTTATTTAATGAATTATAGATAGCCTTCCCTGTACTGATGATTAAAGCACTGGTGCTCTAAACATAATTATTTGGACATGGGATCATGGATTTTTGAAGATATCCCTGGTAAATATTATCAATTTATCCAAGTTTATTAAAACCATGCATTTATTAATCCAAGATTCAAACAAACGTTAAGTAAATGTATATTGTTTGTATATACTTAGTAGAAATGTGCGTAAATTTCCAAATGATAAATTAAACAATAGAGTTATTTTTTCCTAAATAATTGTGTAAAATCCCCTCATCATGTTTCGTTTCTATTGTCATTTTATTGCCTAGAATATTATTCTAATTCTTAATTGATATTTTATTTCAATTATGAATTTATTTTTATTAAAATGGCAAAAATAAAAGATTAAAATGAAATCTGCTATGCATCTTTCAATGTTTCATATCAGAACATTATTTCTTGAACAGCCAAGCACCAAGTGCTCGTGCAAGTTAAATTATTTTTTTTTTATTCATTTTAATTATTTCATTGAATGAGCCACTTTACTACAGCAAACAATCACAAAAACTTTGTCTCGCATTTATTGTTTAAAAAAAATATCCCATTTTCTGTTTATTTCATTTCATATAATCACGCGCTCAAAATGATATTTCTTTTGGTTTTATTGGTTCGAGTCATTAACTTATTTTTTTAATCAGAACTTTTGTAAATGTGTTGGCAACTCGTTTTTAAAAAGCTGATTTTTAGTGATGCTCGTGCAGATAATATTTTTTTCACCTACGAGTTATTTTTTGATACCACAAAACATCATTTCTAAAACAATATCATCTTCTGACATGATAAAAAGAATGACGTAATTACACACTGGATTCGTATATAATAACTGATACCCGATAACACATTTTAATACTTATAAAAGTTCAACTAGACTTTAATTGTTTCTTCATAATACAAAACTTTTTACTCGTATTATATACTCTTAAATTTTAAAATATGAAGCGGATTTGGAAAGTATGAATGAAACAAATAACTATGTGTAGTTTTATATTTGGGTTTAAACAATTATCGCACCCATTTTGTACTTGCATAAAAGCTATATTAGGATAGTGCTCTTAATTGTAAACCTAATCAGATGTCAAGCATTTCATCTCAATGGCAATGTTCTAAACTATGATATTCCTACAAAGAGCAGACATTTGATATTTAAATCCATTAAACTCTGATCATATACTCTGATGATCATTTGTGACATCAGGCTTCGAACAGAGAACTTAAATTTATTCAAGCTGAAATCTCATTTTTATGGCATTTTATAATGAAAGAAATCTCTAACAATTTCGAAAGGAAAAGAAAACCTTCTAGCCAGTAATAATTGGAAATACACTAACCATTATTTGGTGTTAGAAATTTTTGAAAGTGAACCTTAAAAACAAAAAGTAGGATTTAATATGGCATTTATCAGAAAATAAGTTTCTCAGCGCTTACTGTATGATGAGTTGAAAATGGCCTGAAATGAATTTCTTTCTGCAGAACATCTCTTTATAATCTAATCTTCAGATACAATAATGGATATAATTATTTAAAAAGACTAGCATTCAGTGTCTAATTTCTTAAGTACACAAAATTGCTGTGTTTGATTTCTCTCCAAACTCAAGATTCTTTCAGAGAATATAATATTAAGATGTTTGAGTAAAAAGATGCCAAAATATGAGATTTTTCCAAAATAAAGCTACAAAGAAGGAGCAAAGACGAAAATAGCATAGACCGCGAAGAAAGTACACTAAAATAATGAATACTTAAAAATGACAATTATTATGTTAAAATATTATATGTATTATAGATTTTGGAATGTTGAGTTCTGCGCTGACTACTTTTTTACTAGTAAGTGGATAAATTTAAAAAAAGTCAAATTATTAATTTTTGAATAGCATATGCAGAGCCTAAAAATTAGTGTTACGATCCTAAGAATAAGGAATCTGTGTTTCAAAATCTCTAAATTCTTTAGTAAGCATACTTCCTTGAAGACTGTCCGGATTTCGCAAAATGACACCTTTATTATTTTACAACCATACTGGTGCTGCAAATAAATACAACAAAAATTGTAAATATATTCAAACGGTCATTGTTTTACAAAAATTTATCTTAATCTATCAATCAAGAGTTTCTATAATATATCTGAAATGTTTAAATTTTAGAAATTTGTATACTCTGGCATTTGTCGATCAATCAGAGTGGATAACATTATCTTTGATAAACAAATTTATTTGTAGTCATGATTATACATTACTAGTTAGATATTATGACCTTTTTTGTATTACAAAAATTGATAAGTATTTCAGATTTAAATGCTTTATTGAAATGTACGATTAATCCTTTTAAATCTAAAAAATGATGAAAACTGCGTTTGTAGGATGACCATTAACCACTTCGAATACAATGACGTCTGACACGTGCATCGAATGACGGAATTTATATTCTCAAGTCTGCAACTAATCAACAAAATTTAATTAAATAAGCAAAATTCAAACAAAATTCAACCAAATGCTCCAAATATAGTTTTAAAAAAACTGATTAACAATAAATTATCAAAATAGGATGTGTCTTTTAATTAGAAAGTTAAATTTGTATGTCAAGTGGTTAATAGCAATTTTACTTACTTCTTTTTGCCAGAACTGACTTCCTGCCTAGGGGTAGCGCATCTTTTCCATGAATTGGGCATCCCATTTCAAATCCTGTTTCGGGTATGGCTGTTCTTCACTCGGTGTTCTATCTGTAAAGTGCGTGAAAAGCACCCTCCTCCCTCCATCCTGTTAAAGAGGTTGTGCAAGAGAGTGTGTACCATCTTCATATAAGCTATAAGGCAGACCTTCATCCTCGGAAGCTCAGCATTCCGTTCTTTCAGAAGATAATGTACTCCCTTTCCGTGATAATGCAGACACGACATCGTCATCGTCACTTAATGGCTGTAATAAAAATATTTCTACTCAAGTAGCACATCCTGTGTCCATAATATTGTACTATATTGTATGATATTATGATGTTAAATAATATTGCGAATATTGATTAATATTGTACAATATTGTGAGATATATGAAATTAAACAATATTGTGAATATTTATTAATATTGTACAATATTTGTGTGCTACTGGAGTATATATATTTTAAACTTTTGGCCAATAAATTTCATATAACCCCATATATGTTCTTACAGCTAGCCAATGTAGCTTTGTAACTTGAGTGTGTGTTTATTTAGACTAATAGACCTTTTGCCATTATTATTATTATTATTTGGAATTTGCTATATATATGAGTGTAAGTAATTTTCAACTTCATATCTTTACATTTAATATATATTGAAAATAAAATTTGTTTAAAAAGGACTAAATCTCAACCTATTACTATCGTTACTACTATAATCCATACAAATAAAAAAATATGATTAATTAATAATAAGTATTATGCTTTCCTGAATATGTTTAATTTTTCAGGAAATGTACACTCCCAAAATAATAGTTAACTGAATTTCAAATTTCAAATACTTGGAAACATATTAAACGAATAAATAATTGTAGTCTTGTTAGACACTCGAAGCCTGATTGTTCCCTGTTTGTTCTGGGCAGTGTGGTTTATGTAGTCGCAATAACAAGTTTCATTAGAGCAAAGGAGTAGTGGTATCTAGGGTCCGTATATTTAACTTAGAGGTCACAGCAAAGAGAAGGGACGAAACTAATTCCTGACAGAAATTTAATTAAAAGCGTGACGCCGTCACAATTTCAGGAAAAATACATGACCGAGAAAATTTGATCAAGAAAGAACGACTTTTCTAAAGGAGATTTTTGGATGGCTGTTTTGTTCTTCTGCCAAATAAGAATGTCTTTCCCCTTGTCCTTTCTTTTGCAATCTGTCTCTTTATCCTGCTTTTCATTGTCAAGAAACATGTTACTGTTTTTGTAGATTTATCTGTTTGTTTTTGTGAATTCATTGTGCGAGTAAGGGTTTGATAAAAATAGAATTTCTCCAGTGTTTTAAACAACACAAACCAATTATACCACTGCCGTTTTTCCATATGCTTCGAAATAATTAATTTATATATATTTATGAAAAATATTAGAATAGCTATTTTATATTTAAATAAAGAATTTAAATAACTAGCATTATAGTTCACAAAAAATTAGTGTTGTATATATAATATTAGTTTCCTTTTCAAATAAAATTACTTAAATTACTTCTTCATTATGTGTTGAGATATTTTAATAATAAACAACACATCTCAAATGAGTTAAGCAATCAATACATAAAAAAATTATTTCATTTTTGCTTCCTAAATGGAAAAAAAATAAGGGCCTTTTGTCAATTTTATTCTTTTAAACAGTACAGTTTATAATACATCTTTAAGATTTTGATTTATTTTGATGAAAAAAGCTGAATAATATTTGGAAAAATATTTTTCTATTGCATACAAATACATATTAAATGCTGTACAATTACTGCATAAAATGATTTAATATAAAACATATAAGACCACTAGTATTCACTGACTTGAAAATTTATGACTTAATTAATTACAACATAACTTTATAATTTTTAATTCATCCACTTGTACAGTGATTTATAATGTTAAATGTTTAATCTTATATTTAAAAATTATTGTTGTTTTAAAATTTAGAACTCTGTGTCATATTGTCAAATGACCCTTATAATATTTATTAGGAAATAAATTTTTGATTTATTTCAATGGTGATCACATTTATTAGTTCTCATTAATCCTATATTTATCATTGCAGAAAATAATAATCTGATTGTTATCTTTTGAAAATTCATAGAATATAAACCTTACAGAATGGAATTAACCGAATGTTAGTTTTAAGTATAAAATGTATAAATATTAAGAATAAATATCGATTTCTAAATGTTTTATTTCAGAGAATATTAATCTCATTTAAATTTCTTTGAAATATGAATAGAAGGTTTTGATAAAGGCTTATCCATTATTCTATTTAATACATTTATTAAAATTTATAAATATTTATATAGGAATTCAAATGTATTTTATTTTTTTAAATAATCCGAATGCGAATAATAGACTTTAAAAGATTAAATCTAAAATTATTATTCTATAGTTAAAAATAATGGATATCTAGCCAATGAAATACTATTAAAGGATTATAAATTTTATTTTATTATTATTATAAAATATTCTTCCTCATAACAGTCTATTCAAAAAACAATAAGATAATATTCTTCAATAAGTAGATTGAATTATATTTCGAATAAATGAACTTTAAAAGTTTTATTGCTATACTAATAATAGGTTTTCCTTCCAAGTAATATTGAAAACAGTATTATAGTATGATATTAAAGCAATATCCCGAATAATATGGATAAATACATAAAATCTTAAATATATAGCAGAAAGAATTTAAAATATTCTGAGAAAGATGTATAATCTTTAATCGAAATGTATTAAACGTTTAGATATGAAATTGAAATATATGCAGTATATAAAGCGTAATACAAATATTTCAAACGCTATAGAATAATAACAGTCGATAAAAAATAAAATTTTCATGAATCCTTTTCATATTACTCAGATCGTAATATAATGTTTAGAATTTTGCATTTTTAATTAAGACTTAAATATATATGTTTGAATTTTTATTGAAAATTATATCGATTTTGAATTCTTTCTGGAAGTTAAATATTTTAAATATAAAGGCATCTTCTAGTAAGCAAATCAGCAATGGCAACTGTTCATCGTGAATTGAGTGGACAAAAATGTACATGTGAGAAATGAAATGGGTAAAGAAAGGAAAACATAAAGAGGTAACCAGAGGATAAGAGGTAGAATGTTGAGGGATTAACCCTTCAAATATATGTACAATGATCTATTGTATGATTGGATTTAATGTTAGGGGACTGACTAAATTAATGGATGGATTTCTGTGATCTAATTTTATAAGAAATTCATCCTAATAATGTATATTCAGAATTCAATTACATCCTACAATATATCTACAGGCCAAAGGCAAAAGATTTTAACAATTCAGATTAGGATGCAAAATATTATTTATGTTATTGTAAATGAGTTCTCTAATTAACTTAATTTGAAATTTAATTAATATCTTGCTTCCATATATAGATATATATGGAATCAAGATATATACAATAACACAATTAGTTGCTTTTTCTAATGCTTTTATGAAAAAAGTAATGTTTTTATTCTATTCATAATGTATTGAAAACCATTGGAATTTGAAGATGGATATTTATAATATTCAATTAATTTATAACAATTAAATAAAAATTATACAATGTCACTTTTTAATATACTTATAAAAAATAAACTAATTATGTTTAGAATAATCTAAAATAATTAAAAGAAATAAATAACTTTACAAAAACAAAAAATGATATAATTTTAAAGTATAACTGGATATATTTACTTACTAAATTAAGGATTATATATTCATGAAACTAGTTATATTGGATAAATAAATTCTTTAGAAAGATGCACCCAGAAAAAAATATCAAGATTGTGAAATATCACTTAATTTTAAATATACTTAGAATGTCATATTTTTTTAAAAAAATTCTCCATTCATCTCACAACTTAGAGTTTATTTGAAATTTGAGAACAATTTTCCATGCAGATTGATTGATTAAGGAGTTGAATTGGAACTAAATAATTGCTACCACACAACACAAGGAGGAAATATTTGAAGCTGCTTAGATGGCAATTGCGCAGTTTTTAGCGATGATTTTAAATTCTTGAGGAAAAATAAATCTGTATACAATCGAATTCATGAAAAGAATTATTGTTCGATTTAAAAGAACAGTGATTATTATATGCATAAAAGATTTTAAATTAAATTCATTAGAGTGGAATTCAAGACAAATATATGCCCAAGATGCTGTCAGTTCCAACTTAATCCATTTTTATTATATCCATTTTGTTAGAAGATCCATTTGCAAATGAATAATCACTTTTTTCATTAGAAAATTAATAATAGTCTAAATTAGTTGATATTTTAATTATAAACTTTATTTAAAATAATCTTTGTTTCCTTTGCTTT
>JAOUZG010019507.1:0-15328 GCA_026289955.1 Argiope argentata | reverse complement strand
AATAATAGTTACAGTAACAAAAAAGAATTTCAACTTAATAACTTAATGCAGTTTTTGAAAAATGAAGCAGAAGGAGAAAAACGAATCAATATGTCCATGAAAGTGTTTTCTGTTATAAACAACTTTATGATTTATTCATTGTAGAAACCCATGCACACTACTGTCGAGCTTTTTGTTAAAAAGCAAATCTCTTCTTTGTATTTTTTTTTTTGTTATTTTTGCAACGAAAAGAATTATGCAAGCAAAATTTTCAAACCTTTTTTGAATTTAGATTTACAGGAAAGAAACTACTTTACCGACCAAAAATAAATGATGTTATCGAAGTTTCAAGATTGGACATTTTGCAAGACAGAGTACAAGTAAAATTAAATGCTCCCAGTGTCAAAAAAAAGTTATAATATTATGTGTCCTGAAATGAAGCATCTTGGATCCACTGGTTCTGGTAAAATGGTCCAAAAGCCACAGAAAATACAAAGGAAAAATTCAAAACCTTGTTGAATTCAACTTGTTCAGATGATGTTCTTCTTTGAGCTTTAGTAGTATGTGTTTACGGTATGATGGGAATTTTCCTGTGAGAGCGGTAATTGACACAGGCAGCCAATAACCATACATAACTAAAGAAATTGTTTTTAAAATCAGTTAGGAACCAATTATAGCTGAAGATATGTTACCTAATACTTTTGGTGGAGTAGACAGAAGCAGAAATATAATACGAATTGATGTACGAATTTAATTACATACGAATTGATGTAATTAAAGAGATTTAAGAAATAGGAATATTTCTTTGTGACAAAGAAGCCTGTTTTTATGGTTCAACGTCTTCAGTGTATTTGCTGATAGGTGAAACTTTTATAGGAAAAATCATGAATTTATCTCACGTGCCTTTTCATGTAAACAAAAAAAAAAAAAAAAAAAAAAAAAAAACCTCATTGATTTTTGAATTTTGCCACTGTTGGAATATAGGATACTACAGATAAACAAAGTCAAAAGGAAATTGAGAAAGAAACTGAAAAACTGTTTTTGAATTCTGTTAAACAATACGATGGTAGATATGTTATTTCACTACCATGATTGGAAGATTACACATTTATACCTTTAATCGAAAGTCGTTTTGTGAAAAGATTGAAAAATGCGTTGATAGAATCAAAATTTTTGATATCCTACGGGACTGTTTTATTCATTGGACCCTTTATTTAGTTTCAGAATTTAGGTCATTATAACGCTTAGGTAAAAATTCAATTGAAGAAAAACAGAAGAAAACACTTATTGTCAGAAAATCCATAAAATTCTTTCGCCTTACATTTCACGGATACATATTTTTTAACATTTATCTTTCAAGAAATGCTGAGTTTGTAAATTTTTATACGGAATGTTTATTTTCATTAATTGTTATGGCAGAAAGTTTTTAAATTCTTCACCACTTTAGCAGAAATACACTTCTCATCATTCTTGTTACTTGATCGTATGTTCAGATTTAAAAATAAAATAAAGATTTTATACTTTAATGTTAATAAAAAGAAAACTTGTGTTAACTGGAAATAAAATAATGACAAAAATCAATTTGTTTTTTATTTGAAATGTCGGTTTCATTTAAGGCAACTTAAAACTCTTTCTAAAATAAAAAAAAGGAGAAAAAAACCCTTATAAGCTAGAAAACAATGATTTTAGGATGCTTCATTTAGTTCATAGAATTTTAAGATTTCGATATTTTTTTTCATTTAAAAATATGACTGATCAAATTGCCGCATCCGCATTTAAGCGGAAAATAAAAATGCTCTTCTCTGAATTATTGCAACGGTGGAGGAAGTTAAGTCGAAATTGAAATCGACAATTAATATAAGAGAAGCAGAACTGTCAACACTGTTTGCACTCTTTTATTCGAAATGCTTATTTATCAAAACAACTTCACTTTTTTGTTTCAAATAAACAATTTATAAAAATGAGGCATTTATTTGTTTAATCAATTATAATATTTTGTACATATTAGTATGTTAATGAGTGAAAATTGAGTAAAATTATGGATGAACATACTATTATTGAAAATTGGAGTTTAAATAATAAATGTTAAAATTTTATTAATCATGACATGTTATAGAATATGTAATGAAAATGACTTTAAAACCCTTAACATGCCTCTTGCCTCTGATTCGCGTCATCTATTTACTTATTTGATGCTTTCTCTTCTAAAATGACTCTAGCCGCTGAAACATTTTAACTTTTCATTGAATAGAACTGGAAATTAAAAATATATATATTCTTAAAATTCAAGCTTTGTTTCATTTTTATTGAATTTGTACTTGCATAGCACATGCAACTTTTACTTATTTTAACGTACAAGAATTGGAATTTTTCGTATAAGCTGCTTTCTTATTAAAACTAATTGAAAGGTAAACAATAAAGTAACTAAAGATGACTTATCTTCTTTTCTGACGCAGAAACAGGGGAGAATAAACAATTCGGATGAGCGTGATTCCTTTCCCGATAAACATTCAGACAACCGACCGAAACCAACGTCTATCGGCACGGACGGAATATGCTGTGTTAAGAGCCAACCTATTGACAATCCTAAATAGGTATTTAGATATGGCGAATGTAAATACATTTGAAATGGTTAGTTATTTACCAATAACTCTATAATAATGCATATTATATTATTCCAATAGGAAGATAGGAGAGGGGGATGTAAATATTTTCATCTGCAAATAACAAGAAAAAAATGGACTCAACTTCACTTATTATCTTTATCTTATAAGAATAATTTTAAACTATCTTTAAAATCACTCATATGTAATTTGAAACAATAAAATAATCATAATAATCTTCTAATATCAATATAAACTACGGCCGACTAAGGGACTCTTTTTAAATTTTAAGATCGATACAAACAATTGCGAAATCATATCAAATGCTTTTCATGTATATTTCTGAAGATTACTTAAAACTCCTTTAAAACCAAGATAATGGAACGTCTTTCTAAAATTTTGCTGTGAAAATCCTTGCACTTTTAACCCTGATTGCAGAATGTTACCAAATGGCAAATATTCACAAAAAGCATCCATAAAAAATCTTTATAAGTATGTAACTTTATCTTTCCTATTTCTGTCACTTCCATGCGAATTTTTTCTACGTATACACTTACTGGTCAATGAATTAGAAAGCCAATATCAATATTTTATTGGACCATCTTTTGCGCGGATGCTCTGATTCGTTTGGGTATCGAGTCTAAAAGCTTTTGGAGTGTATTTACATCCAGAGAATACCATGTCTTGGCTATGCAGCTTTTTAATCTTGTAAATTAGAAGGAAGAGAGTTCTGTTGGATGCGTCTTTCCAGCATATCCTACGCATTTTCCAAGGAGTTAGGATAAAGCTATGCGATTACCAGGGAAGGTGGTGGATATTAGACTGACCCTCACCGAATTAATTCTGAACACTTCTGGCGCGATGTATAGTTGCATTATTGTCCATGAAGTATGCATCGCCATCAAGACAAGATTGCATAATTTCAGGGGGCACTTGATCTGTCAGTGTGTCTAGGAATCGCATGGTGATTTGTTTACATTAGAGGAACACAAGGACACCATTTCCATGCCATCAAAACATTCTCCACATTCTTGTACTCCCTCCGGACCCTGGTACAGAAAGGCAAGATGGATTCATGGATTCTTGGAGATCTTCCTTCAGTGCAGAAAAAAAGGTGTAGCGTGATTCATCTGCCCACATTACTCGTTTCCAATCTTCAGATGACCAATATCTTCTTTCTCGAAACCACTGCAAACGAATTTTTGCGTCGAGCAGAAATGAGTGACTTTCTCACTGGTACTTGATTATACTTTCCTTTTCTCTGCAATTCTCTGCACATGGTTTGAGCGGAAATCTGTTGGAGAAAGCCTTGATTGCGATTTGTGTCAGTTAAATTATAATTGAGTCTTTTTTTGCAGTATAATTTGTCAGAGACGCCATCGATTACGCTCTTGGGAAACTGGGCCCGAACGGCAATTACGTCTTCTTGAAGAGGACTGTGGGTTCCAATTACAACTTTTGAAAACCTTTGATACGATTGATTTTGAGAACCCAGTGAGATGTGTCGTCTTCGAAATCGAGACACCTGCTAAACGGGCGCCAACAATAAGCCCTTTATCAAATAGTGAAAGATCTTTTGTTTTTCCCATTTTACTTCCTTCTTCGCGAAAAGGGCTGTTACACTTTACTTGTAGTAGCATTTTAACCACGAGTAGCCCACTTCATAACAAAAAATCTGCATACTTCATCCCTAGCACACATTCAAACGCAAATATCAAAGGTTTCTAATTCTTTGACTGGTGAGCGTATTTGCACAAATATAATTTGAGATTCTACTTTATAAAATCTTTATATAATTATTATTTTTATATAAAAATATCACGAAATGTCGATTTTATTAGCAAGAATTTCGTAGTTTGAAATTATAATTACTCTACATTTTTCCTCACCTGGTTAGTTCATCAACTTTTAATTAGTAGACTAAGTGGTCATTTTGATATCCACTGATTGATTTGATATTTGATTAATACCTTTGAAGTGCTTCCCAATTTATTTCAAGAACATTCTATTGCCAAATCTCATGAATGATGAGCTGTTGTGCTCGGTTTTATAAATGGCTCTCCACAATAACCATAAAAATGGTGCCGGGAATTTCAGACATCGTGAATCCATTGGGCAGAGTGGTTAAGGAATGAAAGGAAGGAATGGTTAGATGACTCTTCTTACGCGTTTATTATTTTGAAAGAGTTCTATTTATTTAAATAATCGTACATCATATTGTATTAAAAATCATATAAATATAAATCTATTTACTTTATTTTGTCTATGGAGTTTTGTTTTTATTGTAAATATATTTTTTTATAAAGTTGAATTCTAAATTCAAGTGCGTCAGATGTTAAAGTAAATTTTTGTAAGTTTTTCTAATTATCATGTAACGTGATTGATTAGAAATTATGGAATAAATTCAGGAACAGATTTTCTAATATATGCAATGTAATCTACAGTCATTCCAGTTATAATATGAATTCATTTAATTATAATATATATTCATCACTAAATGAGTTTAAAAACCTTCAATATTAAATGTATCAATCAGAAGGGACGCTATTTTCATATGAAGCTTAGTATCTGATAGAATAGTTCAGATAAAATGCTTAATATTTGCATTTTGAGGAACTTGAGTTCATTTGGTGATGATGATGTATTCGTATTTAAGAAAAAAAAACGGTCTTTTCAGTGTAAACCACCACAAAAAAAGTTATATTTCATTTGTGGGAATCATTATAAAATGTTTTCTGTAGAGTACCAAGTGCTGATTGTTAAAAGTGTCATAATTAGATTTAAGTTGACTCCTAAAATTACAACATTCGTTATAGCTAAATTAATGCCTAGAAAAGAAGTTTATCCTCTACCTAGGATTGACGATACACTTGAATGTCTAAAAGGAGCAAAGTTCTTTTTCTCCATGGATTTATGCTCTTGTTTAAGGAAGATCATATTAGATGAAGTTGATTGAGAAAAGACGACTTTATTTACACCAGAGAGTTTATATAAATTTAAAGTCATGCCGTTCGCAATACGCCTAAGATATTTGAGAAAATAATGGATACTCTTCTACGCTTTTAAAATAAGCCATATGTCTTTATTATATAAATTATATAATGATGTTTTCAGAGACATTTGAAAACGATCTTACTCGATTAACGACTGTTTTTAAGTGCGTTCAAGAAGTATGTTTTATACTTAATCATAAGAAGTGTCTTTTCGGTACTCGAGAAGTTAGTTCTAGGTCATAGGTTGTCAAAAGAAGGAGTCTGACTGGAAACTGATGAAGTGAGAGTCGTAATCAATTTTCCAGTTCAGAAAAACGTGCATGACATAAGAAGCTTTCTGATTCTCTGCTCATACTTCCGAAGATTTATTGAAGGAATTTGCTACTAGGCGAACAATAGTGGCTGCTGTCAAAAGGAAGCGAGAACGGTAAGTGAGGTCTTCAAGAAATGGAGGCATTTAACGATCTGAAGAGAAAACTTACTTCTGATCAAGTATCAGGAATGTATAATGCCACGATTAAAGGGAAATTTTCCTACGGATGCAGTGTTGAAGCATGTCTGGTTCCGATACAAGACAAAATCGAAGAAGTCATATCATACGCGTTTAGAACCTTGACAATGGCAGACAAAAATTACTCTACCATTGAAAGAGAGTGTCTTGCCAAGTTATGGGCTATCAACAAATTTCGAAAGTAATTTTTTTTTTGGGGGGGGGCACTTGCTTATTGTTACAGATCATCATTCGCTCTGCTGGCTCATGTGATATGATAATCTTCTGAATAAATTATAGGAAATTCAAATTAAAACTGAACCGTTCAATTAATTCGACTGGGCTAGGATTCAAATACTCAACCATGTGCTCTCCAAGTGCCTACTTAACATTGGAACCACACTGACTGTGTGCCAATCTTCCTTTTACGAGATTACTCCCCTACAACACCTTAAGTAGTATTGAAAAAAATTATTATTCAGTATATAAAATTCCACGAATATTTAATTCCATTCCACGAATATTTAACTCCATTATATTTGCCGAAGAATTAAATATTCTATTCTTTAGTAATTAAGATAAAAGCAATTACTAATTAAATCCTAAAAACTAAAATACGATAAAGTAATAACGATAAAAACAAGACTTGTAAGATTTAATTCTTCCTAAGAATATAATTAATGCATCTACTCCTCCCCCATAATAGGCCACAATATATTAAAAATAATTTTATTTATTTATTTTAAAATAATTTAGAATGAGATGAAATTATCCATCAACTGTTTAGAAAATCTAAGTCATAAAGCATTTTAAAAAGCAAAGATCAAAAACAAATTAGGATCTCTCTGAAAAGTATTCATCTTACTACCAAAAGACAATATGAAACTTGATCAATCAATTTAAGATTCCCTTAATCTCTACAAACTAATATATTTTTAGATACCTAAAATATTTATTTAACATTTAATGTTTATCGCAGAGAATCATTTAAATATATCGTGATAAAGGAAACTGAATTCTATTATAGAAAGGCATAAATTGCAAACCTCTGATTATTTCAGATCATACATAAAATGATACCCTAATATATTTAGAATAGTTTGAATTAAAAAAATTTTTTTACATAATAATTGTTTTTCAGTTTTTTTAAAATACTCTGTTGGAAGTGGTGCTGGTTTAATGATTTTAAATTTATACAGAATGATTTCAAAATGTTGTCAGTGATGAGGGGAGGAAGACCAATAAGCTCTAATTACAGGTCTGTGCAGAAAAATTTCTAACCATATTTAAAAATTAAGAAAAAAAAAACATGCTAAGGAATAAAAATTGCATTTGGACTGTGTTCTCAAACTCGTACTTGGGTTCCCGTGTATTGCTCAGGATTCATTGTCGTAAATTGATGCATTGTCGTAATTTGGTCTTCAGAATTTAATGCCAGATTCTACTTTTATTAAAAAGGTAATATTTTATCTCCCAAATGTGATTATTTATACTATTGAAGAGGAAGGAAAAGTAATATATTTCAATTAATTTTTTTGGAATTATCAAACTTTTTCCATTAAGTTTATGGGAATCCTTCAGTATTCCGATATCACAATAATAGTGGAAAAAAAGGAAATTAAGAATTGGACATTTCTTTTTAACCTAAATAATACTGTTTCAAAAATAAATATTCTTACCGGCTTCCACGTTTTCTTTTATTTCTTCTGGTGGGTGTATTGTTGTGAAGACACACAATACGCATCCGTATTAAACAGCAACTACGTTTATTTGCACGAAGAAGACACTAATACAAATAACACTACAGCCGAGATGAAAATAGGATAGCTAACTGTTACAAACAGTAACACTCAAGTAATAATCGTCCATAGCCCTCAAAGCACAGACAGAATTCAGCAGGAGAGGCATTCTTCGGTGCTTCGTTTTATAGTCGCTCCAAACGGCTGAACTTATCACTGTCTCCCCGCTTTACCCACACAGCAATTCAACACTTCCTTGAACTACACAGAACTCTTGAACTACGACGTTGCTACGTTATCCCCTCGAAGACTGGTGATTGTCTTCTACTCCAAATCCATTAAAAATCATCCTCAGCTTGAATCTGCCAGTCTTTTATAGGTCCCGGGAGGCGGAGCCACAAATTTTCTAGCCAATAAGGGCATATCTCGGTTTCTGTTGGGCGGATTGGGAAAATTCTTGAATTTTCTAGTTCTATCCATTATGTCGCCAAAGTCAGAAAATTCATCTCCAAGTTAAGAAATGGTCGCCAAGTCTTGACGTCACATCCATCACCCGCTCAGCACGCCACATTGCTGATTATAAAATGATCTTTCTTACAATGGCCTTGTTTGTGCTGCAAGGCAAATTTAAAAGTTTGTAACAATAAAGAAATATTACTTTGGACTTAAAAGATAGCAGCGAAGTTTTTTCGATCAATTTTTAAAACACCGATTATGTATGTATGAATATATTATGAATTTTTAGAAAATTTATTTCATAATATTTTTTTCTGGAGGTCAATGAGCTTTGAGAAAATGTGGAAAAGTAATTTCATGAAATTTTCAAATGAAACCAAATCTGTATTTATGTTGTAAGACGTGGGGTTTCTTTTATTTGAGCCTTAGAGACAATGATCACATCCAGTTTGAGTCCCAAAATTTTATTAACATGTAGAAACCGGACACAGCACACACAGAAAACAAAAATACGAAAAGCTCACAATACTATTCCATCATTTACCTATTTTGTCAGTCTTAGACCCAGACTGATCTCAACTTTTTCGTTTCATCAGTCCTCCATTCCGACTCTGATTCCAACTGACATCCTGCTTCTTCGTTCGTCAGTCGCAGAATGTCTGGTGTTTTCTCCCTCGGAATTATCCTCTTCAATTTCCTTGTTCGTCCTACAATCCATCTGTTATCGAATATCTGGTTAATTTATCTCTACACTTAACCCTTTTCCCTCTCTGTTCTTGTGTATCTCCAGAAAAAGGGTTGCTAATTGATTTTAGCAGGATTGCTAAATTTGGTGGACCTTGCACTCCCCACCAAAATGATAGAGGCTTTAAATATAAATAGAGGATTTAATATATAGGCTTTAAATATATAGTCCACGGAGGCTGATTTTATAACATTAACAGCATATGTATTCATAAATATTAATCATGACTTACAAAACCAAATACAAATAAATTCAAAGAGATAAAAACAAATACAACATATACACATATAACTTGGCTACACAAATATCAAAAATACAATCATAGCTTGCGTAGTACAATCTATAGATAATTCCATTCGTGGTAAAGCGTCCGCATCCTGGTGCTGTTCTCCCTGTCTATATATAATGGAGGGATTCCACCTTTGTAGTGCTATAGCTCAATTTGCTAGCTTTGAACTGTTAGGAGTGGTTTGGTTCAGATATTTAAGGGGATTTTAATCATATATAATCTCCAACTTAGCACCAAAAATCCATTTATCAAATTTATTTAATTCATATAACACTGCGCAAGCCTCTTTCTCAATGCTTATCCAGTTCTTTTGAATAGCTTTGAATTTTCGGATGGCAAAGGCTATCTGCCAGTAACAACCATCTACATCTTTCTGAGTTAGAGAACTGTCTGCACCATAATTAGATGCACCACAATGTACTTGCAATGGCAATTTGCCAGAAGGGGTAGTAAAACTAGTTACCTCACAGAGTTATTCCTATAATTTCTCAAAATAATATTGCTCTTCTTCCCCTACCAACCTAACTTGTTTGGTTTATTTTTCGTATTCAATTACGTGAGTGGTGTAGATATATTTGAAAAATTTGGCTTGTATGCTCGGCAGAAACCCGTTATTCCTTACACAGATCTGACCTCTTTTATTGTAGAAGGTGTAGCTTACTTTTGTGTAGCTTGAACTTTGTCTTTATTGGGACCATGTTTACCTCCACCCATAACATGACTTAAATATTTCATTCGGTAGGCGAAGAAAGTACATTTATCTAACCGCACAGAGAAACCAAACTTATCTAATTTAGTTAGAATTAATTTTAAAGTAAACGTTCCTCAAAAGATTTAGAGTAAATAACTACATCATCTATTATGCCTGCTCATAATCTGAAGGAAATTTTAAGACAAGGTTCATTTCTTTTTGAAAAGTGGATGATGCCCTTGCCAAATCGAAAAGAATAGTCTTCCACTGGTACACAGCATTATGAGTAGCAAACGACTTCAACTGTTTACTTTCCTCGCCCATTTTTATTTGCCTTTATCCCTTTAAAAGATCAAAGCTAGTTAAATCATGGCCTGTTCCTGCAATAAATATCAGTTCTTGCATATCTTTCATGAGAAAAACCAGAACTTTAGTGACTGCCTTTAAATCTTTAAAACCTATGCACATTCTTACTGAAAAATCCTTTTTATCGGATGAGCGATTTCGGATTCCGATGATTCTATCAAACCTAACTCTAGTAATTCTGGAACTTGACGTTAAACTTCCTTTCTATATGTAATTCGGACACTATAATAATGAGGTTTTTTTCAGCACTGCATTTGGTAATAATTCAATTTTATGGATTTCAACAGCAGCTGGCTGCACAGGTTTAGTAAAAATGTGTTTAAACTTTTAGATAAAATTTTTAAGTGATGTTAATTGAAAATTATCTAGATATTTAATTTCAAAGTTATTAAGAATTTCATAAAATTTAGATTCTTTGGTTGAGGTCGGTAAAGTTTCAACATACCCGAATTCTTTTTCTTCTTCAGAAATGACATTTACAGATTTAGAAGTAGCTATTTAATGTTTTAATTTATTTTGGCGAATGTACTAGGTGGATCCATTCGGCTGTTTAACTAAAACTGAAAGGGGATTACGTTTCTCAGCGATGGTTTCAGGACATTGCCATCTGGCAATTGATTTATTAGTCCAATTGAGTATGAATGCTATCGCCTAATCTCCAAATTTGAACACTCTATTATACAATCTTAAATTGTGATAATACGCTGCATTTTCCTTTTGCACTGCTTAAACAAGCTTGCTCTGCAGCCTTCTCAGGGTTCGATTTCATATTTTCCAGGTATTTGGAAATGGAAGTGCTTTTTAATTGAACATTGTTATGTTTCCCAGTCCAAGTAGATTTGAGGATTGATCGAGGAGTTGTGGTTGTCTACCTACAGTAATTGAAATGTAGATACTTCTGTGGTTGTATGCGTTATTGCCTTGAACGCTCAAAGCACATAAAGAATTTTTAAATGCCGTCCTCTACCTTCCTTCCTAACAACATCAAGTAGTATGTTTTTCAAGGTTTTTTTAAATCTTTTCATCAACCCATTTCGCTGTGGATATCCTGGTGTAGAGAATCTTGAACTACTCCTTATACGCGTTTTGAACTGTTTTGTCAGTTCACCTGTAAAATTCGTCCCGTTATCAGACACGCTAACATTCAGAATAACTGTCCTTGAAAATATCCTTCATAGAAGTTATCTTTTCCTCCTTTAGCATGCTTGCAAGCCATTGCTAATTCAGTACACAACTCCTGCTCAGAGCGAAAAGTATCAACTAATATGCTCGACCTTACCTACATCAGTGATTATTTTCTCGGCCTTATTGTCAACAGTTCCCTCTTCATTCCCACATGAAGTAATTTCACTTTGTGCTTTCTCAATGATAATGTTATCCTGTCCTTTTTCCTGCAGATTTCCAGATGAAACCACAGTTCTATCAAAATTTCCTGTGTTACGCCTGAGGTTCTGAGAGTTCTGAGCCAGTGAATTTTCTTCACTCCGGGCCTCTCCCAACATTTTTAGAACAACCGGTGAAATTAACCTGAGCATCAGTCGCAAGACTCAATGGAACGTACACTAAAGAACATTTAAGAGCTTGAACCAAAAATGCCCTTCAAGCATATTGGAGAAGCATCTTTAACTGAATCTTCAACAACATCTTCAACTTACTGAATTTTGATGTAAGTTTAAGCCTAATTCATTTCTGTTTGGTTAAACCGGTATGTATCCCATCACCTACGTTGTTTTAGTGGACATTTTGAACGACGTTTATAAATAAAATGTTTTAAGATTGATCGATTTTAAAGATTATTTTCGAACTTTTAGTGCTAAAATTTAAAACTATAGATGTAAAGTTCTTAAAGTTATTGGAAAGACTCATTAGAATATTACTAGTTACATTAATCAATTAATAAATTTATATTAAAAATCAAATAATCGTTTTTAAAAAAATTTTACTTATCCTGTATATGATAATTATTTTCTAAATGCTATAAATTGTACTAAACATTAAATAATAGATGTGAAGAAAATACTCTACTTATCACTTGTAGTTGTTACCAAAATTTTTTTTGAATGTGTGTAAATATCTTCACTTTAAAAAAAAACACTGAAATACAGAACAATTTTATAATTTATTTTAAATAAGGGCGGAATTATCATTTTTTAAATAAAAGCATTTGCCTTTTGTAATATGGGATTATTTTATTGAAAACTCAAAGAAGTTCTCAGAATCATAGTTGTTCACAGTTGAGAATATTAAACTTATTAAAACACTTAAAAATATTAAAGTAAAATATTTATCTTCATTTAGCATATCATAGTGCGAAGAGAATTTTAAACTAATAAGCCACATTAAACAGGAATTTTGAAATCAGCTGTTCGTTATTTATTTTTAAAAAATAGAATACGAACAAGAACAGGAGTTATTCCGTTTACTGTATTATGGTTTTTCTTTTATTTAAACCAAACCTTATTGTTAATATCTATAAGTCTGAAGATCGTTAGTCAATCTATATATTTTTTACCAACATGAAATATAAATTTTTAGCAAATCCATTTAACCATAGAACAAAAAATAAATATATAAAACCATATTTTACATGTTTTGCATACATTTAAATAAGTCCAAATTAAAGCAAACTATTCAATAAATTCAAAATAATAAAACAAACACACCTATTTCAGAAAATACAAAACTTAAAGACAATAAAATCAAACTAAGAGAGTATTTTAAATCAATAAGAAAATAACATCTATCCTGGGCTAACTGAAAGCCTGCTTATCTTGTCACGACAACATTAACGTCACGATTACTTCCACTAATCTCAGTGCGTTTCGGTGATACAACCCATTGCATCATTTTTTGAGTACTTTATTTCATTGTATTTTAAATTTAAAAAATTAATTTTTCTTGAAAAAATTCGAATATTTAGTTCATTTTTTATCTAAAAATATAACATTTAATAATTTCCGAAAAATGTTGATCTTCTCTATTCTACAAATAAAATTTTTTTTCTCATGTATCATTAAAAATTGTGATTTCTCTAATACGCCATCAAAAGTAATAATGGTTTCAAAAAACATGTATACCATTGTGTTTTCTGCTATTAGAGATAAAAGCATATTAATTGGTATAATGTAAATGCAATTAATTTTCCGCTACCATCTGGAATTGTAAGATAATATATTCCACAGTTGACCGTAGCAGCATCTGTCAGTATATTCTATTTCCCAGAACACACTGCGGTCAACTGCTGAATATACTATCTTACAATTACAGATGGTAGTGGAGAATTATGTCTTTCATGTTAAATCTGTTTTGTTGAAATACAATTTGTCAAAAATATATTAAATGTGCAATTCATTTTAAAAACCACCCCTAGTGGTGAAATTTTGAACAAATTTTTTATTTATTCAAACAAATTCCCATCTCTTCATGATGCCATATATAAAATTTCATTACTTTCTGAGAAATAGTTTTGCCTGTTGACAACTTTAAAGCATGGTCTTTTAATTACAGAGGTCCTGTATATACATATCAATATTTCTACCTTATCCTTAGTCAATTTTTATTTTCTTTTGACTTGTTCGTTTATTTATATTTGGGATGCTTGATTTTTCTTATAACGCTTGATCATCTGATGTAGCTGATTAGAAATAATATTGCACTGTTTAAATCATGCATTGATAAGAGCAGAGAGAAGTGAGTTTTCAGCTATTGTTGACACACTTTCCCCCAGTTTCGTTTCCATTGAAGAAGGGGAATTTTGTTCCCTGCGCAGTCAAGAAACCTCTCCCACTCTCCCACTCAGCAAGGTATTTTCGTCGCGAAGAATTTCGCTCATTTGAAACATGTCTGCTGCTCTAATGGCCGGTTTTAAATTATCGGCCTTTCTGTGGAGCATTCTTTGCCACATCCAACCTACATCATCAAATGGTAAGGAATTTAATATTGCTTAATCTTATCATATATACTATTATATTATTTACACAAAAAAACAATGATATTTTTGTTTTAAATTTTTGAATAAAAAATTATAACGCATCAGTAATAAATTCAGCGAAGGCGCTTTCCTATTTTGAATAATAAGAAATAAATAATTGATATACACATCAATGAAGCTTTCTACAATTGCTATGCATAATGCTATTTCCGAATGACTTCATTTTAACTTGAAAACAACAATAATATATTGTGCATTGACATCAAACTAAAAAAAAATTAAAAACCTATTAAATTATAATGAAAATAAATACATTAAATGAGTTACAATTCCTTATTATTACATGTAATATCATTTTTCAACTTATTTTGGTATGCAACTTTTATTTATCAGAATCCTATTTTTTTCTAGAATACACTTTTGTAACTGTTTTTTAAAGGCAAAAGTAACATTAATGAATTAATGCGGTAGTTCATATCTTTTCTTCATTTGGATATTGCTTAATTCCGATATCAACGATGAAGATGAAGATCTCGATTAAATAACGATGTTTTGTTTTCAAAAAGAGAACAATAGCTGTAAAAATTGAAAATAAAACTTTGCACAATCTAACTCAAATACCAATGAAAATTTAAGTATTTTTAAACTAAAATTAAATGTACTTATTATCGAAAATTAAGCACTTAAATGCACTTATTATTAAATTAATTCTACTGAAAAATATTCCTGACTGAAACTCTAAATAATTATTTCCTATTGAAGTACGATTTTTTTGTAATTTCACCAAACATCCAAAATAGATTTGTTAGACAAGAAATAAATATTCTTATCAATCAATATTTATAATGCATTTATATACATATTTTTTCTCAACACATTAATTTTACAGAGTAAAGAATTTTTCTATAAGATTATGCATTTAGATCAAGCAGAATTCAAATATATGATTATATTTTAAAAGGAAGAGTTTCAATTAATCCATGCATAAAGAAAGAGAAATTTTTTTTTCAATTATGGTAATATTTCCCGTAGCGTAAAACATTTAA
>JAOUZG010019506.1:29146-51869 GCA_026289955.1 Argiope argentata | reverse complement strand
CGTTAATAAAATTGTTTTTATTCATCCACTCGAGTAGAAATACATTTTTAAAGCTCGTAGTGGATGACACTCGATGTTAAAACAGATTTTTCAAATATTCATTCATTCATTAAATTTAATTCATTTTTAATACTTCAAATAGAGTTTGAGCAGTTTGTAATGAAAACTGAAATCGACAGGCAGTAGCTCAATCGGTAAAATTCGATGATTTCAATATTGTTCTTGTGAAGGTGAAGAATTCGAGTTGAATTCTTACGATATCAATAATCTTTTTTTGATGAATGATTTATATTAATTTTAATTATTTAATAAAAGATTAAAATGAAATCTGCTATGCATATTTCAATGTATCATGTTAGAACATCATTTCTTGAATGGCCAAACACCCCGTTCTCATGCGAGTTGAATTATACTTTTATTCATTTAAACTATTTCATCGAATGAATCACTTTGTTATTGCAAACGATCCTACAAACTTAGTCTCGCATTTGTTGTTTTGAAAAATATCCCGTTTCCTATTTATTTCATTTCATATATTCACGTGTTCAAAATGACATTTTTCTAGGTTTTATTTGTTGTAATGATTAACTTATTTTTTTAAATCAGAGCTTTTGCAAATGCAATGGCAACAGGTTATTGAAAGCTGTTTTTTTGAGATGCTCGTGCAGACAATAAAATTTTTATTTTTTGTGTAATTATTATTATTTTTTGCCTTCGTTCCATACCTCATTAACAAAACAACATCATGTTCTGACATGATAAAATAGAATATTTATGTTCAAAATTTGAGAATCGACATTGCTATGAAAGAAATTCTGTTGCATATAAAGACTTTTAAGCAATGGAATAAAGAGTTAAAATTAACCGGAGTAGTCCCCTCAAAAGTTTCTTGTATACTCACATATAAATGTGTTAGAATAGAGAATGACTTGCATGCATTGGCGTCAATAGATATAAAATATTTATCTTGAAGTGAATTTAGCATTTTTGCTGATTTTGTCATGTGATCTTTGGCGAGTTGTTTGGCGATGGAGTTAAATATATCAAATTCCGCACTTGAATCAGCTACTACAATTGTACTTTTAAATCAAAGTTTGAATTCAATTGGTTTGGAAAAAAACCCATTGAATTCTAATTTCGATTTTTGGATGCTTTTAACGGCATAAATTTTAAATAATCGTCAATGATTCTCAATAAATCCAGTAAAAATTCTAAATTCACTCCAAAGATTAATAATATATCATTGACTCTCCGATGCACCCGAAGGCGTACGGATGACCAAACTGGCGCGACACAACACTGTCGAGAACTGTGGTTGAGTTCTAAGGGCCAACACCGACCACGGTGCAACCTTTCCCTTGGGAAGTACGTCCCTTCATCGATGAGTGGAACCAGATCCCCCATCCTTTCTTGTATCTTCCAGGGTGTTGAGAACCAATTGCCATGCCAAAATCCTCATTTGATGTGCCTCCCTCATCCGGATTTAGCGTGGCCCCCTTTGGGGAATCATGCCAAAGGCTAATATTTTATGATTACTGTGCTGCAATCCATACCAGAATTTCTTTGTCTTAAGTCTGGGTATCCTGAGGTTCACAATTTTTTGTAATGGGCCAAATGAGTTGGGGGGGGGGGGTAAAATAAAAAAATGCGGTGACCACTTTTGATGTTTTATTAAAAGATAAATTCACCCTAATCTCCGAACAGTGACAGTTGAGCACTTTCCTAAATTGGTAAATGATTTAAAAATAACACGTAAAAAATATTTCCTTATTTTTTAAATTCATTGCATACCGAATACATATATGATAAGTTTCTCAGTGTTTTCAATGCTTACAATACTGGGAGAATAATGGTATATGTGATGGTGAGAGATTGGCAAAATTTTTATTTTAAATTTAAATTAAGTCAGTGTTATATTTGAAGACATAATGGTAGAACTTTTTTTATAGACCTTGTCTCTGACATTTATCAAAAAGTGTTTTTTATTATTTCTCCGAAGGTTATCCCTTATCATCATTTTCGCTTCTAAGCTGCATCTTAACCAAAGATAAGAAATTCTCTAACAGCTTCCGCTAATTAACTGTTCTCTGTTAAAAATTGTTCCAGAAATTCATTAAGCTGTCGGATATTAACTTTTCTCTGTTAAAAATTGTTCCAGAAACTCATTAAGCTGTCAGATATTAACTGTTCTTTTTTAAATATAGTTGGCCAAATTCGCTTTTTTTTGCTTGTTAACAAAGGAAGAGAATCTTTATTCCCATCATCAAAAAGGATAAAGAATAGTTTATATTTTACTGAGAATTTCAGAGTTTTTTTTTCTTCCGAGTTCTTATGTAGTCAAAATTAACAGATTTCTATCTGTTCACATATTGAATTCCATGTATGTTTTTGCATAAAATAATTGAAATAAAAAAAGGAATCACTTTCGGCGGGTTTAATAATAATAATAAAAATAAAAGTAATAAACTTAAATATTACTGGCTGAACCAGAACTTGACTTCAAACTAAGTTATTGGAAATTGAGCTGGACTCTAAAAACTAAGCATGCGCAGAACTGGTGAGCGCTCTATTAGAAACGAACTTTATTTCATTGCGTATAGAAAAAATTCAGTCAAATTTCAGCCTAGTTCGAATTTCAGGAATTATATTAAATGTGATCAGAAGTTGAGGCAACGAATTCGATATTCAGACCTATCTCAAGTCCTGTAAAATATGCCGAAGGGAAGACAAAATCAGAGCTTGCATGGCAAAGCGATTTGGCGCGAAACGAATTGCGCACCCCCTTAATGAGATTGGCGAATTCCTTTCTTCACTTCACTTAACATTGATGAAGAAATCGTCTGTGAGTTTTTATCCGATCGATGGCCCACTCTGTTTTGGGTATGACGTCATGGGGGGCGCATGCGCTTGACCAATGAGAACTTCGGTGCATTTGCGGGATTTCGCAGCTGATTCACGTGAGTCTGCAATATCGTTTGCATGGAACTGTTGTTTGGGAATTAATTTCGAACGGTAGAAGACAATAAAAATAATGCAATCATCGAAATATTGCAACTATGAATTAGAACATCAGAAGGTATCAAATTTTATTTGAGTTAGCTTTCTGCAAAAAAAGTGCGATGGCAGAAACACTGTTGCCTATTGTCTTTTTACTTTTAGGATTTTCTTTACAATTCGGTAAGTTTGTTTTAAATATATTAGTTACATTTATTTATATATCGCCTTGTTGTTAAGAATAAAATATATTTTCAACGCAATTGAACTTCTCTGGCAGTTAATACAACGGAGGCATTTCTTATCTAAGGCACTTCTTAAATGTTTAAAAACCAACTTATATATTATGAAAATAAATTAATAAAAATGCCATTATTAAAAGGAATATTAAATGATATCCAGGACCATGTTAAGGCAATAAGAGTTAATTAGAATTCTAGAATACGTTACAGATTAATCTTTTTGCTCACATAAAAATGAGAGCGGCATTTAAGAGTCAAATTTTATAATCGTGCGATTGACGAAAGATTAATTCTCCTTTCACAATCTAAAAGCAATTCTTTAAATCCATGGAATTTCCAGAATATATTTTATTCTGTAATTCCAATTTAAATCTTTTTACAAAATGTACCATAGTAAACAATTTATGCATAAATTCAACAGGGAAGTTTTCATCACAAATATAGCATATACTATAACTTATAATCAAGGTTTTACTTTATTCCTCCAATCATTTACAAAGAAATAAAACGACACTTTCTCTTCGAAATCGGATACGAACGAATTATCAGTAAAAATTTATTTTTCCAAATCTAGTTTGGAAAAACCTTGAAATTGTTTCAGCAATTTATTATTTTCGATTTTAAGTTTCAATAATCATTTTAAAAAATTGCTTTAGTTGTTAGCGCTTTAAGAAATTGACAAATTTTCTTTTTTCACTGATTTACAAAATAAGAAGCTAATACAATTTTAAAAAGTATGATTTATGGAAACAATAACAACTGTCTTTCTTGAATTCTTAAACTGCAGAGATAATTCCTTTTTATGATACATTATCTTCTTTCAAGTGATTTGGATTTTTTTAATGTGTGGTAGTTATTCATCCGTCGAAATAAATAAAAAAAAGGCTGTATTTTTGGCTTGATTTATTGTCTTTTCTAGTCTTCAGATCAAGTGTTGCTGAATACCAACTAATGGTTTTTTAAAGTTCACAAAAAGTTTACTTTAATGAGTTTTTTATGATTTTTTAATGACTAGCAAGGTAATTATCACTTGAAGCATGTCAAGTTTATTTTAATTATATTTAACTAGGTTTTACAATAAGCTATTACATCTGACAATCTTTGCTACTGTTCGATTTTTGCTCCTTGCGAATATTTCAGGCTCACTGACTTACAATATCTTATTTCTTTGCATCATTTTAATTTTCAGAGGACAATTGACATGGCTTGATAGGATTTTCTTCCTCTTCCTTTTTATTATAATGAAATTTTGTTTTTCCAGGATTTTTCATGCCTTTGAATACCCTAATAGAAGTCTTTAAAAATTTTCTCTTAAGTTAGGCAATGGAAATTGACATTAACAAGAATATACAAAAATATGAAATTTTTCTTCCATTATTTGATTACCAAAATGCACGATTACATTAAATTAAAATAACATTATAAAAATATTGTTCGATAAAATGAATATCTGAAAACCCTAAAATAAAAAGTACAAATCAATTTCTTATTTTTTTAAAATTTCAGAATGATTTCTAATTAGATTGAATATTTTTTGAAATGCTCCAGCTGTTTTAGTTTTCGAAGATATCAAGCAAAACTGTTAAAGAAGATTTAGGTTAAACATTTAAAGAAAATTAAATATGAAATGTAGATTTTGAGTTTTTCTAGATAGATAAAAATCAATTTCAGTTTTTTAAAGAAAGTGAAATTATTAGGAAAATTGGGTGAAAGTCATTTCCAAAAAAATGCCATTTCCAAAAAAAAAATACTATTTTAATTGGAATTCTAAAATAACGCACAGTTTCATTCCAAATAAATTTATATAATATAATAAGGGAAAAAATATTAAATCACTTGAAGTAAAACCTAAATCGCCCAAA
Organism: Argiope argentata; assembly: GCA_026289955.1. NCBI lineage: Eukaryota > Metazoa > Arthropoda > Arachnida > Araneae > Araneidae > Argiope > Argiope argentata. Next base: position 46,771 of record JAOUZG010019506.1, on the reverse strand, counting down.
ATACTATATTTCTTATTATCTTATAAACTTATATACTAAAATAATGAAAAAATAATAGAAAAATTAAAAATTGAATCGCCTGAAATATTTTTAAATTTTTGAAAACTATGCACATTTTATTCTTTTTTAAATTGTTCGTCTTAAAGTGTTTCTAAAGATATTTGACTCATTTATATTTTACTAAACCTTATTTATATTTTAATATAAATGTATAAAAAATTTCATAACCCTAAGTGAATAATTTGCAAAGATGCCTAATAGATTCCACCGTACCCTTAAACACCAATTATATTTGCTCACTGGGCGTTTTATGACCACAAACCATTTCCAAAACAAACAATGGAAGAGTAAAAGATAAGAAACGAAATGAAGGGCCAATTACTATGTTTTTCTATTAGTGGAATTCATCCCATTTAAGGGGCGAGACAGCAAAGAATAGTCGAGAACTAATGAATAATAAAAAGTGGAAAAGACTATTAATGAATAAAAACTAAAATAAGAAGTAATACATTCAGATAATAAAAAAATTAAAGATATAGAGAGTAATTAAAAAGAAGATGTGTTGAAAGTGAAAAGATGGTTACACACATTAAACCAAAAAAGTTTCGTCACGGTTTAGTAGTTCGTAGATAGATAACTACTGTTTGACAACGGATTGTAAAGCCCTCTGTGCTTTTGCGCATGCTTTAGGATGAGTTTAATTAGACAAAATAGGGATGAGAGGAAAGATGAAAGGAGGAGATGTTTACATTTAATAATGAAGATTCAAAGTTTTATGAGACGTTAACATTATATATAATTAGTAATTGAGAAGGAAAAAAGGCACTAATGCAAAGAAAAATATTTCAGGGCAATTTTTATTTAATGTAAAGGGTATAAACATCAAATTATGATGAATAAATAAAAGAAAAAGATTAAAGTGAAATCTGCTAAACATATTTCAATGTATCATGTCAGAACACAATTTCTTGAACGGCCAAGCACCACGTGCTCGTGCAAGTTAAATTATATTTCTATTCCTTTTAACTGTTTTCTTGAATGAGTCACTTTAGTATTGCAAACGATCCAAAAAACTTTGTCTCGCATTTACTGTTTAAAAAATTATCCCATTTCCTGTTTATTTCATTTCATATAATCACACTCTCAAAATGACATTTTTCGAGGTTTTATTGGCTGTAGTCATTGACTTATTTTTTTAAATCAGAACTTTTATAAATGCGATGTCAACGCATTATTAAAGGCTGATTTTTTTAGATGCTAGTGCAGATAATAAAGTTTTTATTTTTCGCCTACTGATTTTTCTTGCCTCCACAAACTCCATTCCCCAAAACAACATCATGTTCAGATATGATAGAAAAAAATCTGCTCTTAAAATTTGGTGATTACTTTTATACAAAATAATAATGATATTTTTTAATATTAAAGTGCTTCTTTTTTGTATGTTATTAAATTTTGTCGGTGATATTTTAATTCCCCGTTTTCTGCTTCTTTGTAGCATGAATTAACGATATTATATAAAATTTTCTCCGTACCACTAATGAAAGCTTTTTTAACGCTTTAACTAGTCGTATCAATATGAAATTTTGAGTTATAATAAAATGCGATCAGAAATAAGGCAACACTCACAAACACGTGAAAAAAAATCTGGACTAAAAAGTAACTAATGGGAGAAATCCAAGATCTAATGTGAATATCCGATGTTTGCTCGTTGCGCGTCTCACCCCTTAATGAGACGGAATCGTCGAAATGTGGTCGCCTCAGAATCTGTTGACGAACAGTACAAGTAGCAGATTGTGCCCGATGTTGAATGCGATGCTTTGAGTAAAAACAAAAGCATTACTCTAAATGAATAAATTTCCATTTATTAGAAAATAGGATCATTAGCACGATCGCCAAAATCAATGCAAATTGCATTTCAAACCCTCTCGAACGCACCAAGCTCCTCGCGCACGCCAAGTGGCGTGTCCGTTGAGTTTCGAGAGCTCGCAACAACCCCTCTAATTACTTAAAATGTTCATATTTATCCTTTAGTAAAATGTAGTTGTCTTTCTTTATTGAGATTTCGATGCAGTTACGGGAAGGGCGGATTCTATTAGGCATGCTTGCGAATTATTTATTTAATGTTTCAAATTTTTTATGCATGTGAATTAAAATATTTATGTAAGGCATTTTGTAGAATATAATATTTATGTAGAGTATTTTTTTAAAATTAAAATAAATGCAATTTTAAATAATTTTAAAATATTCAAGTTGGTTAAGTTTTTAATTTTTTAAAAATACTAAAGTTTGTTTTAAAAGTTTTTTTAAAAAAGCTATATAAATCCTAAAAAAATTAAAAGAAGTATAATTTTAAATAATTTCAAAATACTTCAGACGATTAAGTTTTTAATTTTATTAAAAAATAATTTTTTCATAACATTTCTTTAAAAAATTAAAAGAATTGTCATTTCTTAAAAATTTCAAAGCATTCTAGGTAGTTTAGTTCATAATTCATTACTAGTATTAGTTTCTTATTACTTTGTATAGGTTAATTTCGAGAAAATTGTACATGAGTTTTCATTTCAAATTAGATGTTAATATTTTATAATATTTTTTATGACCTTTAATCAAATTTTCATAAATTTTTTTATATTTTTTTGAACTTGGCCTATCTAAAATTACTCGAAACATGTTAGCCATACTTTTTTTTCTTTTAAAGATTAACCGAAAACTTTATCATCAATTTTATTTAATTTCTTAATATTAAGATGCCTATAGCATTTCAAATAGATTAAAATTTAAAAGAAAATGAAGGGAAAATTCAAATAATTTCTCTAGGATAATTAGGTATCCATTTTCCCTATAGATATCCATTTATTGAACAATACATTCTGTAATGCAATTTTAGTTGAATATAAACATATATTTTGATAATAAAACAATAAAATTATAATTTGATATTTTTGTCCATTTTTTCTTAATATAAAGTCCATGTCCCCTTAAGATAATGATTTGTCCCTTTTTTTATATGGGCATTTCCTTAGTTTTGTTTCGTAATATAGAGAGAAAAATCGAGTTATATTTCTGAACAGTCCCACTTTTAGTAGATGGATTCAGTTTAAAATCTGATACAGCTATATTTGTTTCAAAATAGCAATAAGTTTCATTTATCTAGATACCTGAACTTCTTAAAGTTATTGAGACCATACGCATTTGGAAAGACTGTCAGTCTTCCAACAAATTTTGTCATTAATTTGAATCAGGCAACAATCCTGGTGAATCAACTTTAATTCAAATTTTATCCTTCTAGTTTGATTCATTTTTGAGTTTTTTTCTTCGAAAGCAAATATTGCTTTTCAATCAATTAATCCAAAATATCTTTAAAAATTACAATTTAATGTAAGAACCAAATTTGATTCCCATAAAATATTCACCCTTATAGTGATCGTGTTTTCATTGAAAGAGAGAAATAATCCCTAAAAAGGAATTCTTCGACAACAAAGAGGTTAGAAACTTGGATAACCCACCTAAATTTCGAGACCGAATTTGTGACAATTATAACACACAAATTATTTCTTTATTTAATGTAAAATAATGAAAAACCAAACCTTGTTCGTGTTTCTTCTAATAAAGATCTTATTCTATCCTAGTTCTTTCATGAAAAAAAGTGAGCCTCGGGTAATATAACGAATTCAATTAACTTTAGCAACCAATAATAACGAAAAATAGATTTTTGATGTGAACCCAACATTTTTATTGAATCTATTACAAGAAAATGTATTTTCGACGTCATTTTACTGGTCGATTGACCCACAAAATTTGCTCTAACGTTACATCTCTTGTCACAAGATAATGTGTTATTCATTAATTTAAACCACTGCGTTTATTACATTTATATACAAGTGGAACTACAGATCGACAAACAGTAAACCGTCTACCAAATTTGGTTTGAAACTTGATATTTATCTGTTTATTTTATTTTATTACCGAGTTTTTATTACCGAGAATTTCATCCTTTAGCTTAATGAGTTTTTGTGTGATCGCCTTAATAAATAGACAGGCATGATATCAAAAATGTGTTTTTCAGCTTCGAGCTTGGGAACTTTTCAGTTTGGAACTTGGAGTTTCGAGAAAATTTTGAGTTCTAATTTTCTACAATTCCAATATTTCTTCTATATTTCCTCTACGTAACAATAAAGTGTCATAAACCAAAGATGAATAGAAATTTCGAGCAAAAAATAGTGCTTAAAACATTTGAATTAAACCATTAAAATGCAAATTCAAGTGAATAATTTGTCACTTTTTTCAACAATGCAAATCGATTCTTTTGCATAAGAAACCGACATTAATTGCAGTAAATTATGAATTATCAGACACTACTGTGAATTCCCCTCGTTCTGTCTATCACTCTGACTGAGTGTTGTGCCCTGGTCCGTTCCTCTGACAGATTTGCTCTTGTGCACTTTATTAAGGCTTGGCCCATCGTAATTGGGTGTTGCCCGGTGGAAGAAAGAAAACCTTTTCTGCACAAAATGGTCATCTGACGAATAATTTTAGCCAACACTCTTTTATTTCTTAAATTCTTTTTATCATGTGAGATCGTGATGTTTTGATGTCTCCGAAATTTAAGCGTAAAAAATATTTTGTCTGCTGTCAAAGAAGCATACGCTGTATTATTATTACGTATGCTTCTTTGACAGCAGACAAAATATTTTTTACGCTTAAATTTCGGAGACATCAAAACATCACGATCTCACATGATAAAAAGAATTTAAGAAATAAAAGAGTGTTGGCTAAAATTATTCGTCAGATGACCATTTTGTGCAGAAAAGGTTTTCTTTCTTCCACCGGGCAACACCCAATTACGATGGGCCAAGCCTTAATAAAGTGCACAAGAGCAAATCTGTCAGAGGAACGGACCAGGGCACAACACTCAGTCAGAGTGATAGACAGAACGAGGGGAATTCACAGTAGTGTCTGATAATTCATAATTTACTGCAATTAATGTCGGTTTCTTATGCAAAAGAATCGATTTGCATTGTTGAAAAAAGTGACAAATTATTCACTTGAATTTGCATTTTAATGGTTTAATTCAAATGTTTTAAGCACTATTTTTTGCTCGAAATTTCTATTCATCTTTGGTTTATGACACTTTATTGTTACGTAGAGGAAATATAGAAGAAATATTGGAATTGTAGAAAATTAGAACTCAAAATTTTCTCGAAACTCCAAGTTCCAAACTGAAAAGTTCCCAAGCTCGAAGCTGAAAAACACATTTTTGATATCATGCCTGTCTATTTATTAAGGCGATCACACAAAAACTCATTAAGCTAAAGGATGAAATTCTCGGTAATAAAAACTCGGTAATAAAATAAAATAAACAGATAAATATCAAGTTTCAAACCAAATTTGGTAGACGGTTTACTGTTTGTCGATCTGTAGTTCCACTTGTATATAAATGTAATAAACGCAGTGGTTTAAATTAATGAATAACACATTATCTTGTGACAAGAGATGTAACGTTAGAGCAAATTTTGTGGGTCAATCGACCAGTAAAATGACGTCGAAAATACATTTTCTTGTAATAGATTCAATAAAAATGTTGGGTTCACATCAAAAATCTATTTTTCGTTATTATTGGTTGCTAAAGTTAATTGAATTCGTTATATTACCCGAGGCTCACTTTTTTTCATGAAAGAACTAGGATAGAATAAGATCTTTATTAGAAGAAACACGAACAAGGTTTGGTTTTTCATTATTTTACATTAAATAAAGAAATAATTTGTGTGTTATAATTGTCACAAATTCGGTCTCGAAATTTAGGTGGGTTATCCAAGTTTCTAACCTCTTTGTTGTCGAAGAATTCCTTTTTAGGGATTATTTCTCTCTTTCAATGAAAACACGATCACTATAAGGGTGAATATTTTATGGGAATCAAATTTGGTTCTTACATTAAATTGTAATTTTTAAAGATATTTTGGATTAATTGATTGAAAAGCAATATTTGCTTTCGAAGAAAAAAACTCAAAAATGAATCAAACTAGAAGGATAAAATTTGAATTAAAGTTGATTCACCAGAATTGTTGCCTGATTCAAATTAATGACAAAATTTGTTGGAAGACTGACAGTCTTTCCAAATGCGTATGGTCTCAATAACTTTAAGAAGTTCAGGTATCTAGATAAATGAAACTTATTGCTATTTTGAAACAAATATAGCTGTATCAGATTTTAAACTGAATCCATCTACTAAAAGTGGGACTGTTCAGAAATATAACTCGATTTTTCTCTCTATATTACGAAACAAAACTAAGGAAATGTCCATATAAAAAAAGGGACAAATCATTATCTTAAGGGGACATGGACTTTATATTAAGAAAAAATGGACAAAAATATCAAATTATAATTTTATTGTTTTATTATCAAAATATATGTTTATATTCAACTAAAATTGCATTACAGAATGTATTGTTCAATAAATGGATATCTATAGGGAAAATGGATTCCTAATTACCCTAGAGAAATTATTTGAATTTTCCCTTCATTTTCTTTTAAATTTTAATATATTTGAAATGCTATAGGCATCTTAATATTAAGAAATTAAATAAAATTGATGATAAAGTTTTCGGTTAATCTTTAAAAGAAAAAAAGTATGACTATCATGTTTCGAGTAATTTTAGATAGGCCAAGTTCAAAAAAATATAAAAAAATTTATGAAAATTTGATTAAAGGTCATAAAAAATATTATAAAATATTAACATCTAATTTGAAATGAAAACTCATGTACAATTTTCTCGAAATTAACCTATACAAAGTAATAAGAAACTAATACTAGTAATGAATTATGAACTAAACTACCTAGAATGCTTTGAAATTTTTAAGAAATGACAATTCTTTTAATTTTTTAAAGAAATGTTATGAAAAAATTATTTTTTAATAAAATTAAAAATTTAATCGTCTGAAGTATTTTGAAATTATTTAAAATTATACTTCTTTTAATTTTTTTAGGATTTATATAGCTTTTTTAAAAAAACTTTTAAAACAAACTTTAGTATTTTTAAAAAATTAAAAACTTAACCAACTTGAATATTTTAAAATTATTTAAAATTGCATTTATTTTAATTTTTAAAAAATACTCTACATAAATATTATATTCTACAAAATGCTTTACATAAATATTGTAATTCACATGCATAAAAAATTTGAAACATTAAATAAATAATTCGCAAGCATGCCTAAGAGAATCCGCCCTGCCCGTAACTGCATAGAAATCTCAATAAAGAAAGACAACCACATTTTACTAAAGGATAAATATGTACATTTTAAGTAATTAGAGGGGTTGTTGCGCGCTCTCGAAACTCAACGGACACGCCACTTGGCGTGCGCGAGGAGCTTGGTGCGTTCGAGAGGGTTTGAAATGCAATTTGCATTGATTTTGGCGATCGTGCTAATGATCCTATTTTCTAATAAATGAAAATTTATTCATTTAGAGTAATGCTTTTGTTTTTACTCAAAGCATCGCATTCAACATCGGGCACAATCTGCTACTTGTACTGTTCGTCAACAGATTCTGAGGCGACCACGTTTCGACGATTCCGTCTCATTAAGGGGTGAGACGCGCAACGAGCAAACATCGGATATTCACATTAGATCTTGGATTTCTCCCATTAGTTACTTTTTAGTCCAGATTTTTTTTCACGTGTTTGTGAGTGTTGCCTTATTTCTGATCGCATTTTATTATAACTCAAGATTTCATATTGATACGACTAGTTAAAGCGGTAAAAAAGCTTTCATTAGTGGTACGGAGAAAATTTTATATAATATCGTTAATTCATGCGACAAAGAAGCAGAAAACGGGGAATTAAAATATCACCGACAAAATTTAATAACATACAAAAAAGAAGCACTTTAATATTAAAAAATATCATTATTATTTTGTATAAAAGTAATCACCAAATTTTAAGAGCAGATTTTTTTCTATCATATCTGAACATGATGTTGTTTTTGGGAATGGAGTTTGTGGAGGCAAGAAAAATCAGTAAGCAAAAAATAAAAACTAGCATCTAAAAAAATCAGCCTTTAATAATGCGTTGACATCGCATTTATAAAAGTTCTGATTTAAAAAAATAAGTCAATGACTACAGCCAATAAAACCTCGAAAAATGTCATTTTGAGAGTGTGATTATATGAAATGAAATAAACAGGAAATGAGATAATTTTTTAAACAGTAAATGCGAGACAACGTTTTTGGGATCGTTTGCAATACTAAAGTGACTCATTCAAGAAAACAATTAAAATGAATAGAAATATAATTTAACTTGCACGAGCACGTGGTGCTTGGCCGTTCAAGAAATTGTGTTCTGACATGATACATTGAAATATGTATAGCAGATTTCACTTTAATCTTTTTATTTGATTTATTCATCATAATTTGATGTTTATACCCTTTACATTAAATAAAAATTGCCCTGAAATATTTTTCTTTGCATTAGTGCCTTTTTTCCTTCTCAATTACTAATTATATATAATGTTAACGTCTCATAAAACTTTGAATCTTCATTATTAAATGTAAACATCTCCTCCTTTCATCTTTCCTCTCATCCCTATTTTGTCTAATTAAACTCATCCTAAAGCATGCGCAAAAGCACAGAGGGCTTTACAATCCGTTGTCAAACAGTAGTTATCTATCTACGAACTGCTAAACCGTGACGAAACTTTTTTGGTTTAATGTGTGTTACCATCTTTTCACTTTCAACACATCTTCTTTTTAATTACTCTCTATATCTTTTATTTTTTTATTATTTGAATGTATTACTTCTTATTTTAGTTTTTATTCATTAATAGTCTTTTCCACTTTTTATTATTCATTAGTTCTCGACTATTCTTTGCTGTCTCGCCCCTTAAATGGGATGAATTCCACTAATAGAAAAACATAGTAATTGGCCCTTCATTTCGTTTCTTATCTTTTACTCTTCCATTGTTTGTTTTGGAAATGGTTTGTGGTCATAAAACGCCCAGTGAGCAAATATAATTGGTGTTTAAGGGTACGGTGGAATCTATTAGGCATCTTTGCAAATTATTCACTTAGGGTTATGAAATTTTTTATACATTTATATTAATATATAAATAAGGTTTAGTAAAATATAAATGAGTCAAATATCTTTAAAAACACTTTAAGACGAAAAATTTTAAAAAGAATAAAATGTGCATAGTTTTCAAAAATTTAAAAATATTTCAGGCGATTCAATTTTTAATTTTTCTATTATTTTTTCATTATTTTAGTATATAAGTTTATAAGATAATAAGAAATATAGTATTTTGGGCGATTTAGGTTTTACTTCAAGTGATTTAATATTTTCTCCCTTATTATATTATATAAATTTATTTGGAATGAAACTGTACGTTATTTTAGAATTCCAATTAAAATAGTATTTTTTTTTGGAAATGGCATTTTTTGGAAATGACTTTCACCCAATTTTCCTAATAATTTCACTTTCTTTAAAAAACTGAAATTGATTTTTATCTATCTAGAAAAACTCAAAATCTACATTTCATATTTAATTTTCTTTAAATGTTTAACCTAAATCTTCTTTAACAGTTTTGTTTGATATCTTCGAAAACTAAAACAGCTGGAACATTTCAAAAAATATTCAATCTAATTAGAAATCATACTGAAATTTTAAAAAAAATGAGAAATTGATTTGTATTTTTTATTTTAGGGTTTTCAGACATTCATTTTATCGAACAATATTTTTATAATGTTATTTTAATTTAATGTAATCGTGCATTTTGGTAATCAAATAATGGAAGAAAAATTTCATATTTTTGTATATTCTTGTTAATGTCAATTTCCATTGCCTAACTTAAGAGAAAATTTTTAAAGACTTCTATTAGGGTATTCAAAGGCATGAAAAATCCTCGAAAAACAAAATTTCATTATAATAAAAAGGAAGAGGAAGAAAATCCTATCAAGCCATGTCAATTGTCCTCTGAAAATTGAAATGATGCAAAGAAATAAGATATTGTAAGTCAGTGAGCCTGAAATATTCGCAAGGAGCAAAAATCGAACAGTAGCAAAGATTGTCAGATGTAATAGCTTATTGTAAAACCTAGTTAAATATAATTAAAATAAACTTGACATGCTTCAAGTGATAATTATCTTGCTAGTCATTAAAAAATCATAAAAAACTCATTAAAGTAAACTTTTTGTGAACTTTAAAAAACCATTAGTTGGTATTCAGCAACACTTGATCTGAAGACTAGAAAAAACAATAAATCAAGCCAAATATGCAGTCTTTTTTTATTTTGACGGTCGAATAGCTACCACACATAAAACAATTCCAAATCTCTTGAAAGAAGATAATTTATTATAAAAAGGCATTATCTGTGGAGTTGAAGAATTCAAGAAAGAGAGATGTAATTGTTTCCATAAATCATATTTTTAAAAATTGTATTAGCCTCATATTTTGTAAATCAGTGAAAAAAAGGAAACTTAAGTCAATTTCTTAAAGCGTTTACAACTAAAAAATTGTTTAAAATGATTTTTGAAACTTAAAATCGAAAATAATAAATTGCTGAAACAATTTCAAGGTTTTTTCAAACTAGATTTGGAAAAATAAATTTTTGCTGAGAATGTGTTCATATCCGATTTCAAAGAGAAAGAGTCATTTTGTTTCTTTGTAAATGCTTGAAGAAATAAAGCAAAACCTTGGTTGTAAATTATGTTATATGTTATATTTGTGATGAAAATTCCCCTGTTCAATTTATACATAAATCGTTTAATATGATATATTTTGTAACAATTTTTAGATTGGAATTCCAGAATAAAATATATTCTGGAAATTCCATGGTTTTAAAGAATTGCTTTCAGATTGTGAAAGGAGAATTAATCTTCTCTCAATCGCACGATTATGAAATTTGACTCTTAAATGCCGTTCCCATTTTTATGTGAGCAAAACGTATTCTAGCATTCTAATTAACTCTTATTGCCTTAACATGGTCCTAGATATCATTTAATATTACTTTTAATAAAGTCATTTCTTTATTGATTTACTTTCACAATATATGTTGGTTTTTAAAAATTTAAGAAGTGCCTTAGATAAGAAATGTCTCCGTTGAATTAACGGCCAGAGAAGTTGATGTGCGTTGAAAATATATTTTATTCTTAACAACAAGGCGATATATAAGTAAATGCAACTAATATATTTAAAACAAACTTACCGAATTGTAAAGAAAATCCTAAAAGTAAAAAGACAATAGGCAACAGTGTTTCTGCCATCGCTCTTTTTCTGCAGGAAGCTAACTCAAATAAAATTTGATACCTTCTGATGTTCTAATTCATAGTTGCAATATTTCGATGATTGCATTATTTTTATTGCGTTCTACTGTTCGAAATTAATTCCCATACAACAGTTCCATGCAAACGATATTGCAGACTCACGTGAATCAGCTGCGAAATCCCGCAAATGCACCGAAGTTCTCATTGGTCAAGCGCATGCGCCCCCCATGACGTCATACCCAAAACAGAGTGGGCCATCGATCGGATAAAAACTCAAAGACGATTTCTTCATCAATGTTAAGTGAAGTGAAGAAAGGGATTCGCCAATCTCATTAAGGGGGTGCGCAATTCGTTTCGCGCCAAATCGTTTTGCCCTGCAAGCTTTGATCTGGTCTTCCCTTCGGCATATTTTAGAGGATCTGGGATAGGTTCGAATATCGAATTCGTTGCCCCAACTTTTGATCACATTTAAAATAATTCCTGAAATTCGAATTAGGCTGAAATTTGATTGAATCTTTTCTATACGCAATGAAATGAAGTTCGTTTCTAATAGAGCGCTCACAAGTTAGAATTCTGCGCATGCTTAGTTTTTAGAGTTCAGCTCAATTTCCAAATAACTTAGTTTGAAGTCAAGTTCTGGTTCAGCCAGTAATATTTTAGTTTATTACTTTTATTATTATTATTATTATTAAACCCACCGAAAACAATTCCTTATTTTATTTCAATTATTTTATGCAAAAACAAACATGGGAATCAATAGGCGAACAGATGAAAATCTCTGTTAATTTTGTCTACATAGAATTCAGGAGAAGAAAAAACTCTGAAATTCTTAGTAAATATAAAATATTCTTTATTTTTTCTTGTTGGTGTTGTGAATAAAGATTATCTTCCTTTTCTAGTAAGTAAAATAAAAGAATTTGGGGAACTATAATTCAAAAAGAACAGTTAATATCTGACAGATTAATGAATTTCCGGAACAATGTTTCAAAGAGAACAGCTAATTAGCGGAAGCTTCAAGAGAATTTCTTCTCTTTGGTTAGGATGCAGCTTAGAAGCGAAAATGATGATAAAGGACAACCTTCGGAGAAATAAAAAAAAAAGACTTTTTGTAAACGTAAAAAAAGTTCTAGCATTATATTTTCAAATGTATTATTGACTGAATTTAAATTTAAAATAAAGAAATTTTCAATCTATCACCATCAAATATACCATTCTTCTAGCAGTATTGTTAGCATAAGACAAAGAGAAACTTATCAAATATGTTATCGGTATGCAATGAATTTAAAAAATAAGGAAATATTTTTTACACGTTATTTTTAAATCTTTTACCAATTTTTGAAAGTGCTCAACTGTCACTGTTCGGAGATTAGAATGAATTTATATTTTGGTAAAACAACAAAAGTGGTCACCGCATATTTTTTTAATTTTTAAAAAAAAATCTTCACCTCCCCCCAACTGATTTGACTCATCACAAAAAATTGTGGATCTCAGGACTTCGAAGCGTAAGACAAAGAAAGTCTTGCATGGATTGAAGAACAATAATCATAACAAATTAGCCTTTTGCGGAATTTTCCAAAAGGGGGCACACCAAACGCGGAGGAGAAACTTTCGGCATGGCAATTGGTTCTCAACACCCTGGATGGTAAAAGAAAGGGTGGGGGGTCTGACTCCACCCATCGATGACGGGACATACTTCCGAAGGGAAAGGCCGTACCGTGGCCGGTGATGGATTTTAGGATTCAACCGCAGTTCTCCACAGAGTTGTATCGCAGCGGCTTGGTCACCCGCATCCTTCGGGAGCGTCAGACAGTCAATGATTAATCTTTGGAGTGAATTTAGCACTTTTACTTGATTTGTTGAGAATCTTGGTGAGTTTTTTTGACGATTAGACTCAATTTATGTCATTAAAAGCATCCAAAAATCAAAATTGGGCTTAAATGGGGGGGGGTCCAAACCGATTTAAATCAAACTTTGAATCTAAAGTACAATTGTATTAGCAGATTCAAGTACCGAATATGATATATTTAACTATATCGCCAAACAACTCGAAAAAGATCACATGACAGAATCAGTAAAAATGCTAAATTCACTCCAAAGGTTAATATTATAAAACTATTGACGCCAATGCATGCAAGGAATTCCCTATTTTAACACCTTTATTAGAGAGTATGCAAGAAACTTTTGAGGGGACTACTACGGCTCATTTTAACTCTTTATTCCGTTGCTTAAAATTCTTTATATGCACAAGGATTTCTTTCATAACAATGTCTATTCTCCAATTTTGAACATAAATATTCTATTTTATCATGTCAAAACATGATGTTGTTTTAGAATGAGGTTTTTGGGGTCAACAAAAATCCGTAGGTGAAAAATAAAATTTTATTATCTGCACGAGCATCTCAAAAAAATCAGCTTTTAATAACGCGTTGCCATTGCATTTGCAAAAGCTCTGATTTAAAAAAAATAAGTTAATGACTACAAAAAATAAAACCTAGAAAAATGTCATTTTGGGCACGTAAATATATGATATGAAATAAATAGGAAATGGGATATTTTTTAAACAATAAATGCGAGACAAAGTTTTTTGGATCGTTTGCCATACTGAAGAGACTCATTCGACGAAACTATTAAAATTAATAAAAATATTATTTAAATTGCAAGAGCACGTGGTGCTTAGCCGCTCAAGAAATTATGCTCTTACATGATACATTGAAATATGCATAGCAGATTTTATTTTAATCTTTTACTAAATAATTAAAATAATTTATCAAAAAAAGATTTTTTTTCGCAAGAATTAAACTCGCATTCTTCACCTTCACAAGGAAAAAACTGAAATCCTTGCCTTTTACCGATTGAGCTACGGCTTGTTGATTTCAATTTTCATTACAAATTGCTAAAACTCTGTTTAAAGCATTAAAATGAATTACATTTAATGAATGAATTAATATTTGAAAAATCTGTTTTAACATCGAGTGTCATCCAACACAAGTTTACAAAATGTATTTCACCTTGAGTGGATGAATAAAAAGAATTTCATTAACGATTGAAAATTTCAACAAGATATATAAATGAACTAATAGTAGGAATTGAAAAATAAAAGGGAAAATAAAATATCACATTGCTCATTCTTTAGTTTGCTACATAAAACAGATTTCGAAATTGAATTTTTTGAAACAAACTGGATTCTCCTAAACTTTAATCTATTTTATAAATAGAGAGAAATGGCTTGGAAGAAAGAAAGCCATTAGACAACCAATTTCCATTTTTTTTTGTTTGATTTCCGCCTTTAGTCTGCCTACATTTGAAGACAATTAGAGAAAATGAAATAAAAAGGATTCCCGAAATTTCCTTAAAGGGTTGTTCGAGCTTTAGCTCAATTCCAAAGAATATTTCAGCGAAATTGCTGGGATACGCTCCAAAAGCGAACGTGATACTCCTGGTCAACAACAAATCACGTTTCCAGAAGCACACGGTTTACAACGGTCAACAGAAAATTGTCGTGATAAAAATTATCATAATCTGAGGCAAAAAAAGACAAATTTACGATTGTTCTGAATAAAATCAATGAGCCTGATATTTCACGAAGAAAAAATATTTCCCCTTCCATTCTATGTTGGAATCGCGAAAATTCCATTAAAATTCGAAAAAGATCGATATCTTTTAATTATTTTAAATATTTGTCAAATTTTACAGAGCTGCTGAAATAAAATGTCATTTGTATTTTATTTACAACTTTTTCAGAGCAGCTGAAAAAAAGATGACATTTGTATTTTATTTAAAACATTTTCACAGTAGTTGAAAAAAAAGATACTTTTTTATTTCATTTACAAATAATTTTTGTGCCCTTATTTCATATATATTATATAATTTTTAATGAATATATAAGTTGCAGAAACTTTTTTTCCTTTTTTCAGTTTGGTAATTAATTATACTTACAAAACATTATTCTTAGCTCTTTTAATTCTCTGTTAGACAGATTTTTGAATTTAGAATTAAAAGCTCCACTGGTAATTATAATTTAAGTTAATAGATTCTTATTAAGCCAGGGTTGTTCTAAAGTTTAAATTGATTTTTAATAAATTAAAAGTTAATCGAAATTTTATTTTTTGGTAACTTTGGTTTAGTAATATCTAACAAAAGTTGTTTTCCATTTCTTAATTCTTTTAATAAAATATTTTTAAATTCATTAAAATTTTATTTCCATACATTTTTTTTCAAAATTAGTTAAATGTAGTTTGTAACAGTATTAAATATGAATAAATACAATTGGTAACAGCATTAAATATAAATAAATACAATTGGTAACAACATTAAATATAAATAAATACTATTTGTAACAATTTATTTTTGTTGCTGCTGAGAAATTCAAACGCCTTTTATTGTTTTGTCGATCTTTTGCGTGTTTTTGCCTGAGTTAAATTCATGATAAAAAAAATTTTTTTCCCCGATAGATTATAAGCATTTTTTTGACAAATGACAAAATTTGTTTTTACTTCATCTTAAATTAACATGATGTTTTCAGATTGGCATTCTTTCTGTAAATCATGTGATGTAAAAATCGCTACACAGAAAATGCAAAGATTCTTATATTCAAGCCAGATGAAGACTGTGTTAACGAATAAACTTTAAAGCATACATAAAATATTACAATGATTTGAACAAAAAGTTTAAAACATAAGATTATATGTTATTCTTATGCGATTATCAAAATTCCGATTTTTCATGACTTCATTGGTTCTTTACAATTAATATAAATAAATGATTTATCTTATTTTTAATATAAAATACTTTTACTATTGGTGTGCCACAATTTCAGCACATTGAATAAAATTATGTTGCACACATTTTTGGAACTTGGAGTTGCATATTTCATAATGTTAGACAGTTCAGCATTTCTTCTTATCTGAAGTTCTTGAATTTTTTATATTTCGTAAGTGTTATGGCAGGGTTAACCTGGTTGTAAGACGTTGGATTCGCATCCCTTGGACTGCCAGTTCGAAGACTCCCCGTGTGTGGTGGTGGACGCTAAATATATCGTAGTTACAAAGTCTCCCAAGGCGAGATTAATACCATTGGGGGTTCCGGGGCAGAGGTAATCGTTGTCTGTTCCAGATCTAAATTACGTTCTGTGGATGAATGAATGAAGTCTGCCACGTAAAGAAAGGCTTGCAACTTTTGTGAGTTAGAAGTCTGACTTTTTGCCTTTTGTTCTCAAGGGTCCATACCCTCAGAAACTACTGCATCCCTCCTACCTGTTGTAAAGTGGAAAACGAGAACAACAACAATTAAATGTTTGTTATATTTCGCATTTTTTCCAAAGACAGAGAAGTGCTATTAATTATCATGCTTTTCTCTGTATACATATTATAAATCTTTGTTTTTGTAATTCACATATAATATAATGGGCTCATTTTGCTTTATGTTTGTATTTCATGTTTGTATTTATAATTTTACACTTCCCGTACAGCCTAATTTTATTTGTTTAATTCTTATAACATGTATTCATTTTTTTTTTAATTTTAGTCATAGCATATTAGTTTTCTTGTATGTTGTGTCGTAGTTCATTGTCTTCGTTTAATCTAATTTTTCTCTTTTTTTTTATTTGAATACTTCCTGTAGTTTGTTTTCTTTCCATGAAGTCCACCTGCATTGATATCAAACGGATTAGAAGCTTCAGGGCTTCAAAAGGTGAAAACAGGTTATAGTGTTATGATGTTTAATTATATGGATTAAAATAATCAAGAATTACATTAAAAACAAATAATAAAATAAATTAGAATTCTTTATCCTTCTGATAAAATAACAATTTTTTCTATCAAACGATGTTATGCTTTCGGTCAATAAAAACTCTTTTTCTTATCAACAACTGATTTTGTTTTTATTTCGCTCAAGCAAAGTTTAGAAATGTTTAGTATATGACTGTCTTGTATACTTTTACAAAAAGTCTACACGATATGGACAAAAAATCTTTGTTTTGAGTTATAAAGGGCAAATGAAGGTTTTATATCAACATTTATTTAAAAAATTCTCTAACATTGAAAATTATTTTTACCAAACGATATATTGTTTCCCAATAATAATCTATTTTAACTGAATTTCTTGACTCAAATTTTATATTTATTTAGATTATTGTTCCAATTTAATTTCTAATTATTATCCATTGATTTCTACAATTCTTTAAAAATTATTCTTAATTCTTTTAGATAATGGAAATATGACTAAAATTATTTTATAATTTTACTGGATAATTTTTGTGGGGAAAAAAGCTTTTAAAATATTTGAGAAAAGTGTATCTTCAAAAACGATATTGACACAAATTTACAATTTTGAGGTAAAAATACATATATGAAGTCTATATCATTACAGAATAT
>JAOUZG010019506.1:5959-19146 GCA_026289955.1 Argiope argentata | reverse complement strand
TTGTATATTTTTTCCTTTTTCCTGCATGGTAAATAATTGCAATTGCAATGGATTATTCTTAGCTCTTAATTTTCTGTTAGACAGATTTTTGAATTTTTAACTATCAAGTTTCACATGCAATTATATTTATAAATTAATATATGTCATTAACAATTTTAAATTAATTACATACTCATTTAGAAAAGGTTTTACAAAAGTTTACTTTTAATAGATTAAAAGTCAATCGAAATTTCATTTTTTTTTACTTCGGTGTATAATATCCCACAAAAGTTATTTTTACATTTCTTAAATTGTTTCAATAAATTAGTGTTTTATTCATATAAATTTTATTTTCATGTTTTTTTTCTTTTTTAAAAAAATTAATTAAATTTTGTTTTTAACAATATAAAATATAAATAAATACAATTTGTAACAATGTTAAATATGAATAAATACGATTTTTAACAATAATTTTTTTGTTGCTGTCAAATTCAAATTCATTTGATAGATTAATCGATCTTTTTCGTGTTTTTATCTGAGTTAAATTTATGATAAAGAAAAAATTCTTTCTTCCGATTTGTTAAAAAAATTTTCTTTTGATAAATGACAAAATTTGATTTTCACTTCATCTTTAATTAATATGATGTTCTCAGATTGGAAATCTTTCTGTAAATCATGTGATGTAATCACTATACACAAAATGCAAAGATTCTTACAAACAAGCCAGGTAAAGACAATGTTAAAGAATAAACATTAAAGCATACATAATATTACGATGATTTGAACAAAAAGTTCAAAATACAAGATTATATGTTACTCTTATGCGATTATCATAATTCCGATTTTTCATGACTTCATCGGTTCTATGCCATTAATATAAATAAATGATATATCTTATTTTTAGTAAAAAATACTTTTATAATTGATATCCACAATTTCAGCACATTGAATAATATATTATGTCGTACATATTTAAGGAACTTGGGGTTGCATATTTCATATTGTTAGACAGCTCAGAATATCTTCTCATCTAAAGTTCTTGCTCTTTTTGTATTTCGTAAGTGTTATGGCAGGGATAACCTAGTTGGTAGGGAGTTGGATTCGCATCCTTTGGGCTGCCAGTTCGAAGACTCTCCGTGCGTGGTGGTGGACGTAATATATATCGTAATCACAAAGTCTCCCAAAGCGAGAGTAATACCATTGGGGGTTCCGGGACAGAGGTAATCGTTCTCTGTTCCAGATCTAAATTACGTTCTGTGGATGAATGAATGGTCCGCCACGTAAAAAGAACTTGTAACGTTTATGAGCAAGAAGTTTGACTTCTTTCCTTGGGTTCTCAAGGGTCCATACCCTCAGAAACTACTGCATCCCTCCTTCCGTTGTAAAGCGGAAAACGAGAACAACAACAATTAACTGTTATATTTCGCACTTTTTCCAAAGGCAGAGAAGGGATATTAATTGCCATGTATTTCTCTGCATACATATTATAAATCTTTGTTTTTGTAATTCGCATATAATAGATTGGGCTCATTTTTCTTTATGTTTGAATTTATAATTTTGCACTTCCCGTACAGCATAATTTTATTCGTTTTATTATTATAACATGTATTCATTTTTCAAATTTCAGTCATAGCACATTAGTTTTCTTGTATATTGTGTCGTAGTTCATTGTCTTTGTTTAATCTAATTTTTCATTTGTATTTCCTGTAGTGTGTTTTCTTTCCAAGAAGTCCGCCTGCATTGATATCAAACAGGATAGAATCTTCAAAAGTTGAAAACAGGTTATAGTGTTATGATATTTAATTATATAGATTAAAATAATCAAGAATTAAATTAAAAACAGATAGTAAAGTAAATTAGAATTATTTATCCTTCTGACAAAATAACAATTTTTTTTATCAAACAATGTTATGTTTTCGGCTGGTAAAAACTCTTTTTCCTTCTTAATAACTGATTTTGTTTTCATTTCGCTCGAGAAAAGTTTAGAAATGTTTTGTGTATGACTGTCTTGTATACTTTTACAAAAAGTCTTCACGATATGGGCAAAAAACATTTGCTTTGAGTTATAAATGGCAAATGAAGGTTTTCTATTACCATTTATTCAAAAAATTCTCGAAATTTGAAAATTATTTTTACCAAACGATATATTGTTTCCCAATAATAATTTATTTATTAACTGAATTTGTCAACTCAAATTTCAAATTTATTTAGATTATTGTTTCAATTTAATTTCTAATTATTATCCATTGATTTCTTCAATTCTTAAAAAATTATTTTTAATTCTACATAGGCAGTGGGAATATGACTAAAATTATTTTATAATTTTGTTGGATAATTTTTGTGGGGAAAAAAGTCTTTAAAATATTTGAGAAAAGTGTATCTTCAAAAGCGATATTGACTCAAAATTTGATACAAATTTGCAATTTTGAGGTAAAAACACATATATAAAGTCTATATCATTACAGATTTTTTTAAAATTTTCATGATGACGTATACATAGGAAGACCACAAAGATAATTTCGAAAATGAATAGATCTGAGTATGGAAGTTAACTTTTGAATTCATCAAATCCTGAATATAAAAAAAAGCTATTATATTGTACACGAGAAAACAATTTGCACACGAGGAAATTTGTAAACTAGAAAGTTAGAAGTTAGAAATGTTTAGAATTCTGAGTCATTATTGAAAATTGCATCAAATGATATCAGTGGAGAAAAAAAACCAAAGAAAATAATTGCAATCATTTTAGCAAAGGTCTATTGGAGAATTCTGGAGATATGGAGGTGTTCCCTTAGTAAAAACAAGAAATATCTCAGAAAAGCATCGTAGAACTTTCTCAAAATTTAATATTGTGTCACAACAAAAAAAATACATTAATATCTTCCAAAGAAAAATTAAGAAACAAAAAAATGTGTTGTCTCAAATTCTTTAACAAAAAAAAACATTTTCGGTTCTTTTTAAAGAAATAAAAAAATGAGCCTGGGGCTTCGTTTATTTTTTTTAAAAAAATGTTATCTTTATTTTTCAACAAAACAGCACTGAATTTCCTTTTAAGCAATTTATGCATCGTATCTTACTGATGCAGACTTCGATAACGGAAGAAAATCAGTCCAAGAAAATATGATGCTTTTTTTATGCAAAAACAATTTTATTTCACTGCATAATAGATTGAGTCTGATGCTCTTTTTAAACATTTTCATGCTTTGCTTTTGATTCTTTTGTTGTCTTTTTGTGATAAGTAATATTCAATCTTTCAGCAGTTGTATTTACTTTAAAATGATTTACTGTTTTATCTTACTATGCATTGGCGTTATATCATAACATTTTAAAGTCACCAGACTTTAGCAGCTTTTCAATGTTTTTGATATTTTCCAAGTACAAATGATTTATGCCATTTCTTACAGAATAAGAAACAAAATTATGTTTCGTATCAGTCAGAACAGATTTTATGGAGCTGAAATATATACAAAGCACGTCGGTATCTAGGATTACAGATATTCAAAACTTCTGCTTCCTCCTGGTGTAAACTTACTCGATAAATATTGTTTCTCAATTGTTCTTCAATCATATTATTCTGCCTACGTCCATTTTTTTTCCTTTTTTTAATGGAGAATTTGCTTCAGAGGATCGATTGAATTTTTAAAAAAAATTGCAGTGGATGGCAATTGATGTTTATACAGTTTTTTCAAATGTTTTCAAAACTTACTTTCTCTCCAAAAATCTTCATTCCCCCACTGCCAAATAAATTAGAATTCAGTTTGTTTTCCGCCCACGCTAATGGTTAGGCTTAACATGTTTTTGGCCGATTATTTCAAACGATTTTGTTTATTTTCTTAATGGTCGATGCATTAAAAATTAAAAATTGTTGATTATCGATTTTTCGAATTCCTTTTGAATTACTTTCGAATTCAAATAATACAGAATAAAGAAAATTAACAATTTCTCATCTACAGTGGGACAAACAATTGAGGATACACCTTGCTTTTACTTGATAAATCCAACTTTCAATCGAAATAACACATTAACTAGAAGTGCAAACGCGTTTTTATTTTCACAAGTAACAAAAGAGTTAATTTACAGTAAAAATAGCGAAAATCACCCAAAAAATATCTAAAATTAAAAATTTCACAAGTATTTGAACTAAACATAGGCAGATCTTTACCTCAAAAAATTAAGGATACACCAATAAAATTTGTTTGGCATATCGCATACAAAGACAATGTCAATATTTGGTTGCATGTCCTTTGGCTTTTATAATGTCCTTCAAACGTCTTGGTACCGAATCGACCAATTTTCGGTGGTATGTGGAGATATTTTATCCCATTCTTCTTGTAATACTTGCTTTAAATGGGCTTTGTTCCTAATTTGGTGTTTTTGGACCGCTATTTCGAGTGTGGCCCACAAATTTTCTATGACATTGATGTCAGGGGACTGTGGTGGTGTGTGCAATTGCTGTTTACAATGAAAAAGACACCACATTTTGACATTACGTGCCGTATGTTTGGAGTCGTTGTCTTGCTGGAAAATAAAATTTCCATCTAAACCCAATTTTTTTCACTTTCTTTGATTGTTGTTGAGCATATCTATATAAAGCTTATGACCCATTATGCCATGTAAAAAAATTAAATTTCCTACCCCATTTGAAGTCATACAACCCCAAACCATGACTGAGCCATCACCATGTTTAACTGTAGGAAGTATATTTTTTGGATCCAAAGCGGTGTTCGGCTTTCTCCAAACGGTGCAACTGCCATCACTTCCAAAAATGTTGAATTTACTTTCGTCACTAAATATAACTTTCTTCCAAGAGTTATCTGTCTTCAATTGATGAGTTTTTGCAAACTCCAAACGCTTTTTCTGATTTTGTAAGCTTATGAAAGGTTTCTTTCTAGCTACTCGACTGCTATATCCAGCATGTCTAATCACATTTCTCACAGTTTTAGCACTTACACTTCTGCCCATTATTCGAGAAGTGTAGCGTCAGCCTTATAAGTCAGATATTATCCTTCGAGCAGAAGGGTCCCTTTTGCTCGAACGGTATATCGCTCGGCTACTGGCGCAAACGTCGCAGGTTCGTACCGCGACCTTCACTAGCTACATTGGTGACCTTGACAACGCAGCCTTCCGCAAAGTCGTGGCGCCATCTACCAGCCAACAAAGTCGTCGCTAACTCAACGCATCAAAGCCGCCTCTTAAGCCGTTGCTAACTCGACGCACCAACAAACTCGCATGCTCGCCATATGCTTGGCGCTTTCAAAATCGTTCGTCTCCCGTCCGACTCACTGGTAGGGGAGTACTGTAGCGTCAGCCTTATAAGTCAGATGTTATCCTTCGAGCTGAAGGGACCCTTTTGCTCGAACGGTATATCGCTCGGCTACTGGCTCAATCGTCGCAGGTTCGTACCGCGACCTTCACTAGCTACAGAAGTTTCTGCAGCTAGTTTGACTGCACTTACTCAGAATACATTGCTGCCATTTGCTCAGAATACTTTTGCTTCCTCTTCCACTTTTATTTTCAATTAATCCATCGCTTTTAAATCTTACAGTGATTTTCTGGACACAAGAGTGGCTTCTACCGACAATTTCAGCTATTTCACGATAAGAATTTCCTTTCTTAAATACCCTTAATATAAATTTTCTTACGTCAATACTGGTCTCTCTTCGAAGACCCATTTTCCATTTAAAATTGCGACTTTAAATTCACATAACCAACTTCAAAAGACAAAAGTAGAAGCCGAAAAGGTTTAAGATAAAATTGGCCAAACTTAGACTATTACAGTAAAATGCAGAAAAAAATCTAGCGGTAGTTATACAAAAATTTTATTGGTGTATCCTTAATTTTTTGAGGTAAAAATCTGCCTATGTTTGTTTCAAATACTGGTAAAATTTTTACTTTTAGATATTTTTTTGTTGATTTTCGTTATTTTTACTGTAAATTAACATTTTTGTTATGTGTGAAAATAAAAGCGCATTTGCACTTCTAGTTAATGTGCTATTTCGATTGAAAGTTGGATTTATCAAGTAAAAGTAAGGTGTATCCTCAATTGTTTGTCCTACTGTATATTACATTACCCCAACTGGCGTAGAAAATTAATGCATTTGCGTTGCCTCAAATGGGGGGGGAAATTCAACGCCAGTTCTGTTTGTTCTTCATTGAAATATGCATAGCAGATTTCATTTTAATCTTTTATTTGTTATCCAGTCTGTCCTTCTACCACATTAATAAGATATTCGGTTGGTTGGTTGGTTGATTGATTGGTTTAAATTTAATGGCGCAAGAGCCAAAAGTAATCTATACTGCGCCAATCACACAGTTGAGATGATTCCACTTGAAATTTCAAAGTTTAAATATATGAAGTACATCAAAAAACAGTTTAGTAAAACAGCAGTAATCAAAATTTCGGATGATTTAGGTAAAATAAATGAATTATCGAAAAAAAACCTCTATATAAAATAATAAAACCCAGTAGCCTTCAAAAAGTTAAAAATATACTGATGGAGGTTTTTTATTAAAGAAGCAGATACTCGGAGTGCACTGTAGTTTTACAAAGTAGTTTCTTCGAAGAAAAACCGGACATCAAAGAATATATTTCTATTCACATTTATTTTTCCGAATTAAATAAATTTCAGATCTTTATAATCATATAAATACACATTTGGTAAAAAAAATTGAATTTAAGGATAAAAAAATTGGAAGAAGATCCTAATGTACTTCTTGATAAGGAAGCTTCACAAAGTAATTTTTAATGAATACTAAAAGAAAATTTGCATCTTCTCTAAAGTAACTCTTTTTTAAAAAATTCATTGTTAAATAACAATACACGAAATGCAGATTTAAATGACTTTAAATAATATGTTCCATGACATATCAAAGAAAAGCTTCAGTTGAAGATTAACTAATTCTTTTTTTAAAAAACCAATGTATTCGTGAAATATAAATTCCATTCGAATCTATTTCTACTGAAACAAATTTGTATTCAAAATGTGTCCATTTTGATATCAATGAAATGTGCATCAAGCGTGAAGTGAAATAAATCCCCTGACATGGCATGTTTGTACCAACTTTCTCCTTCAACAACAAAAGATAATGAAATGTCACTCACCCGAAGACGTCACGGATTTAATAGGATTAGACGAGCTGTTGCCACTCCCAGTTTGGAAAATAGCATGCGTCTCAAAGGAAGAGAGGAAATAAAATGGTTTGTTTTATTTGTCTATTTGTATCACAGAATCTAATAGACGTTAAAAGACGGAAAATACATTACCTCGAATAATTTATTCTGTTAGATACCAATTGGTGAGGGAGACATTATTTCCTGTAGAAAATATTTATCGTTTGATAAGCGTGAGTAAAAATCATTCTATTTCAGGGAAAGTTAACGAAAATAAATAAAATTTGCAATCGAATAGTTACAAACGAATTAAACCATGCGAATCAACTGGTGAAAGCAAACACGACTTTAGTGCCATGCAAATGCTGAAACAGAATAATGAAGAAAAAAAACTGAAACGGAAAAAAAATCGTCTGTTTTAATTTTTACTTTACAGGTGTTCTAAGAAGTAAAAATGGTTTTTGATTTCAAAGTAAACTATATTTTCTAACTATATATTAAATACATTTTGTTATAAATTGTAGACTATTATTAAATCTGTATATATTGAAAATTGTATTTTATAACCATATTTTCAAATTAAAATTGTTCTGAAATTTGACAAATTTAATTATTCAAAAGTAATAAATAATTTGAATAAGAATTGATGAGTGATTAATGGATTAAGGAATAGTTTTTTTTTACCGAATGCATTAAGAATTTAAATTAATGATTTGAAAGAAAAAATATCACAATTATAATTTTATTCACTTTTATTCTGGATTTTATATTTTTAAATGTAATTCGAATTTCTGTTTCTCTGGCAAGTTTTAAACCAAAGGAAATATCGTTTATTTGTTCGCTTTTTATCATGCCAGAACATGGCATTGTTTTTGGGATGAGGTTTTTGGAGTCAACCAAAATCCGTAGGTGAAAAATAAAAATTTTATTATCTTCACGACCATCTCAAAAATATAGCTTTTAATAACGCGTTGCCATCGCATTTAAAAAACCTCTAAATAAAAATAATAAGTTAATGACTACAGCAAACAAAACCTTAAAGAAATGTCAGTTTGAGCACGTGATTATATGAGATGAAATAAATAGAAAATGTGATGTTTTTTTTAAACAATAAATGCGAGATAAAGTTTTTTGGATCGTTTGCAATATTAAAGTGACTCATTCAATGAAACCATTAAAAGGAATAAAAATAGAATTTAGCTTGCACGAGCACACGGTGCTTGGCTGTTCAAGAAATGATGTTCTAACATGATACACTGAAATATGCGTAGCAGATTTCATTTTAATCTTTTTTTTTCTTTATTGCCATAATTGTTTCATTTTGCATGTTTTTCCAATTCCGATTATTAGAAAATGAAAGAAAAGAAAATTTCAAATTCTGAAAAAAAAGTCTCATTTATATGAAATATTAATTATTTTTTCTATACAATTTTTTATAATACGAGAATTTTTACTATTTTTTATCGCCTTTTCTTAAAGGAAAACTTTATCCAAAATTTATAAAACATTAAAATAATTGTGGATTTTTCAGCTCTTCTAAATACTTCAAACAGAATAACTGTTAAGTAAAATGGAACCACAGCACATTATTAAAACATTTTTTATTGTTAAATCGTGAAATTAAAAAATTTTGGTTAACATTTTTGACTATTCAATCAAATGGGTTCTTTTTAATGTAGAATAAAAAGTATTAATCATGCTGATTATAAAACAATTTATAACGGAAATTTCGACAAAGAATATAAAAAATCTTAAAACTTATTGGAGTAGCACATTGTTTTGAAATCTGATAAATTTAATTAAGTAAATATAATAAGTAATTTTAGAAAGAATTAAAGAGTGATAAAAAGATTAATGAATATTTTTTATAGAATACAATAAGAATTTGAAGTAAACTATTGTAAGAAAAAAATGTAACAACAATAATAATAGATAGTAATTGTATTCCTTTTTATTCTGAATTTCTTTTTTTTTAAATTTAATTCGAATTTTTTTCTGCAAGATTTAAATTAAAATAAATACCATTTATTTGTTCGTTTTTCTTTTTTTATGATCAGAATTATTTTGTTTCGCATGATTAATCGAACCGAGAATAATTAGGAAAAAAAAGCAAAGGAAATTTTTATTTCTTAAAAATAAAACTCATCTAGATAAGTATAAATCATTTTTACGGCACTATGATTCTTTCTATTTACTATCGCATATACATAAAAGGAAATCTTATGCAAAAATTATAAAGTACTACGTTGATTTTTCTGCCTTTATGAATACATCAAACAAAATATCTATTAACGAAAATGAAACCCCCCATATATTATTAAAATTTTTATTATATCGCGAAATGTGAAAATTTTCGTTAAAATTTTAAACGAATCAATCGAATGTACTCTTTTCAATTCAGAATAAAAAGATTATAAACGTGCTGATCACAAAAACAAAAAAATTTGGCAAAGTAAAGGGTGACCCTAAATTAACTAAAAATTTTAATGGCCACTGTTCGTGCCGTTAAGCGTAGCAACCCTATAAAACCCCCCAACTTACAGCTGATAGTTTAAGGGTAGAAAAAACGGAGCGCTAAAAGATAGAATAAAGTGTTTTCACTGTTAAACATATTTCAAAAATAATAAAAGTCTAGCATTCGCAACTCAAAAATTTGAGGATTGGCCCCCTAGATCGTGTGATTTAATACCATCGAATTTCTTTTTATGGGTTGTTGGAGGTCAAAGGTTTATGTCATTAAGCTCTAAGCACACATGAATTGAAGGAGGAAATTCAACTCTGCATCAACGAAATTCCACCACATTTATTCAAAATGGACAAGGAAAACTTCAATAAAAGAGTGCGTTTGCACCAGAAAAATGGTGAAGGATTTTTTTATGTATTATTCCATACATAACCATAGCCTGTTTACTTAACGAATCAATAAAATTATAACAATTTAAAGAATAGAACTGTGTTTTTATTTAACTAAAATCTTGCTTTAGCACGTCAATATATCTTGCAACGCTCCATTTTTACTAATGCTAAACTATCATCTGTCAAATATGCTTTTAACAGGATTGCCAATAATTTAATGCGTGAATGGAGGCAAGTTCAAACTTTGCTTTCTTTTTGAGGTACTCTTTATATAAAAAAAGAAGTAAAAACATATTGCAGTTACATCTCTAAAAAATTATTCAGTTCCGCATCAGCATGAGACAACCTTTTATTAGAGATTACCTCCGTGACTGCTAGAGAGAAGACAGAGAATAGCACCGCTTAAGATAATATTTATATGATTCAAAAATTTCCTAAAGTTGTGAAAATACTGTGAGTAGGTAAGGATCGAGGACTGAAGTCGCAACGTTAGGGTATGTAGTCGAGTAACACAACCACTAAAGAAAAGTAATTACTCGTGTCCGGGGAATATTATCTGACTTATAAAGCTATCACCACTTTCTCTCCTACCAGTGAGTCGGTGGCGAGACAAACGAAACATTTTGCACCAAGGATATAGCGAGTATGTGACAGTTGTTGATGGTGACGTTTTGGCTGTTGCTTCTAATGCGCCTGACTACTTTTGCTGTTAGTGTAAGGCGCAACAACAACTTTTATGAAGGTTGCTTATTTCACGTCCTGATCATACTGTGAGAATGTGTACGTTAAGATCTAGGGCCGAAGTCGCAACTTTAGGGTTTGTAGTCGAGTAACATAGCCATTAAACAGAAGTAATTACTTTTTTTCTAGTAGCTATGTTACTCGGCTATAACGTTCTCGGCTTCGGTCCTAGGGCAATCTAACCATTCACCCACAATACCAAATATAAATGGGTTGGAATTAAAAATTCCACACTTATTTTTGGTTCAGAATAATTTATCTCGTGTGCTTTCCTACGATGACAGAAAATGAAAGCATCATATGTCATAAGCTTTAATGAAAAAGAACGAGAAACATTAATAGTCAGCATGTAATTTATCTCTTTATTTATTTATACAGAAAAATATACGAGTGTAGTTGTATTATTGATCACGCATAACGACTCAACCCATATAATTAATTAATTTTTGACAGCAATGACAATATAATTACTAAATGAGCATCACAAATTACCAGATGATCTTCATATGTCGTCTTTTTGTCCATTTATGCAAAAACAAATGAGAAAGATAGAGCCATTTATTTTAATAGAGGTCTCTGATGTCTCATAAAAATCGATTCGGATGAAAAAAAAAGCGATACAGTTTTTAACATAAATTGTGAATTATTCCTTTTTTTCTGGCGGAATGAAAATCCTACAGAAAATGAAATGGCAATTAAAACATTTCTTGTCCAAAGAGAAAATTTTCACTCTTTCTTTTAATGCTTATTTGCAAATAATGTTGATTCTCTTAATAAATATTGGTGTCATTTAATTACTTAACAATAAATTAAGAACGAATCAAAACTTCAAATGTAATTTTATGTTAAGAAAATAAATATTTACAAGATTAAAACGATAAAATTTTATTTCTTTTATGCTTTTTTAAGATGTCCTTTTTTATAAATTAAATTTCCTTTTGCATGTTTTAAATGTATATTCTAGATGGTATATGGAAGTAGATTATAACTTTTTTTTAATCTCGTAATGGATATACACTGAAGTGACAAAACTCATGGGATGACTGTTAATATCGTGTCGGTCCTCCTTTTGCCCAGCGAAGTGCAACAACTCGACGTGTCATGGAGTCCACAAGTCGTTGGAAGTCCTCTCCAGGAATATTGAGCCATGCTGTCTGTATAAACGTCCATAATTGTGAAAGTGTGGATGGTGCAGGAGTTTGGGCACGAACGGACCTTTCGATGATGTCCCAAAAATGCTCGATGGGATTCATATCGGGCGATCTAGGTGACCAGATCATGCGCTGGAATTGTCCGGAATGTTCTTCAAACCAATCGCGAACAGTTCTGGTCCGGTGACACGGCGCATTGTCATCCATAAAAATCCCATCGTCGTGTGGGTACGTGAAGTCCATGAATGGCTGCAAGTGATCAGCAAGCAGCTGAACATAACCATTTCCAGTCAATGATCGTTTCAGTTGCACCAGAGGACCGGGCCCATGCCTTGTAAAAACAGCCCACATCATTATGCAGCCACCACCAGCTTGAACAGTGCCTTGCTGACAGTTTGGGTCCATATCTTCGTGGGGTCTGCGCCACACTCGAACTCTACCATCAGCTCGTAACAACTGAAATCGTGACTCATCTAACCACGCCACGGTTTTCCACTGGTCTAGGGACCAGTCGATATGCTCACGAGCCCAGGAGAGTCGCTGCAGGCGATGTCGTGCTGTCAGTAAAGGCACTCGAGTCGGTCTTCTGCTGTCGTAGCCCAAGGAAGACAAATTTCGCCGCACAGTCCTATCGGACACGTTCCTCGTATGCCCCACATTGATTCCTGCAGTTATTTGACAAAGTGTTGCGTGTCTATAAACATTGACCATTCTACACAGACGTCGGCGGTCTCGGTCGTTAAGTGCAGGCGGTCGCCCACTGCGTTGTCCATGATGGGATGGGATACCGGAAATTTCGTACTCTCGGCACACTCTTGATACTGTGGATCTCGGAATATTGAATTCACTAACGATATCCACAATGGAATGACCCTTGCGTCTAGCTCCAACTAACATTCCAAGTTCAAAGTCTGTTAATTCTCGTCGTGCCGCCATAAATCACGAAAAACCTGTTCACATGAACAACTTGAACACAAATGAAAGCTCTGGAAAACGAACTGCACATTTATACTTTTTTGCTGCGATACTACTGCCATCTGTATATTTGCATATTGCTATCCCATGAATTTTGCCACTTCAGTGTATGTATATATGTAATGTGTATCTAATTTTCCAACAGCAATATCGATTTATTTAAGATTTAAAAGCATGTTCAAGATAATATAAAAAAATTTATCAAGTTATATGATTAGAAAATATTATTTCATCCAATTCAGGTTACATTTTTATTTAAAGTTATTAAAATTTCAGTTGAAATTTTAATTAAAATGTTAGTTTTCTTTCTCTCTCTCTCTCTTGTTTGCCAGATAGAAAAATTCAAAATGTAAGTTTTAAAAAATTGTGTGTGT
>JAOUZG010019499.1:13661-25375 GCA_026289955.1 Argiope argentata | reverse complement strand
CACACACACACACACACACACACACACACACACACACACACACACACGCGCAAACAAACAAACAAACAAACAAACAAAACACACAAACACACAAACACACGAAGAGAGAGAGAGAGAGAAATGAGCCAAAAACTGAAGTAAAAATGGTAAATAAAAAAAATACAATGGTGAAAAAAGGAGCCTGATGGTTACCCTTGAGAAAGTCATCCGGCCGGATTTCTTTCTTTCTTTCTTTCTTTCTTTCTTTTTTTTGATTTCTTCAGGTATTCTCCTATTTTCACTATCGTATTTTTTTCTTATTTTTACCTCTGTTTTTAATTCATGTATCTGACCTTGGGAACTACAGATGAGGACATTTCTTTTCCCCGAAATATTTCTGCTTGTGTGGTGGGGGTGTTCGGGGGTTCTAATAAAGTATGTTTAGTGTAACAATTATTTATTAGGAAAAAAGGTAAGTCACACACAACACAAGAAGATAATTTTAACAAATTACACAAACACATAGAAAAGTTTGAGATGCGTCCATGCCCGTTGCTTGAGCTTTACTGATGTTTTAGAGGTTTGCGCTCATTAGTCTAGGTGGCGCAGCAGTTCCGGTTACAGTCAATAGTGGCTGCTACAATCTCCCCCTCTGTCTCTGATGACGTCCCGACGAAGAGACAGGACTAAAAGTATTGGGAGGTCTTTTGGCAGTCTGTGTTATCTGTTGTGGCTTATTGATTTTCTGGGCAAGGTGATTTGATGTAGATGACCCGGGCACACAAGGAGGTTGTTGAGTCGTAATACGTGGTGGCACGACAGATTTTGGCGGTCTACCTCTTTTTCTAAGAGGGACAACTGGAGAAGTATCCACATCTATGAAGGGCGAAAGAGCAGAAGTATGGTAGGTTGCTATCGGTTCGGATGGCTTATCAAGGCTGGCTATCACATATGAAGTAGGAGACTTCTGGGTGAGGATCAAGTATGGTCCGTCCCGTTTTGGAATAAATTTTGAAGTTTTTTTTGGTTTTTGGTGTTACTTATGGGGTGCAAAGTAACCCAAACTTTATCACCAGGAGAATAAAAATTTTGACGTCGGTTTTTGTCGTAGTATTTTTTTCGTTGATCTTGTTTTATTTCGATACGTTCTCGTATGTCATTTGTAATGTTTGCAAATCTTTTCAAATACGGTGCGATTTCTGGAACGAAATTATCGTTTTCGACAACAGTCCGATAATCTTGAACTACATCGTCTACAGTTCTTAATTCTCTTCCGAATTGCAGGAAGGCAGGTGTATGTCCTGTAGTATCACAAACAGCTGAATTCATAGCAAAACGAATATACGGGAGTTTTTCTTCCCAACTATCGTGGTCGTTTCCCACAAGAATAGCCAATCGAGGTTTTAGATCACGATTTTTCCTTTCTACAGGATTAGCCTGAGGATGATAAACTGGAGTAAGGCACTGATCTATTTGAAGAACAAAACATATTTGTTGGAGGACGGCGCTAATGAATTGTGGGCCATTATCACTTATAATACGTCTTGGAATCCCATATCTCAGAAATACTTCTTCTATCAGTGTGATTGCACATTCTTTAGCAGTGGCTGATTCCAGAGCAAACAGTTCTATCCAGCGGCTTGCGCAATCTTCAATGATAAAGATCCATCGTTTACCAGTAGCGCCTTGGGGTAATGGTCCAAACAAATCAATTGAAAGTGTCTCAAATCTTTGAGATTGGATAGGTGTCCTTAAAAGTCCAGCAGGTTTCAAATTAGTAGACTTGTACCGAGCACATTCCGGGCATTTCTTTACATATGCAGCAATGGAAGACCGCATTCCTATCCAGTAATAGCGCTGGGCTATTCTATGATAAGTTCCATCTTCACCATAATGACCTGCAGTAGGTGCATCATGGTATTGTTTTAACACGTTTGAAATTTCATGAGATGGAACAACAAGTTGTGCCTCTTCTGTATCTGCATCAGGAACAAAGCGATAGAGGACTCCTTGGTTCATCAAATACCCTCTTCCGGTCCAGTTTACAAAATTTTCATCTTTAAGTGATGATTCAAAGCTTTCAATTATTGGACGCAAATTATCATCTTTCAATTGAGAATCACGCATTTCCTTTGAAGTTCTCGCAGGCATGTCTGCTATCACAATATTACAAATTTCATGAGAGGAAATTTCTTCTTCGCAAACTGGCCGTGAAAGCATATCTGCAATGACGTTTGTTTTTCCAGATACATATTGAACTTTCAAGTTGAACGATTGAATTTCTAAAGCCCATCGAGCAAGTCTTCCTGTTGGGGACTTAAGAGTCAAAAGCCATTTCAAAGGTTGGTGGTCAGATGCCACTGTTACTTCTGAACCTTCTAAGTAACCATGGAACTTTTTGAGGGCCCATACGACAGCCAGAGCTTCTCGTTCTGTAGTTGAATAGTTTCGCTCTGCTTGAGAAAGCAATCTGCTAGCATATTCAATAGGGTGTTCTTCAGAGCCTGAGCCTTGAAGTAAACAAGCACCAAGGGCATAATTACTAGCGTCTGTCCGAAGAACGTATGGTTTATTTCCATCAGCTTGCTTCAACACGGGAGGTGTTACGAGACAAGTTTTTAAGTTATCAAAAGCATTTTGCTGGGTGAAACCCCATTCCCATGAAGCTTTTTTCTTTGTAAGATCACTAAGAGGTCGTGATATTTCTGCAAAGTTAGGAATGTATCTGCGGAACCAGGAACATGTTTGAAAGAAGGATTGTACTTCTTTAACATTTTTGGGAGGTGGAATTTTCTGAATGGAGGAAACTTTTTCCTGATCAATTTCAATTCCTTCTTGTGTAATCCAAAATCCTAAATATTTGACACGAGATGAAGCGAAATGACATTTATCTCTATTTGCTTGCAATTTAAAAAGTAAGAGTCTTTCGAAAACAGCTTGTAAATCAGAGAGATGTTTCTCAAATGATTCTGACAAAATGATGATGTCATCGAGATATGTGAGGGTGAGAATATCATCAAGACCATTTCGGAAACGGTCCATTAACCTTTGAAAGGTTGCAGGAGCATTCCTTAAACCAAATGGCATTCGTAAGAACTTGTATGTTCCAAAGGGACACACAAATGCAGTTTTTTCTTGATCGTCTGGATGAACTTCAACTTGATGATATCCTGCTCGAAGATCGATAGTTGACATGAAAGGAGTAGGTTTTGCGTCATGCAGCAAATCATCCATTCGTGGAAGTGGGTAGGAATCAGGAATTGAAATGGAGTTCAGCTTTCTGTAATCGATGCACAGGCGCATTGTACCATTAGGTTTTGGTACCAATACCACTGGCGAAGCATATGGGGATTCACATTCTACGATAATTTCTTCTTCCAAGAGCTTATTAATTTCTTGTCTTAAGATCTCTTTCTTTGAAGGACTCATTCTATAAGGTGGCACTGCAATTGGAAGGTGGTCACTGGTATTGATTCTGTGTTGGATAAAAGGTGTAGGCGCTCCCCCTGGTTGGAAGCATGTCTCGTACTTTTTCAGTAAGGAATTAAAATCTTGTCGCTGTTGAGGAGAAAGATGTGTACCTTCATGATTACGAAGTTGACAAGGTTGAGGCACAGTGGGTACTGTTAGGAGAGCATTTATATTAGGAGGCGTTTCTATGAAAGCATACTTCTTTTGAGGGGTTTCAGAGAAGTACCAATGTTTCTTCTGGATATCTAGGACGATACCTGCAGCACTTAAAAAATCAACACCGAGAAGAGTTCGGTTTCCTTTGGCGTGTTTCAACACTATAAGCTCTGTTGGAATATTTTTCCCTTTTACAATAATATTCACAATGGTTGTGAGTATTTCTGTGTTTCGAATATGTCCATCGGCTAATGTCATATCAATTGTTTTCTCTTCAAATTTCATACCATGCTCTTTGAGAAGTAGGTACAGTTTTTCACCGGCCACAGAATGTGTAGCACCTGTGTCAGCACACACGGCTGCTTTTTTATTGCAGATTGAAACTTCAATTATGTTCAGTGGGTGAACATCTGTTGAAAAACTATAGAAAGTCATTTGATTAAGATTTGCAGGGAAATCATCGCTTTCTTGGATTTTTGGATTGCATATGCGGCATTTAGATTTGATTACTCCAGGAGTTCCACAGCCGTAACAAGTTAATGGTTTTCTAGCTTCTTGTAGCATGTCAGGGCTTGTTTTCTGTGCTCTGTCATTGCAAAAGGAGTCCCGCCTACTTTGACTGAGGACTCCGGGATCCCGCCTACTTTGACTGGGGAACCCAGACAGAGGCTTCCTATCAAAAGTTTGTTGATTTTGCAATTTTGGACCTTTGGGGTAAAAAGTTCTTTTGCCTTTATCAAGCCTGACTTGGTCAGTTTGTTTTGAATAATATGGCTTATCCACACAGCTATTCAGCATTTGGGATTCTTTCTTGCTTGTTCGCAAGTTGTCGTAAGCGTCTAGTTTTTCTACTAGGTCATCAGGGGTAACCCAATCACACCATATGTCTAAGAAATGTTCCTTTACTTCTGGTGGTACCCGTTTCTTCATTTGATCTAGGATCATCAAGTTCTTTAATTTATCGAAATCTTGGATGTGGAGTTCTTCCAACCACCCTTCGAAGTAATTTCTCAGTTCAAAATGGAAATCTTTCCATGTTTTGTCCGGAGTTTTTCTATGAGTTGCGAAAAGACGTCGCAATTTCTCTGGACTCAGTTTAAATCTTTGCAAAAGTAAATTTTTCACATGCTCGTAATTTTGAGCTTTTTCCTCAGGTTCGCGAGTAATTATTTGTGCTATTTCATTAGGAAGCACACCAAGCAAATGTGCTACCCAAGAGTCTTTTTCTATTTTCAAAAATTTTACTTGCCGTTGAAATAAATTTAAAAAAAGTGACATATCGTCTTCTTTGGGATTAAAAGTTTGAATCAAATTGTATAATTGCAGATTATTTGAAACATTGGCGACATCAGGCAATGAAGCACATTGTTGAGCTTCTATCTGAAGTCGAATTTTTTGAAGTTCAAATTCTTGTCTGTCTTTCTCTTCACTTTTTTGACGAGCCAGTCTTTCTTGTTCACGAGCATTTCTTTCCTTTTCTTCAGCTTTCTCACGAATAGAAATAATTTCGCGTTCTTTGGATATTCTTTCTTCGATAATGTTATTTAAACATTCGCGCACAAAATTTTCATCGTATTGTTCGGATGTAGTTATTAGGGATTTTAAAGTTAAAATCACAGCATTTGGAGGAATGTCGATATTCATTTCACGAGCTAAAGTTTCAAGATCACACTTTTTGCCCTTTGCCAGAAAACTCATTTTTTAAAAGCCACTATTTCACTTTATCTTGTAAAAGTGATGCCAAATTTGTACACAGCATATAAATATATATATTCTAACACACCGTTAATACATAAATCAGTTGGAATAAAAA
Source organism: Argiope argentata (assembly GCA_026289955.1). NCBI lineage: Eukaryota > Metazoa > Arthropoda > Arachnida > Araneae > Araneidae > Argiope > Argiope argentata. The sequence goes on along the minus strand of JAOUZG010019499.1, from coordinate 19,956 downwards.
GAATAAATATATGCTTAAATAAAATTGATGAGAATATTTAGATTGCATTTATATACAATTGGAATTAGTTGACATTTTTATACATTTTGAGAAATTTATGTTGAAAAGAACACAATCATAAATTGTTTCCATCTTATAATAAATTCACTTTATGACAAGAATACTTTCTGCATATAAGAGAGATACAAAAAAAAATCTAAATGGATATACTCTACTCAATACGATAACAAAATAGCAGCATCGAAAATGCATATTAATCATGTGAGTTCCAAGTTCAGCGCAAAGGAAAGCAATTGAAGAGAGTTATGTCTTATTCAGAAAATAGTATCGCTGAGTCAGCAAGAAATTATACATTGGCGTGAGTTCAAGGTTATAATCGAACTGCACTACGCTTACTTAAAATGATTCAATGATTATACAATATAAAATTGATTATTTTCTTTTCAGAAAGAATGAGAAATCTTTAAAAATATAACACTTTCATAAAATTTGTGTATGCTTATACTAAAATTATCAATTATACCAATTCTTTAAAATATGTTTAAGACACACAGCAATAAAACAATTCTATGTTTTTAAACACTGGTAACATATTAGTAACAAAATTTTCATACATATTTTTCAAAATAAGTACTGAATGCTCCGAGATAAATTGTTATTTATAATTACACATTTTTTATAAGATTTATTATCAATTCAAATAAATCAATACTTCTTGCGACTTTGCAATTAAGGGTTTTTTTTGTAAGAACAAGGATTGTTCTACACAAGAAATTCAAACTTACCAAAATTATCCTTCGGATCAGGAATATGCAAGAGAATCAATTACCTACGGATGAGGTTTCCTATAATCATTAACCTATGGATTAGGTTTTCAAAGCTGTTCTTCCGTCGGATACGGAGTGCTGAAAAAAAATTGCGAGCAAAGTCCAAGCAACGGAATCGTTAAAATTAAATAAACCGGTTGGGCGCCAGTTGTGGTGGGGGTGTTCGGGGGTTCTAATAAAGTATGTTTAGTGTAACAATTATTTATTAGGAAAAAAGGTAAGTCACACACAACACAAGAAGATAATTTTAACAAATTACACAAACACATAGAAAAGTTTGAGATGCGTCCATGCCCGTTGCTTGAGCTTTACTGATGTTTTAGAGGTTTGCGCTCATTAGTCTAGGTGGCGCAGCAGTTCCGGTTACAGTCAATAGTGGCTGCTACACTTGTAGTATATCCTGAACAATAGTCGTCCCAGAGACGAATGGTTATCTGTCCCGTAAGTATTAAGAAGGTGTTTCTGTGCATGTTTGGACATTTCGAAGTGTTTTCACGGAGAAAATTTGTGGGATAGGCCAGAAGCTAACCGTGAAATATTGAAAGAATTAAGTGAGGAAGATGATCCTGCTTCTGAGAATGAATCGAAAGATGAAGATTTTACTGGAGTTCTTCTTGCTCCATGGATGCAGAAGCGTCTCAACATATCAACTTTGCCCCGATCAACAAGGACTATTTATAAGTGAACTTCAAAAATTGAATTTAAACATTCAACGACCTGAACAATCCGAAAATAAAAAGAGAAAAATCTGTGCATTTTGCCTATATAATTTGCGCAGAATGATTTTTATTGTTATTTTCAATATCAATTTTTATTTGTTATGTTCGAGAGCAATGTGCGGAGAACATCACGCATATATGCGTAAAGATTGCTTCGAAAACAAATAAATAATATTGTTATCCTATTTGACAATCAACAGTTATGAAATTATCTGCATAAAGTAGTTTGCTTTTATTTAAATTAGCTTTAAAAATTGATTTTAAAGACACTTCGTCTAGGTGACGAATGGTTATCATTCTTGTTAGTTTTTAAAAGTTTACCTTTCTAGTGTTTATATAATTTATAAAAACCCCGTGACAAACCTTATTTATTCGATAGAATAGAATAAAAGCATTTTACATTCTGTACCTCAAGAATTCTAGTCAGATTTATCAACATTCAACCTATCATTCCCGTGACTCCAATTTTCACATTATGGATTTATTTTCAAATCCCATTTTATCCCAAAGTTACACACCAACTTTCGTGACGAATTTGGAGATTTACTGTCCGTTCGCCGGGAATATTTATATTCCACTCGTCAGGGCAGAGCACGCGTTTCCTGTGCCCATACATCACCAGTTCCGGTGTCCGCTCAACTTGTCAAGGAATCAAGGGGAAAGGGAGGGTCGCATTTGACACCCATCCCCCTAAGAAGCACTCATAGACCCCGAAATTACTCTCCCCTTGCACCAGATCAATTTTTTTCAGTTTGGTATTCAAAGTGAATAAGAGCTGTTTTGTCACAAAGTGTCCGAGAGGCTTTTTAGTTCCGCTGTTTGAACTTGATGTAATGCTTCTGGGAGTTGGTGTTTTTGTGGTTTAAGTCAGTTGAATCGTAGTGTATTTGGCAAGAAATTTATTTTGGTTATTAAAAGGTTTTTTTCTGAGATTGGCGAAATAATCATCTAATTAAAAATTTTTTATTTATTTATTTATTTATGAAGGTTTAAAACATGAAAACATTTTTTTTCTTTTAAATTCTAACCTTTTAAGTATTTAATGACTTTTGCCTTGAATATTTTTTTTTCATTGTAATAGATGTTCTTATTCTAAAATATCGGAATTGTTTAATAATTTCAAAAATGCTATAAAATATTAAATAAAGCTTTCGGATATTAAATGAAGCGATTAAATACAATAAATGTTATGAAGCAATAAGAGCGATATGAATTTATGAGCATTCTTTGTGTGTTGTGACTAATGGCACTTGCCTTTTAGACAAGCCTCCGCTGATACGATCAGCATATTTTCAAACCTAAGAAATGCGTTTCTTTGTTTTACAAGTAGCGTCATCTAGGGCCAAGAGTATGACTTAGCTACTCACACGTCACAATGCTTTTTAGGGGACGGACTTCATTCATGCAAATTCATTCACTCATCTCAGATCGTAATTTAGACCTGGAACCGAGAACGATCACCTCTAACCCAGTACCCCTAGTGGTATTACTCTCGATATGGAGGACTTTGCGAACACGAACAGATTTAAAGAGTGCCAATCGCCACACACTCGGGGAATCTTTTGACCGGTGAGCTTCGAACCCGTAACCGAAGGAGTACGAGTCCAACACTTAACCAACCAGGCCATCCCGGCAGAGTATTCATTGTTGCAAATAAAATTAAAAAATATTAAAATGAAATCTGCTGTGCATATTTCAATGTATCATGTCAGAACATAATTTCTTGAACGGCCCATCACCACGTGCTCGTGGAAGTTAATTTATATTTTTATTCATTTTAATGGTTTCGTTGAATGAGTCACTTTAGTACTGCAAACGATCTAAAAAAAACTTTGTCTCGCATTAATTGTTTAAAGAAAATATCACATTTCCTATTTATTTCATTTCATATAATCATGTACTCAAAATGACTTTTTTCTACGTTTTATTTGCTGTAATCATTAACTTTTTTTTATTCAGAGTTTTTGACAATGCGTTATTAAAAGCTGATTTTTTAGATGCTTGTGCAGGTAAAAAATTTCAATTTTTTGCCTACGGGCTTTTTTAATTTTCACTTACCAATTTTTGAACCTACTAGAATCCTCATTTCCCAAAATAACATCATGTCCTGACATGATAAAAAAGAATTGGTAATGACTGAAGCTCTTATTCAAAATATCTGAATCTCAAATATATTTACTAAAACAATAAAATATTAAATAAAGCTTTCGGCAATAAAAAATAATAAAAAAACTTGATTAAATACAATATATTCTATGAAGCAATAGGAGCGATATGAATTTCAGAGCTTTCATTGTGGAAAATTAAATTTAAAAAAATTAGTAATAACTGATGTTTTTATATAAAATATCGGAATCGTTTATATTTTCAAGAGAAATAAAGCAATAAAATATTCAGCTATAAGCTACTATTTCATGAGCTTTGTATAGTAATACTTTTTTAAAATAAAGTATTAAATTTTTTGACATGCCAAAATATGGCTTTTAAATTCAATGAAAATAAATGGCTGTACAAAAAAATATTTAAAAAAATTGAGGAAAGCTAAATTTCTCTATAATTGGTGAAAATGTATTTACAACAATTTTTTTTTTATAGATAGGGAATTAACTAAAAAATCTAAAATTGTTCTAAAAAGCTAAAAAATCTTAGAATAAATTTTTATATAAAATTTAAACTTATAAATAACGATGTAAATGAATAAACTTATCAATGAAATAAAAAAAATGTTTTTCAAATTTTTTTTAAAAAAATTCTTTTTCATAGCTCACATGCATTTAAGTATTAAATGAATTTGTCTCAAACCTTTTTCTCCCAATAATAATTTATTTCTTTATATGAAATATCTGAATAATTAATATTTTTCAAAAGAAATAACGCAATAAAATATTCAACCATTATCTACTGTTTTCTGAGTATTTTATCTTAGTAACCAGTTTTTTTTAAATTTGGAATTTATACAGGGTATCTTTGATCTTTAAAAAGGAGAATGCAAGATTTGTCAATTAAATTTAGATAACTTCCAGCCGTTCAAATTGCATTTGCATCTTATAAAATTATATATAGGTGTAAGGGGGAAGGAGAAATTAGTTATGTGAATAAATAAACTTATTAATGGGATGGAAAATTTATATATGAATGGTGTGCAAATTTTCAGAACTACGTGTTTTTTAATTCTTTAATAGTCTTAAATTTTCATTTTTTTATATAAGTAAATAAGAATTTTTCTAGTCGATTTTTATATCATGTTCTGACATGTATGATTTTGAAATTATGTTTATTTGTTTTTTCTAGCTGGCAAGACTTTATTTGAAAAATTTCAGGATTCATAATAATTTTAGTTGAATTATCTCAGGAACAAAAGCATTAATGAGTAACTCTTACATACTTTCTTTTTATTTCTTTAACCTAAACCTTTTATCAACCTAATCGGCTTTCGCCATTTTTCATGAACATCTCAAAAGCAAAAACACGTTTCAATATATTTACTTTAAATTATAAGAATAAAACTTTCTTATTATTTGAAAGATCTGAATCGATGTAAAAACACACGGAATTTTTTCAATATCTAAAACTAAATTTTAATATAATAAAACTATTATATTACAATAATTGGATATTAATAATAAGTGTACTTAATATTTTAGCAGAATTAAAAATATTATTTCAAATAACAGGTTACCTCCTTTTCTTCATCTTTATCTTTATCTTTATCTTTACTTATAATAAGCACAATCTGTGTGTGTGTGTGTGTGTGTGTGTGTTGGCGCTCTACAGGCCAGACCGTTCGACCGACAGCTGCCAAATTCGGTATATGTATACCTTGGGTGCCGGGCATATGCACCTCGGAGCCCTTTTTTTGAATTTTTAATTAAAATTTTAATTAATTAAAAAATTGCCAAATTTTAACGTCTTTTCGCTATAACTTCTGAAAATATTACAGCAGAAAATTGATTTTTTGCATTACGTTAAAGCTCAAAAAATTAACTTTTAAATGGTACTAATATTTCGACCGACGAATAAAAACTCTATTTTTAATGAATTTTTAAACATTTAATTTAATCGTTTTTTCAACAATATTTTTCACAAAATAAATAAATAAATGAATTAAAATAAAATTTTATCTTCTCGAGGATCTCAAAAAAAAAACATCAGCTTTTAATAAAATGTTGCCATAACATTTTCAGAAGTTTTGATTTTAAAAAAAGTTTATTACTACCAAAAATAAAAAAGAAAAATATAGTTTTTATCACGTGATAATATGAAATGAAACAAATACGAAATGTGATATTTTTTAAACAATAAATGAAAGAGATAATTTTTTTGATCGTTTGCAATATCAAAATTAACAATTCCATCAAAGAATTAAAGTAAATAAAAATACAAAGTAAAAATTTATTACAAAAATGCGACAGTTAAAACTGCAAAAGAAGTTTTAGAAAAGCACCAAACGATAATCTTCTGAGAGGGAGATTAATTATTTAAAAGCAAGAAATCTTAAATGAACATTGAAAATGACGTCATTTCAAAGAAACGACGAACAAAAAGCAATTGATAATCAGCAGTAGTGAAATATTTTTGCATTCTTTTTTTAATTTTTAAAACAATAAGACATGTTTTGAATTGTTACTTTTATTTATGTGAAGAAGATAATTTTTTGCAAATCAAAGAATTCACCTTCGTGATTGTAATTTATCTCCGCATTTTAATCTCTACTTATAATAAAGTACGAAGTGTGTGTGTGTGTGCGTG
>JAOUZG010019499.1:2032-13651 GCA_026289955.1 Argiope argentata | reverse complement strand
GAGCCCGTTTTTTGAATTTTTAATTAAAATTTTAATAAATTAAAAAATAAGTCAATTCTTAACGTTTTTTCGCCATAACTTCTGAAAATATTACAGCACAAAATTGATTTTTGCATCACATTAAAGCTCAAAAAATTAGCTTTTCAATGATACTAATGTTTTGACATATAAATTAAAACTCTAATTTTAATGAATTTTTTAACATGTAATTTAATCGGGGTTTTTTTCAACTACTTATTTCGCAAAAAGAAAATAAAAATAAAATTTTATCTTCTTGAGGTTGTCAAAAAAAATCAGCCTTTAATAAAATGTTGCCACCACAATTTCAGAAGTTCTTATTTAAAAAAAAGTTAATTACTACCAAAAATAAAACAGAAAAATACCATTTTCATCACGTGATTATATCAAATGAAACAAATAGGAAATGTGATATTTTTTAAATAATAAATGCAAAAGAAAATATTTCTTGATCGTTTGCTATATCAGAATTAATAATTCCATTAAAGAAATAAAGTAAATAAAAATACAAATTAAAAATATATTACAAAAGTGCGACAGTTAAAACTGAAATAGAATTTTTAGAAAAGTACCAAACGATAATCTTCTGAGAGTGAGATTAATTATTTAAAAGCAAGAAATCTTAGACGAACTTTGCAAATGAGGTCATTTCAATGAAACGACGAACAAAAAGCAATTGATAATGAGTAGTAGTAAAATATTTTTGAATTCTTTTTTTTTTTAATTTTTAAAACAATAAGGCATGTTTTGAATTGCTACTTTTGCTTATGTGAAGAAGATATTTTGTTCAAATCAAAGAATTCGCCTTCTTGATTGTAAATTATCTCCGCATTTTAATGAATCATGTGAAATAAAAACGTATATTCTTTCAACGAAGTAACGTAATAATAAAGCTGTACTGGTAAAAGTAGGTCAGCTATTTGAAAACGCATCTTCTTTCAAACAAGCATACGTAATAATTAACAATTCAAAATTTGTTAAAGCATATAAAACTATTTTTACCCACATTTTTCGGCGACATCAATACTTTCTACCAAAACAATATCATGTTCTCTCACGAGAAAAAAAATCAACTATCATTCCAAATTAAACATATGAAATTGTCATTTTCGACATGTGTCTGTATAAAATGAAACAAATTTGAAACATGAAATTTTTGGAAAATAAATGGATGGAAACGTTTTCTATGATATTTTACTATACATATATTACTAATCCATTTAAACAATTTTATTTAAGGCAAATATAACTTAACATCTACAAGGCACCTTCCCCTGATCGGAGCCCAACATCTAATTTCTTAATTTTTTGGGGAGGGACACACTCTCTTAACAAATTGTCTAAGTGAAATATATAATAAGTAGTTTAAGAGAAAAAATGCTGATGATTCAATTTTTTACATAAATCATCCGCTCTGTGAATCATATTTAACAAAATATTCTTGAGACAATAAGTCCTTAAATAAAAAAGTGGCATTCCAATCAACTAAATCAATCATCGAAGCTGATCGATCTATGAAAATTTCAACATAACTATTCGATATAAACTGGCGATGTTAGATCACTTTATCAGGATATCAAAGAAGCCAATCAGAGTTACTATTGAATAATTGGTCTAGATTATGAAAATGCTGATTGTTCTAAACTTGCAATAATCAGAACTGAATAAATCAGCCAGATTTGAAGAAGATATAATTGCTTATTTATTTATTTAGAAGTTGAAATATTAAGAATATTTTACAAATATGAATCTATAAGACCATAATTTAAGCCATAATTTTTTGAAATATATTTGTAAACCTAAATTTTTTTATTATTGAGAGCATTTATATACATCTAAAAATAACATTAAAAACTGAAGGTTTCAATTAACCTGTGCATTTTTTGCTGAATAATTCCTTGAGATCTCATAAATTATTAAAAAAAATTATGATGTTTCGATTTCTGTATTGAACATAAAACTTCAATGTCGGACTACTCTGCTTTCAGTTCTTAGTTGTATTTAAAGACATGCTTGTGTTGAGTAAAGAGGTGTTTATATTAATTGAAGTTTCATCATTTTCAATTTAATTTAAAAGTGAATTTTACGTGCACTGATAGAAAATCAGAGAGAGATGCGGAGTTCAAAAATCAGGACTGTTTAAGGCCTACATAATAGTATAAGTGAATTATAGGACTATCGAAATTTGAAGCTTAAAAATGTTTTGCTGAAAAACTTATTATGAAACCAAGTTATATAAAAAAAGATTTTACCCTTTAGTCGGCATTAATATTGGCGAACCGACTGGTCGCCAAAGGCGGCTAGTTCGAAATAAAAACGCAACTGCTTTCATCGAAGCATACGTAATATTAAAGCTGTACTGGTAAAAGTAGGTCAGCTATTTGAAAACGTCATGATCTTTCAAACAAGCATACGAAATAATTAACAATGCAAAATTTGTAAAAGCAAATAAAACTATTTTTGCCCACATATTTTGGAGGCAACAAAACTTTCTAACCAGAACAATATTATGTTCTCAAATGAGAAAAAATAAATGAACTATCATTCCAAATTAAACATATAAAAATGTCATTTTCGGCACGTGTCTGCATAAAATGAAACAAATATGAAACATGATATTTTTGGAAAATAAGTGGATGGAAATGTTTTCTAAGATATTTTACTATACATATATTACTAATGCAATTAAACAATATTATTTAAGGCATATATAGCTTAACATCTACAAGGCATCTTCTGTAATTGGAGCCCAACATCTAATTACTTAATTTTTTTGGGAAAGGCATCGATCTCTTAACAATTATTCCAAGTGAAATAAATAATTATAGATTTATGGAAAAAAATGCTGATGAATTAAATTTTTACAAACATCATCATTTTACATATTTAACAAAATATTCTTGAGACAATAAGTCCTTAAATAAAAAAGTGGCATTCCAATCAACTAAATCAATCATCAAAGTTGATCGATCTATGAAAATTTGAACATAACTATTCGATATAAATTGGCGATTTTAGATCACTTTATCAAGATATCAAAGAAGCAAATCAGAGTTACTCTAGAATAAATGGTCTAGATTATGATAATGATGATTGTTCTAAACTGGCATTATTCAGAACTGAATAAATCAGCCAGATTTGAAGAAGATAAAAATGCTTAATTATTTATTTAGAAGTTGAAATATTAAGAATATTTTACAAATATGAATCTATAGGACCAAAGGAATTTAAACTATAATTTTTGAATAATATTTTTAAACCTAAAAAAATATTATAGAGAGCATTTATATGCATCTAAAAATAAAATTAAAAACTGAAGGTTTCAATTAACCTGTGAAATTTTTCCTGAATAATTCCTTTAGATCTTATAAATTATAAAAAAAATTTATAATTTTTCAATTTCTGCATTGAACATAAAACTTCAATGTCGGACTATTCTGCTTTCAGTTCTTAGTTTTATTTAAAGACATGCTTAGATTGAGTAAAGAGGCCTTTATATTAATAGTTTATCATTTTCAATTTCATTTAAAAGTAAATTACTGATAGAAAATCAGAGAGAGATGCGGACTTCAAAGATAGGACTGCTTAAGGCTTACATAATAATATAAGTGAATTATATGACTATCGAAATTTGAAGCTGAAAAACTTACTATGAGACCAAGTTATATAAAAAATGATTTAACCCTTTAGTCTGCATTAATATTGCCGAACCGTCTGGTCGCCAAAGGCGGCTAGTATATTAATAATTCAATTAAACAGTTTTATTTAAGGCATATATGGCTTAATATCTACAACGCATCTTCTGTAATAGGAGCCCAACATCTTATTTCTTAATTTTTTGGGGAGAGGCATACATCTCTTAGCAATTGGTCTTAGTGAAATATATAAATAGTAGATTGAGGGAAAAATTGCTGATTAATTACGACTTTTAAATTTTTACATGTATCATCACATATCATAACATCTGAGAATCATATTTAACAAAATATTCTAGAGACAATAAGTCCTTAAAATAAAAAAAGTGGCACTCCAATCAACTATATCAATCATCAAAGCTGATCGATCTGAAAATTCCAACATAACTATTCGATATAAACTGGGGATTTTAGATAACTTTATCAAGATCTCAAAGAAGCCGATCTGGGTTTATCTAAAATAATTAGCCTAGATTATGAAAATGATTTATGTACTATCTCTAAAGCAGTATAAACATTAGTAATAACCAACACCAAACGATTTTGTTTTCAAACTACTTTTTAATGAATACAGAAACCGCAGCATTTATTTACAGCTGTTTTTGTTGTTTCGTTTTCTTCTTTATTTTTTATTATTTAGAACAGGTGTTATTTAAAATATTTGCACTGAAAACAAACTATTGGATGGAATCGGAAGGTAAAAAAAGAATAGAGATTTAATGACGTCTATTTCAATTGAAAATTAAAGCTGTATAGATTAAGACATATACAGGTAATTGTCTTGTTCAAAAAGTGTTGTTTTAATGTTTTTGACATTTTCTTATTTTAATTTTTTTTAAAAGACATTTGGTCTTCTAAAGTTATTTTCTTTTTTAACTTCTTTTCATTGCATTTTTTAAATTTTATTAAGTTTCTAAACTCCCTTCAATAGCTTAATATGAAATATTTTATCAGATAATATATATGGACAAATATTTCCTTGTATTATGTTAAACTAGTTTTCAAAATACTTTGTTCAAATCATATAATTCTAAACAAAATGATTATAGATTATATATTACGAAATTATCCTTAAAGGCATTATTTTAACATATAGAGAACAAATATTTCTAGATTTGAAATCATTGTAGTAAATCCTCTGTTAATTCTAATATTTATTCCCTACAAACTTTACAGTTCCGTCTTTTCAAATTTATATTGACATGATTAAAATAACATATTTTTTGAAAAAGATTTTATCTTTTTTAATTTGTGATTTTTATTGATAAAATAAAAAAAAAGTTATAGCCTTTCTCGACAATTATGTATATTGCTAAATTATTTTCTTTTATTATTCGTATTAAAAATATTTATATCGAATTGTTCAAAATCTCTTTCTTTTCTTTGATATTCTCGTCAAAAGTATTTTTACTGAAATATTGACAGTCTCTTTATTTCATTAATTAAAAATGTAATAATATTACTAATTTGCTAATAATTTCCTGTTTAAATTATTATTTATTAGTTGCTGTCTTATACATAATTTTATGGAAAGAACTTGACTTATTCTTTTCTTACAGCTGTGAAAGTTATTTTATCTCACAAGCAAATTTATCTTGTTCTATTAGTATAAATATAGTATTAAATTAGTATGTTTGTTCACAAAATTATTAAAACGCACTAGATAGCCATTTCCGACAAAATTATCCTGAAATTTCACTTAATTATTCCAAATTAATCTAACAGTTTACAAACAATTAATACATTTTTCATTTTTAATGCAAAAATAAATATTTATTCACCAAATTTGCTGATTATAATTGAATTTTAAGAAGAAAAAAATTATAAGTATGAATACGTTTTATAAAATATTCAGAATTACTTAAATTAAATTTGCAATTTAGATATGATTTCAATTAATATGATATTCATTTTTGTATAGAAAAATAAATGCATTTTTTAAATACCTGAATTATTATGTTTTTTATTTTTAATCAAACATAAACGTGCTTTTATAAAAATATGTAAATAAAATTACAGACAGACTTAATTAATATGCAACTGTCTTATCAGTCAAAAATGAATGTTTTCAAAATAAATCTCTCTTAAAAACAAGCGTTCATTCACCCAATACTTGAATAATAGATTTATTTTTAAGCAAAAAATAAAACTAAAAAATAATTTAAATGATTTTAAATACTAATTAAATTTCTAAAATTAAAAAATATATATATTCCACCATTTTTTTTATTGCACGCAAGAAACAAAATGGCTTTTATACAAATATTTCAAATACGATATTTTACATCACCTAACTTAATTCATAAATAATGAATATTAACAAAAAGAAACTTTAAAGGAATCAGTTTTAATAATTTGCTTTACCTAAAAAAATATTTGTTTTTCTTATGTAAAATCTGACTGTACATAAATTTCATTGTATGTTACTAAACGTTTTGAACCATCTGCCTATGCCTTCCATAACTTAACATCTGTTTTCTGTTTTTCTTTTTCACTTATCAATATCTAGAATATTTGACGATATAATTTTATTAATTTCAGCTGCTCTATTTGATTCCCGGTATACGACGATATGAATACGACTTTGTTGAGACATAAAATAATTTATTACAATTAAAATCCAAAAATTAAGAACTTTTAATGATGTTAAGATTTTAAAAAAAAATATTTTTTTAAAAATATTTTTGTAGTTTACATAATAATTCTAATCCAATAATCAAGTAAATGAAATTATTTTTCTTTAAAAATTATAAGCTATAAGATTTGTATTAAAAGAAAAGAAACTTATTTCTTCCATACACACTAATTGAAGCAATCTTTAAATATTTAATTTAATTTAAATAATTCTGAATCTTTAAAAATTCTTAAGATTATTTTTCTACTAAAACTCAAACTATAATTCTATCATTACGATAGTAGATAAGCAAATACTTACTCGTGCATAAAAAATTTAAAAAAGTATAATTAATTAAAACATTTTGTAAATTGTTAAATTAATTCCAAATAATTTAGAAAAAAATTAATTTAATAAACATTAAAATGAAATCTGAAGTGAATATTTCAATGTATCATGTAAGAACATCATCATTTCTGGAGCGGCCAAGAACCACGTGCTCGTGCTAGTTGTATTATAGTTTTATTCATTTTAATTGCTTCATTGAATGAGTCACTTTAGTATTGCAAACGATCCAAAAGACTTTGTCTCGTATCTATTGTTTAGAAAAATATCACATTTCCTATTTATTTTATTTCAAATAATTACGTGCTTAAAATGACATTCTTCTAGGTTTTATTTGTTGTAGTCATTTATCTATTTTTTAAAATCAGAAATTTTGTAAATACAATGGCAACCCGCTGATAAAAGCTGATTTTTTGAGATGCTCGTGCAGATAATTAATGTTTTATTTTTCAGCTATGGATTTTTGTTGACGCCATAAACCTCATCCCAAAAACAACATTATGTTCTGACAAGATAAAAAGCTAAAATTACTGTCCTAGGACTGAACATATATCGTGAAGGTTAAGCTAGATATTTATTCTGTATATTGTTTGGACCTCAGCAAAGGATGTGCTTTATAATTATGTAACATATGCTGAAAGTTTGAGGGTTATTTTTTCAAATTGACTGCCTTGCGTGGCTGCCTTTGCGTTTGCCTGTTCAGGTGTCATCCTCGTCAGATTATCACGGTTTAAAAGTACAAGGTTCGTCCCAAAATAGAACTAGGGTTTTTTTACAGTGGGACGTTAATATAACTAAACTAAACCACTACATTTATGTTCTAACAGTTGATAAGCCATAATTATTAGTACTTTATTCTCAAATGACTGCTTTTTACAAATCTGCATCATTTATTCTCATTATTTAATTTTACCACATAATTATCTCCAAGTAACATCCTTTTGAATACAGAAATTCCATAAAGGCAGGCCTTTTTAAGTCCATCAACAAAAGAAAAAATAAGCAAACATCGATGTATATTGAAAGAAATATGAGCAAATTCGACTCGTTTAGCAAAATAATGAGTAAAAAGCTGATACAAACTCAACGTTGAAGACTGATAGCCTTATCGTAATTAGGTTCGTTTAAAGACTAAAAGCCACCATTAGTACGGAAAATTATTTATTCCTTTCTTTGATAGAACCAGAAATCGTAAGGATTGAAAAGATGAAAAGGGCTTTTTAACTACCAGAAAACTTTTGATCATAATTTTTGAAAACTGAATCCTTGATATAAAAGTAAAATTTAAAGTATTCATTCTTTAAATTGCTTCAGGTTGTTATAAGTTTGTACTGAGATATTAAATGTTGTAAACCAATTAAATGTGAAATATACTTTTTTATAAGCAACCAAATGTCCTTCAGATATTTGGAATTGAAATTGGTTTTGTGTACAATTTTTTTCCGCATATTTAAAGATAATAATGAAAAGCTTTTGGAAGAAATGGAAGTGCACAGTTTAAGAAGGTTAGTAAATTTCAGAATTGGGACTGTCACTTTTTGCTTCTTTACTTTATTTATCATATTTTCAGTCTTACTTCATTTCTCTTATCTTCTCTTTTATATTTTCAGTCTCACTTCATTTCTCTTATCTTCTCTTTTATATTTTCGGTCTCTCTTCATTTCTCTTATAACCTTTTTTTTATATTTTCAGCCATACTTCATTTCTCTTATCTTCTCTTTTATATGTTCAGTCTTCATTTCTCCTTCATTTATCCTTTCTATAAAAAAAGACGATTTAAAAAAAAGGAAGGCGAAGAAAAAGAACTGTAGTTAAAAAAACATACCTTAGACAAAAAATTGAAATTTTACTATCTGCACAAACATGGTAAAAAAATCAGCTTTTAATAACGAGTTGCCATACCATTTACAAAAGTTCTGGTTTAAAAAAATAAGATAATGACTGCAGCAAATAAAACCTAGAAAAATGTCCTTTTGAGCACGTGATTATATGAAATGAAATAAATAGGTAATGTGATATTTTTTTAAACTATAAAGGCGAGAAAAACTTTTTTTAGTATCGTTGGCAATACTAAAGTCACTCATTGAATGAAACAATTAAAATGAATAAAAATATAATTTAACTCGCACGAGCACGTGGTGCTTGACCGTTCAAGAAATGATATTCTGAAATGATGCATTGGAATATGCATAGCAGATTTCATTTAAATCTTTTTTAAAGAATAAAACCACTGGAAATATATATGGTTTGACAGTAATAGCTCATATAAGTAATGTTCAGGAATAATGTGAGGTTAGAAAGTCAGGAACTAGGTATAATGTACAATATGGATATTGTAAACATTCAAAGATTTATTGATATTACTTCTTGAATATATACTTTTAAGCAAAGTGTTCCATAAAATACAGTATGCTAAACAATATTGCGGGGTAATACGTTATATTATCGTCCATTACTCTCAAAATTTTAAAATAATGAAAATATGATTAAGAGCATAGAATATTGTACAATATAAGAATTCGAGTTAATTTAATTTTTTTATAAATTCTCGAGATCAATATTAAAAAACATGTATAGGTGAATCAACCAATTTCTTTGTGACTGAAGAATAAATTTCTTTGTTATATAAAAAATATTAAGTAAATAATGTGCTTTATTTGTTTTCTTATTGATCGATTTTTTCTTTGCCTCATGTCGTTTGAGGTTATTTTGCTTATATCGACGGAAATAAGTCATGAATTGTTGTTGTTACTTATGGCACTTGCCATGAACAAGTCCCCACTAATACGATCAGTTGATTTTAAGCCTAAGTTTTGGAGCTTGATCTATTTTGAGAGGGAATAACAGCTATGATGTCATAGTCCATCATCAGCCTTTCAAAAACGTAACTCCAGTCAAAGAAACATAAGTGATAATAATAATGCAATCAATACTGGTAAAAGCAGGTCAACTTTTAAAAAACGCGGCTGCTGTCAAAGAAGTATAAATAGTAATAATGCAATACTGATAAAAGTCGGTAAATTATTTTTTGATCGGAAATTTCGAAGACATCAAACCAAAATCTGTTCTCATTTTATAAAGTAATATGTTTTTTTTCGTATTCTAAAAGCAAAAGCGAAAAAAGGCAATAACTAATAAACAGTATAAATATCAATATTACTTTATCGTCAAGATTTGGCACTAATCTTTTCAACAAACTTATCTATCGCAAATAAGCAGAAAACCACTAATTTTAAAGTACCGATTATCGTTTTCTTAATTATGTCAATCTTAATACATTTACTCACTTAAAAAGTTATTCTTGAAAAAGGAGGGAAAATCTTTTCTCGATCTTTTTTCGCCAATTAAGCCAATTCCACCGTTTTTCACTTTCCGAAACCTATTAAACCCCAAAATGTGCGCGTAATTATTTTCGGTTTTAATGAAAGGCCTTTAAAATTACTCAAAGGATAGGAAATAATATTATTTCCTCTTTTACGCGTTCATTTTCTATTAGTCGGTGTCGATTCTAAGAAACACATTTTTTTAGAAAGGGTTTCTTAAATTATTAATTATTTTTCCGTTAGTAGCTGGTGAGTTTCTATGTGGTAAATATTTTATTGGAAGAGTTTTCGCTTTTATGCAACCTGGATGTGTATAAATCCAAGGAATATTTGCTTAAATGATAGAAATTTACTATCGTAGATTTAATTTTTTATTTTTTATTTTTATTTATGGACTTAGTCTAACAAACGCGATAGCTATTCTCTTAATGAATACGATGCTTTTTCAATGCATATTTTGCATGCCAAAAAGTAAAAATCAAATATTGGATTTATTAATTACTAGCCGCCTTTGGCGACCAATCAGTTCGCCAATATTAATGCCAACTAAAGGGTTCAATCAATTTTTTGTCAATCTGTGCGGGTAAAATATATTTTTACATGCTTTTACAAATTTTGCATTGATAATTATTACGTATGCTTGCTTAAAAGAAGATGCGTTTTTATTTCACATTAAATTACAATCACGAAGGCGAATTCTTTGATTTGCACAAAATATCTTCTTCACATAAGTAAAAGTAACGATTCAAAACATGTCTTATTGCTTTAAAAATTTAAAAAAAAAGAATAAAAAAATATTTTACTCATACTTATTATCAATTGCTTTGTGTTCGTCGTTTCTTTGAAATGACGTCATTTTCAAAGTTCGTTTAAGATTTCTCGCTTTTAAATAATTAATCTCGATCTCTGAAGATTATCGTTTGGTGCTTTTCTAAAAAATTTTTTTCCGTTTTAACTGTCGCACTTTTGTAATGTATTTTTATTTTTATTTATTTATTTTGATTATTTAATGGAATTGTTAATTTTGATATTGCAAACGATTTTCACTTGCATTTATTGTTTAAAAAATATCAGATTTCCTATTTAATTCATTTCATGTAATCACGTGATGGAAATTTCCTTTTCTGTTTTTTTTGGTAGTAATTAACTTTTTTTTAAATCAGAACTTCTGAAAATGTGATGGCAACATTTTATTAAAAGCTGATTTTTTTTTGAGATCCACGTGAAGATAAAATGTTATTTTTATTTTATGCGAAATAAATAGTTGAAAAAAACCCGATTAAATTGAATGTTTAAAAATTCATTAAAAATAGAGTTTTATTTTATCAGTCAAAACATTAGTATCATTGAAAAGCTAATTTTTTGAGCTTTAATATGATGCAAAAATCAATTTTGTGCTGTAATATTTTCGGAAGTTATAGCGAAAAAAAGTCAAAATTTGGTTTATTTTTTAATTAATTAAAATTTTAACTAAAAAATCACAAAAAGGGCTCCGAGGTGCACATTCCCGGCACCCAAGGTATACATATACCAAATTTGGTAGCTGTAGGTCGAACGGTCTGGCCTGTACATCGCCAACACACACACACACACACACACACACACACACACACACACACACACA
>JAOUZG010019473.1:4851-23548 GCA_026289955.1 Argiope argentata | reverse complement strand
ATATATAATATAGTAAACTTCACAACTGTACTAATAAATTCCCCTGATTTTAGATAAACATTTATAATTCGTTATAAATTTCTTTTTCAAAACAAATTTTAAATTAAACCTCCACAATAGTATTCAATTTTAAATATTTCTATAAAATTGAGATTATTAAAAAGAAAACATATTACGACTGTAGGGAGAAGGATGATCCGTGAATCTACAATTCCATTTTTAATATTTGGCTTCTCAATATTTGATGAATATTCACTCATCAAAGAAACTGAGATCCATAAGAGAATTAGAAAGGAGAATCGAAAGCTAATATCAGGATTAATACAAAATATACTCAAATGATCTTACAGATTAGCCTCAATGATCTCACTATATTGAAATGTTAACAAATTAGTTGAGTGTGCCATTTCATGTAATGTGAATATACAATATTACTTGCAAAATGTATAATTTATCAGCATATAATATTTATTTGTTTAGGCTGTCTTAGAGAGAAAAGTCAAGGCGACAATTATTTTCCTAGAATCTCTAATAGAGATTTAATTCTCAGAATCTCTAATAGAGAATTTATTCCTAGAATCTCAAATAGGGAATTCATTTTTAGAATCTCTAATAGAGAATTCATTCCTAGAATCTCTAATAGAGAATTCATTCCTAGAATCTCTAATAGAGAATTCATTCCTAGAATCTAAAATAGAGAAATAATTCCTATTATCTCAAGTAGAGAAATAATTCCTAGTATCTCAAGCAGAGAATTAATTACTAGAATCTCAAATAGAGAATTAATTCCTAGAATCTCTAATAGAGAATTCATTAAAAAATCTTTAATAGAGAATTCATTTCTAGAATCTCTAATAGAGAATTCCTTCCTAGAATCTTTAATACAGAATTCATTCCCAGAATCTTTAATACAGAATTCATTCCCAGAATCTTTAATGCAGAATTCATTCCTAGAATCTTTAATACAGAATTCATTCCTAGAATCTCTAATAAAGATTTCATTCCTAGAATCTCTAATAAAGATTTCATTCCTAGAATCCCTAATAGAAAATTCATTCCTAGAATCTCGAATAGAGAATTCATTCCTAATATCTCTAATAGAGAATTCATTCCTTTATTCTCTAATAGAGAATTTATTCCTATATTCTCTAACAGAATAATTCTTCTAGAATCTCTGATAGAATAATAATCTTTAATTAAAGTAGAATGACAGAAGCTATTTCAAAAATATCTTCTAGAAGAATAATTTTAAAAGAAATTAATAAAAAGAAAGTAAGGAATCCACAAATTAGTTGATATCAAATTAATTTTCTACTGCTGATCAACAAATAGTTTTGAATTAAAAATATGTTTTAATTAAATCTTGAGTCTTAAATGCTTTAATTTTAAGTTTTCTGAGATAATATAACCACCTTTTCATGTAAAAAATCTCATAATTTTTTTTATTTGTCGACTTCCTCATTTGAATATATCAATTGTGGTTAGTACTGGCATTTTAAAAATAGAAATTCTTATTTCTAATTTTAAGGTTGAATAGATGCTTTGAAAGAAAGAACAGTACAAAAAAATATCTATCAAATGAATAAATTATGTAAATTCTCACTCTTTCTTTTTGTTTGAGAATCTCTTGAATCATCTTTTGATAGGTAGTTTAACTTTATATAATTTTTCTTGATTCTGGAAAATTTCTTAGTTGATATTATTATAATTATAATATTTATTAAAATATATATTATTATTAAAGTAAATGCGTGCATAATAAGTTTTCCAGACTCTGTATTCGCAGACTTAATTTAAATTCCCTCATGTTAAAAGTTAATTTCATTTGAGCATTCCACCAGTATCAAGACATCATTCAATGCATTTCCATTTTAATAAATTCCCTGTTTTAATCTAGCAACATTTTCAAAATGATAGACCTCCTTTCTTGTATTTTCAGAACCAAATGGAACCAAGGATCTTACTTAAGCTAGAAAATGAGACATTTGAAATGTAGCTTTAAAACTTCTGAATGTCAATTCTGAATAAAATAGCTTGAAATATTATTAATAACATCGAAACATTGAAATTCAGTTTAAAACTTCAGTGCCGAAAGTTATATTTATCTAATGAAAAGTTTGTTTTCCAAAATGTCCATATTTCGATAAACTATTTCAAATTCTTATGCTGCATTCAGTGAGGACAATAAGAGTGTGGACTAATTAGCACCGGTATTAAACATGAGCCGTGACACAGTGAGATTAACATCTTCACACCTTCGACTTCTGCTTAGCATATAAATTCCTCAGTGGTCTGCATGGAATTTCGAGTTTTGCATGATAATTACTTAAAATTTAATAGAGGGTTAAGGCTAGATTTCCGAATTCAATTTATTTAGAAGAATGTAAATTCAGCGCTCGCAAATATTGAATTTAAATGAACTTCCTTTATCAGGTGATGTGAGTGAATAAATGATGACTGATAACAACTGTCTGTCCTTTGATATATTTCCGTAAACTATTTGATTAGTATACGAGTGAAAATAAAAATGGATCTATCTTGAGAGACATATTTATAGTTAGTGAATTTCACTACCCTAAGATGTTAAGATTTAATAATAAATTAATATTGGTTCAAATATTGTTAATATTTCCTTTTTGTAGAAGGAAATATGAATATAATAAAATTATTTCTTATACACATTATGGAGTTTAGGTACTTATAATCTCCATATTAAATGTAGATGTTAGATTCTTAAATTTTAGTTCATAATAAAAAATAACCTTTTTTTTTAAAGATAATTGCATTTCTATCGTTTGAACTAAAAAAAAAATAACTTTTTAAAAAATTGTCCAGAAACAAATAAGCATATGAAAATACCACAGATAATAAAACAAGTGAGTGTAAAAACGTTCAGCATTATACTCACAGTTATTTGATATTTAAATATAAATAATAATAATAAGTAATAACTAAGAATGTAATACACTTAGTTAGTTAAGACCGTCAGTAAGATAACGCTTGCGCAAAAAGGGACTGATTTAATGTTTGCTACAATTTCATAAAATGGATTCAGTTATTTTATTCTTGGATATAATTGGCGTTAGGCATTTTCATTGCATATCGATTGCATTAAAATTATGGATATTTATGCCAAGAAACATGGTAAATTTAAAAAATTGGCAACATATTTAAATTTTTAAAACTAAGAATATACAGGCAAATAATGCGAAAAAAACACAAATTTGCATCAAAAAGACCAAAGAATAAAAAATTTCAGAATTAATCTATTATAAATGATCAATTCTTTCAAGCTGAAAGAGATGAAAAACACTATCTCTACATGCTAAAACGCATGTATAGTAAGAAAAATATACAATTCAATGTCGTGTTGCTATTCCGTTGGGACAAATACTTTCCATTGACATCAAACAGCCATTTTTAACCTTTCTAGCTATGAGCTACCTACGGCCAAGTGGAAACCCGCCTCAAAATCAGTGAATAATAAAATCAGTAAATAAAAATTAAATAAACGGTTAAGGAATTTAAAATATATGCTTTTTAAATTTTGTTTAGACTAATCTATTGAGCATATCTCAACTTTTCTTAGTACCTTATACATAATTCATGTAAATAATTATGTCATAGAATATAATTTAAACATCAAAACGTAATATATATTAATGACATGATATTTTAATCATGTTATTATTGCTATACTTGTTGTGTAAAGTAATTTTCTAGAAGAAGGCGAGTCTACCTAAGTAGTATTAATGTTGAAAACATGATTACCCCCAGATACTGATTCATCTATCGATATACTATAAAACCACATTTTTTATGTAAAAAGCTTTTCTTTTAATTTCAGCAATATAAGAAAACTGCACAGCTGAAAAAAATCACACAGATGAATTATTTGAAGAAACAATGAAATTGATAATTTAAATTTATACAAAAATTATAATGAATAGATATCGGAGTTAAGAAAAAAACGACAATTTTTTTAAATTAAAAATTCGTTTGAAATTTTTAAGGGGTATAAGAGTTAGTTTTATATAATAATAACTTAAGATTTTATTGTGAATAAAAACCCGTTTTATTGCATAACCTTTAACCCATTAAAACATTCATTAAAATTAAATATATATATATTCATCCTGTGGCATTCATATCACATTTCAAAGTGCACTTTTAAAAGTATTTGTCTGTTCTCAGCCATAGTAACTGTCCTATAAAACTCCAAAGCACACTCCATTAATAATGGAAGTTGTGTCCGTCTAGAGGAGCTTAGATCCTTTTACCAACATAACAGATCTGACAAATGTAACACATCTAACTAAATGTCAGTAGACCGCCTAGCCTACCATTGAGTAACTCTCTCACTTGCTAGTTTAGATTTCTCCAAAGTGGGACCATCTCAATACATTATGTTCTTGTATACTCAAATCAAACATAATCAATAAAATTGAATTGAAACAAAGAATATCAAGTAACTATAAAAGATACATTGCCAAAAATTAAATGCGGAAAGGAAATATTTACAATAGCTTCTAATTCGCCTGAAAGTAAGATTATAATGAATGAGCAAAACATTAAAAAAATGGAAACTTTATCTTTAATCTTTACTAAATATTCAGCACAGAATATATAAAAAGAATGAGAAATGTACGATCCCTTAGCTACTTTTTTATGTATAATTATTATTGAGCCGATTGACAAAAAGAAGTAAATGAAAAATAGATTTGTAATTCCAAACATTAAAAATTTGTATATGTTGTTATGTTAAAAACCAAAGTCCTTCTGATAAAGACCAGACTTGTTTACTTCAATCTGCATTCATAAAAAAAAGAATTTAAGATTATTGTTATTCATTTAACAAGAGATAAGTTTCTTTGGAGTTTGCGTGCGGTACAATTAACATTTCATTGTACCTCACGTAATCCTGTAATAAAATTAATAAAATTAAAACTTAAAACAATTATAAATAACACATTTTCTCAAAAAGAAGTATATTTACATTTGCATACTTTTTTCTTATTTCGAAGGAGTATGAATATTTTTATATGATAAATTCAGAAAAAATAAAAAATCTTGAAAATAGTATCATAGTCCACAACAAGATAACTAATTCATTAGTTTGATGAAAATCATCTAATGTGAACTTAGTGATTCATCTCTTCTAATAGTAAAGTTGAACGTGAGTATGTGTGTTAAATGCCTCTATAAACCAGGTTTGTTAATTCAAAACAATGATATTTTTCCATATAACCTCGAAGAAATTTAGTTATAAAATTTTGAAAATTTACTTGACTTTAATTTTTTAAATTTGCCCTTTGGAGCGAATTTTCAAAATTTTTGATTAGTAAAAATATAAATTAAAAGGTGGTGTTTTCCGGTTATAATTTCTGAAAACATTGCTCATATGTTACCAATTTACTAGCAGTGTGAATTTTAACGAAATTTGGCAAATTTTAAAACCTTCTTTTTCCTTAATTGTTTCCGATTTGAACCTTTAATTTATATGGGTTGCTTCTGGGAAAATTCACTAGGTTTATATGCAGACATCTTGCTCTGTGTCCGTAGTTGGCCAATTGAACGCGTCGATTTGCTGTTGTCATTTCTGAGTATGTTGCTAACATATAAACATCCTTTGAAAAATAGAAACTTCCACCAAATATGAATTGCTTTCATTCATTTTATTTCTGCATCCTGGAGGGAGCAATGCAACTGAAATCCATTGAAAAATAACTAATGCGTGCGGATAAACATTAATGGTTTACAGCAAAGTTCGGAAATGGTGCAGGAACTTTGATGCTTTGCGCACAGATGTTCAAAAAGGCATGAAAACGGATAAACTTGTTCAGCGCATGGATTAGCGAAAATCATCCGCTCACAATTTCTGGGTTGAGGGATGTTTGCGGAAATTTCATGGTCAGTTCTCTATACCATTATGAGTACAAGTCGACAGGCTTTGTCCTTCTTCATTACAATGCGAGGCTATACACTGCAGTTGTAACAACGAGCCTTCTGGAGAATTTTGGATAGGAAGTTTTTGATCGTTCATCATACTGTTCTGACATGTCTCCCACAGATTTTCATCTCTTTGCCGACATGAAACCTTTGCTAGAAGAAGAGGCATTCGCCAATGGCAACGAGCTTTAGACCAGCATACAGAAATGGCTGAAAACACGGACAACTGATTCCATGATGAAGGTGTTGGAAAACTGTACGGCAAATGTATGAATCGAAAAGACTATTAAGTTGAAAAATAGCATACTTTTGTATCACATTGTTCCATATAAATTTTGCTTGATTCTGGTTATGCGATTTATTTAACGTCCAATTCGACCTTGGAAAAATAACAACCCTCTAATTTCAAGGTTACCCTAAAATTCATGTCGATTTCATTGTTTCATCAATTATTTAATCGGTTGCTATTCTTCCATTGTAGAAAATCAGAAAAGATATAAACCGCTTAACACTCTTGCAATCTATAATGCAAACAAAAGTGAAATAAAAATATTTTGAAATTTATAATTGCTCTATGACCCATCTGGTCCGCAATCCTTATTTATATAATAAAATCATTAAATAATGAGCTTAAAAACAAAATGAGAAACATTGATAAGAAGGTTAGGTATTTAGCTCCCGATTTAATTTTTGGCTTATTTCTTGCCATTACCTTTTTTTTGTAAAATTTATGACATGCTATTATTAATTCAAAACTACATTTATTAAAGTTAAATTTGTATTCGTATCCTTTGTCATAAATATCAATTTATAAACTTTTTTTAAAACTTCTGTTTAGATCTAATAGTGTTGATAGATATTGGTAATTATTCAATTTGTTTGGTTTTATACTATCTGGCAAAAGGATTTGCCAAGAAATTTTAAATTATTTTGATTAAATATAATTTGGTCATCAATGTTTTTGAAGGCGAAATTGATACTTAAAAAATAACTGCTTTCAAAAATGTGAAGAAATATGTTAGGCAATTACTAATTGTCTGTGGTATACTTTTAATTTCCTAGAAATATATTTTCGTGTTTGAAAATAAATTTATCATGAATAACAATAAGTGGTAAGATATTTCCAATAAATTAGTTGGTTGCTAAATGCGCTTTCAAAATAGTTCATTAAGACTTCTTAGAAATATGTCTAAGAAAATACTAATTAAGAAATTCTGGAAAGCTATAAATTCCTTTTGCAATGGTTCAAATATTTTAAATAAGTTAAGTCATTATTTTTATTGTTTTTTATCATTCCAGGGCAATAAAATATAATAATGGGCATCGGAAATACAACGTTTGGCCGAATTTGTATGTCTATGAAATCTATAATTTTCTTCCATAATTTTTCAAACTACTTTTATTTTCAAATTCTTTAAATTTTTACTGACAACGTTTTTTGTTTCAACTATAATTTTTTTTCGTTTTTATTTTTGTTGATTATTTGGAGACACTCAAACAAGTTTTTAATTCTTTATCCAATAAACATCCGATGCTTAAATGATATTAGCAATATAAATTATTGTGTTCTTATAACACTGTAAATTAACTTCAAATAAAGATATTTGTTTCGAGAAAAGTAACAACTTAATAGTATATTTCTTACATATTGAGTCAACTATTATTTTGATAATTCTTCAATAATTATTAAAGTCTAGATGATTGTAGACTTTAATAATTATTGTAGAATTAAAAAAAAAATTATATATTATACTGAGCGAAATGTACTAATTATAAGTTATATGACATTAAAGATAACCATTTAAAGAAATATTTATTGAATTGATTTTTAACACTATAATTGTTTATTCTAAGGAAAAAAAGCAA
This sequence comes from Argiope argentata, assembly GCA_026289955.1. Lineage (NCBI taxonomy): Eukaryota > Metazoa > Arthropoda > Arachnida > Araneae > Araneidae > Argiope > Argiope argentata. Next base: position 15,733 of record JAOUZG010019473.1, on the reverse strand, counting down.
TAGCAAGAGGAAACTTCTTTTTATTTCTATTAGAATATATACGCATTTCGCTAATATTTAAGGAAAAGTGGTGAAAAGTAAAATATTTAAATGAAAATATTGGTAATTAAACCAAAATATTTGGCGTAATGCTAAGAAATAATATATTGATTGTAAATTAAAGTGAGCTATCCTGCATATAAACTTCCTTTAGTTAGTGGATTATTTAAATTTTGGTAGTTTTTTTAGCTAGCACTTAGCAGCAAAATTGCAACATATTATCAATTAATTAAATCAAAAAGAATTATCAGCTATATTTATTTAATTATGCCCCAGCACATTTATTAAATATTTCACTTATTATCTTTTCATATTGAGGAAAGAAATTAATTCTGATTTCGAACCAAATTCTTTTATTTTTAAATTTTTTGTTCCTTCTTAGAACATTTGAAGGCCAAATTTTGAATTTTTTGAAAAAATTTTTAGAAAATAAAATTTTAATTATGGTTACACAAATCGTCTGAGATAGCCTTGCTATGAAAAAATAATTCCAAAGTCCATAAGAATAATTAATTTTTTAAAAAAAATATCGTGCATCATCAGCATATTTAAATACTAATAAAGGTATCAATTATCTAGAAATTTTTCTTTGAAATAATAATTGCAAACTTATTTTAAAGGCAAAACTTATTAAAGGCAAAAAGTAATATTTATTAGGTAGCTTTTATTAGGTAAGTATTCATTTACCAAATAAAAGTTCCACCGATAGTTTGATCAAGAAAACTTTTTCCTCAGTTCTAAAGAAAGATTATTGTCACTTAAAATGAGCTATGCATTTATTGCATTAACTTTTCCTTCCCGGAAACTTTATGAGTAATAAGTACCAGGTGTAAAATTTTATTGGTAATTATGGTAATTCGGAAATCTTTATGGAGCCTGAAACATCCAAGGCATCAAAGAAAATGATTAGTTCTATAAAACTTTATACCAGATTTCGGTCCTTGAAGTCTTATAATAAGTGTTAATATCTTTCCTAATGCAAGGTAAAACTGCAATAAAGTCTTACGTTCCACATGAAAAGAAGTAATACCATGAAATCTCACTAATGCAATCCTCTGATGGGGGACTTAGTTTAGATAATGTGTAGTTTAAGTGCTGAATTTTCTTGTAAGTTGGTAGTTTGGAAGACCTTGAAATAAAATGTAACTTAACACAAATTATAATAACTATTATCATTCAAGGAATGTGATACTGTATTTGATAAAATACGCAATCAGAAATATATATATATATATATAATAAAAAAGTTCCGATTTTGAAATTTCTAAGAATCGTTGCATTTAAAGCATTTGAAAAAAATGGATAGTAAAAAATATGTCTATTTGTTTGTAACTTCTATAACCCGCAAAAATATATGAGGATAGAAATTGTAACTTGAGCTCTATACAATAATTTTGATTTTTGTTGAATTTTAGATAAAGTTTGACAGAATTTTTTTTCAACAATAAGACTTAAAGTCTTCCGATTCGTTTATTCTGTGCCTTCTGACTTTAGAGAACTAGATTTTCAAGAAAAAATCTTCAATTCATTCTAAAGCAAATAATTTTTATTCAAACTATGCCATACTATTAAACCTCATTAATTTAATAGTTTAATGCTTCTTTTTTTCTATGCATAATCAGTACTTTTTCTTCTTGTGCACTACCGATCCCTCACCACCACTGAACGTAGCATTATCGGCAGTATCACATAAACATTACTAATGTAATAACATCACACATAATCATATGAAACACGAAAACATAAAAGTGAAAATGAAATAATAAACATCTAAAAATTGTATAAAATTTACTAAACGCACCATCAAAGATACATTTTATTGTATTTTAAATTAATTTTAGAGGCATAAAATTTTTAGAATTTAGAACCAAAGATGTCAAATGTGTGGATGGGTGATTTAGTAACTCTATAATGTCGACTCGCATTCACAAAGTTTTTTTAAATTGATAGCAGAGATTGATTTACTTTTTCTATAATTTTAGTACTGATATATGAATATTGTACTGAAATATCTTATTTTTTCTCATTTTCATAAACATACATTAGTTGAAATTTGAAAATAATAATTAATAAAAGGAAAACATAGTTATTTCGATTACTAAATTTAACAACTACAAATTCAACTGTTCAATACTTTCATATATCTAGAAGTAATTAAGATTAATTTTACTCTATTTTGTTCCATTTTTAAAGTTTTCATCTACTTTACTTATTTCTACTTTTTTTCTAATAAAAATAATTTGGTACAAGTGCTTCATATATTAAACTTGAAACTCTTTTTATAAATCCCATACATGGAAATAATATGATGGATAACAATTTGCACATGAGAATTCTAATTATTTCAATGTTGAAACGTAATGAAATTATTATTTATTTCAATGTTGAAACGTAATGAAAATTTTATTTATGGCCTTAATAAAACGTCAGCAATAAGTTTCGTTCAGTATTTTTACTTATGAATGAAAAGTCAAAAAATATTTTTTTTTATTTAGCATTCCTTTTTGCTTGAACGAAAATGAATTAGCTACCAACGATCTACTTTTTGATGTTAAAACTTTCTCGACCATCGCAAAGAGGAAAATTTTTACATTAAATATTTCAAGAACCTTATGCATTTTAACATGACTGCTTATGAATATTCAAAGAAATGTACACGTAAGAGTAAAAATTCTGAATTTATCTTCAATAAATAAAATTAAATAAGTTCAAGCAAAATAAAATTATTCACATTTTTGATAAAGTATATTGCTTATGTAATATTCCCGGTTTCTCACAAAGCAATAGTATAATTCTTATTTTCTATCCATACACAGGTAGTATAAGTTTTCAGAAATATATGGATATTTTAATTCCTTACCGAATGGAGTGCAAATATTCCGTTCTTTGTTAAATTTCGAAGAACTAGTCAATCCGTAGATAAATAATCATACATTCTAATAAATTCCGATACTCATTCAAAGTCTGTAATTTAAATATTAATTCGGATAACTATTCACTTCACTGATTACATACGATTGAGTAATAACAGATATATTATATCATTTTATTTGATTAATCAATTTGTGAATTAAGCAATATTTATTTCAGATTATACGTTTCAATCTAGCCAAAGTTGATAAAATGTGACAAAATTAGCAAGAGAGACTCTAATTACCCGAGTGTAAATTGATACTATTCATGTGGAAATTTCATTGATAAAATTCTACGTGTAAAAGTTATTTTAATTATAATATGAATGGTAAAATATTGTGAAGGCTTTAAATGATGAGTAATTCTCTATTTAATAATCATTAATGATTACTAAATTATGATGATCTCGTGTCCGCTTTACAACGGAAAGAGAGGATGAAGTAGCTTTTGTGGGTATGGGACCCAAAGCACCCGAGGACAGAAGTCTGACTTCTAGCTCATATGAGAATGGAATATGTACAATAGCTTGCACAACCCTTTTTTACAGGGGGCACATTGACACAACTCACAGATAGTACATAAAAGAGAAACCATGCCCTAACCAGAGCTCGAACCCGGAACACCAAGATCATGAGGGAGACGCGTAACCTCTGTGCCAGAAAGCCGGTTCCAAATTAGTTTAGTGGAATATTATAAATTTAAGTAAAAAAAATCTTAAATATTATAGAATGATAAGTTTCATTGTATTGAGAAAAAAACACATTGTTGATTCACTCTGATAAATATACATTGCCAAAAAATATAAATTGTCAAACGGATAACCATACAAGGGTGCAAGATGAAATAACTAAATTTTAAACTTCTCAAAATATTTTTATAATATAATGGATTTGCCAAGAAAATGACATTCTTTATTCCACAATTTATATAGTTTTATGTTTTTGAACAGAGATTCGTTTTTTCAGGATAGTGTATATCGCGAAACAGAGGTTAGAATTTAATTCTGCGGTTGTAGTTAAAATTAGAAGTTTAACTTCGAAACAATTAAGCATAATTGATTTCAATACCTCATAATTAACCATTTAAATAATACATTCAAATTAATATACATTAACCATTTAAATAATACATTCAAATTAATATACATTAACCATTCAATAATACCATTCAAATAATAATTACAATAATCCATAACCGGTATAGAAAACTTAATAACTTATTTAGTGACCAGGTCACAAGTATCATGAGATAATACATACCAGTATATTTTATTACGCGTATTGGCTTCGCTAGAATAGAAATATATAATACATACACACACAAACGTATGGGCCTTATCGGGTTTGAATGAGAATTGGTTTATTTGTTTAATATTTGCTTAACTAATGGCAGTTATTTATTAGAGTATGTTAAATGGGAAATTTTATGTCTAATACGAAACGTATTTAGCCATTAATATCAAGTGGGAAAAAGTGTTTAGCTCAGAATTGCTCTTGATAATCTCTGATTGTTGTATTATAATTTGTAAAGTAGAGTCTACAATATTCATTAAGCACCAAATGACTTGAGTTATAATGCTTTGTATTTTGCTAAATTTGAAAGCTGGCAATGGCGTCAGTCATAACGTCAATCAAAAATTGATTGAAGTTTAGTTATTTGAGCATTTGATATCAGAAATTAAATAAGATTCGAAGAAATAAACACTCTTTATCAAATATATTACTATTTAATGAAAAGAATTGGTTATTAAATATTGAGAATTGCGACAAAAAAAAGAAAGAACAATATTATCTTGTTATGATACGTAGAAATATTAAATGAAAATTATTCTTTTTTAAGAACAGTAAAATATTATCCATTAGCTGATAGTTAAAACAACGAATCAATGCATCAAATTATATCCAATGTATAAAAGTAGACTTACATCTTTGGGTTTTTTTTTCTTGTGCGTGAAGAACAGTGGAAGCATTGTTATCATTAAACAACTAAAACTCAAAAATTTAAAAATTATACACTTTCCAAACGTGTCAAAGGGAAAACAATTTGATTTTAAATCTATATATATGCAAAGAATCATAAATCCGCTTTAAAACTTTACGATTCAATTTTAATAGATATAATTATGCCAGAATTTTTAGATTTCTATTGAATTTCGAACGAAATTTATAGACAGGATAACTGTCTACATGATACTTCAATTATAAATTAATTTGAACAATACAAAACGCAGAGTTACTAAATTGTTATTTAGTTCACAAGCTTAGAATCTGAAGTATTGATTTGTATCGAATTCAACTGCCTTTTAATCTTCATTATTTAAAGTATGTAAACAGAAAAATTTATAAACTCAGCTTTGTAGTTAATGAATTTCAGTATGTAATCTAGTGGCCATCTATGAATTTGTATCAAGTTTTGATATAGCAAAAAGCGTCTAAGATATATATTCATACAATAGAATCAGGAAAAGCATAAGAACCTGAGAAAAACTTTATTTCTATGAATTCCAAGGGTGTTGTTTACGATTTAATCCAAGGTTCATAATTTTACGTGGAGAAAGGTGAAGAAAATAAGAACTTTATCGGAAACCATGCCAATGGTTTTTATATAGCATGGATGTAACATTTGAAAAAGAAATAAGTCATTTACGTTTTTTTTTTAAAAAACTTTAATTGTAATATACAAAAAGGTTGAAGAGAACATTTTTGAAGAAAAATAAGGAAATAATATCTTCATTTAGCTTCGACTGTCTCAAACGCTATGATAAAAAACATTCCAATTGTTCCATATTGCCCGCTACAATTTAAATAAATGTTCTGTTTACCAATCAATATTCCATTTCAATATAAAATAAAATAATTTTTAAGTATTTATGAATTTATAATGTGTAATTTGTTTGTTCAATTAAATATAATACAAGACTCAAGTCTAGTTTTATATCAATAATTTAAGTCTGAATAATGCTTGGCATATTAGTTTAAATAAGAATAGTTTTAGGTAGTTGGTTTTAAAAATTTGTAGGCATTTGCATGTATTGAACTGAGTTTAACTTCTTCCTGTTAGGCACTAATATAAAGTTCAAAACAAATATTTACCTCTTCACATATAGCCGTATTAATCAGTTCGTATAAAATTTTTAAAGGATAATCCAGATAATATTAACTATTCTTTTAAATAATCTGCATCAAGATTTTGGTATAAAAAATTCTTTGAATCCTGCATGAAAAGGGTGAAAAAATTTTACATAAATAATTAATTTTTTGTTTATGTTTCTTTTAGAAAATTGTGACAGCACCAAAATAAGAAATAGTGCCTCTATTTTTCATTTATACTTCCCCATCTTAATCTTTACTATCATAATACAAAACTTATCGAAAGATTTTCAATAGCAACCAGATAATTTCCATTTATTCTTATCTTTGCAATCCACTTATAAGAGTTTTTTTGTAAGAAAGCATTTACAATAGGTACCGAACAAGTTATCAGATATAAAATAAACTTTTTCAGATATATAGATAGAATCTAAGATTTCATTAAATTAATTATAATATTATTTGTACAGTGATAATAAATTAAATTAAAAAATTGCTTTTTTCGAAATTGATGTAATTATTCATAAAAAAACGATCCATTTGCAGCCTTAAATGGACACCGTATCCCAACTGTGCTGATGTATTCAAGAGATTTCAATTAACGTTTAATTAAAATCATAATTACCTAAACAGATTCATACCCCACTTAATCTAGCCGTAAATTGTTCATGCTGGTTCAAACACGGTCTCCTGAAACTACACACTCCTCTAATCAACGTTTCGTGATCACAACTGCTCACAGCAATGAGCTGACTGAAGCGTTACCATGTGACAGTAGGAATGCGGGTAACCTTCTATCCATAAAGTGTATGTGTCTGAAGCAGACTGTATAACTGTTATATATGTCTAGAATGAGCTTTATCATATCAATACACGTGCTAAAAATATACTGAGCTCTTTTCGTTGATACATTTATAAATAATACTATTGATTCATAATTTGATTCTTTGTTACATATTGCCTAGAAAAAGTGTTATGCTTTTACCAATTTCTCAGATATCAATTTGTTGTTAACACGATGTTAATTCGTGTGTGTATGCGCGTGTATGTGTATGTGCATGTGTGTGTGTTTCATGTGTATGTATCTGCTTGTGTATGTGCGTATGTGTGTGCATGTGAATGTGTATGTGTGTGTGCCTGTGTATTCTTGTATGTGTGTGTGTGCGTGCATGCATGTGAATGTGTATGTGTGTGCGTGCTTGCATGTGAATGTGTATGTGTATGCTTGTGTATGTATGTGTGTGTGCGTGCATGCATGTGAATGTGTATGTGTATGCTTGTGTATGTATATGTGTGTGTGTGTGCGTGCATGCATGTGAATGTGTATGTGTATGCTTGTGTATGTATGTGTGTGCCTGTGTATTTGTATGCGTGCGTGCGTGTGTTTGTGAGTGTGTATATATTGTATTTGCATTGCTTTTATATGTAAATATTAAACATTAGAAGTTTTGAACCGGCGTCATGGCACAGAAGTAGCGCGTCTTCCTCGTGATCTGGGCAACCTGGGTTCGAGTCCCGAGTGCATTGTTGTTCTTCTGTGTTCTATATGTGAAGCAAGTGAATGTTCCCTCCTTAAAAGGAGGCTGTGCAAACGAATGAGGTGAGTGTGTAGTTAAAGCCGTACTCTAGGCCCTAATTGGCGCTACTTCAAACAAGCGGCGCTTATTTCGGCTTAAATCCGCTGATGAATTAGTGGGCGTGTCCATTTCAAGTGTCATTAGTAACAACAACAACAGAAGTTTTGATTTCATTCAATAGGAGTTTTCCCATTCACATTTTTCGCGAAAATTTAATTTTAAAATTCATCATTAAAATTAGAATAAAAAAGGGTGAGCCATTAAAAGCAAAACAGTGAAATTTCAAACTAAAAAAATGCGGACAGAGAATATTAGATATAACCTTCAATGCCATTTGAAAAAAAGGAGTACAATGAATCGATATAAATATAATTAATTTATGCTTAAGTCATTTGTTCATTCAAAATCTTTAAGTATAAAAAAATCATAGCTGATGTGCTTTGATACCAAAACAGGTATTATGAATTTCTCATCCGATACAAATGCAAATAAAAGAAGTGTGATATTTTAAAATTCAAACTAGCATTCATTATAAACTGCAGTGAACGATTATATATATATATATATATATATATATATATATATATATATATATAATCTTTTGATCATATTCTAATGTCTATGGGCATTCTACTTATTTATTTGTAGAATTAGAGAAACCACAAAATTTGTTTAAATTGATATGTTATCTGTACCCTTTCGTTGTAAGAAAGTATAGAGGGATATAAGAGAAAAAATAGTTTGAAAAGGGAAGTTATTATTCAATATTTACTGAAACAGTCCGAAAAGTAAATGCTTTGGTGGCTGATGAAGAGAGTTGAACTCTATGACGATATCATTCGTTTTTATATTTGCTTCCTTTTCTTTTTTGTGTCAGTGATCTCTTATTTTAAGCAATATTGGAAGACGTTTGATAATTTCCATAATTTGTCTAGTTGAAATTAAATATTTTTATAATGTAGGTTTTAACATATTGGTCAATTCACTGTTCCTCCAAAACGTTCAGGTATTTATTTATCGCAGTACCTAATTGTATTATATATAATATGGAAACCTAAATATTAGTCAGAGATTTTTCCAAAATGAAGTAACAATAATTAAACACTTGAACGCTTCAGTTCAAATATTTAAAATACACTTTTAAGTAGAAAATTGAGAAAGGGCAGAAATTTGCTTGTATTTATAAAGAATTTTTTGGCGTATTCATTAGCAATTTAGTAAGATAAGTAGTTAAAATAAAAGAATTTTAAATGACAAACAATACTATTTTGGAAACTGGAATTGTGCAATGAAAGATATGCTGAATTTAGTGTAAGCTAAGCAAATATTATATGAATGAAATTAATAATATGTTATTTAAATATTGATATTAAATGATATATACCTACTTACAGATGAATATTTTTATGATCAGCATTATTCAACTTTGTTTTTGTTTTGTAATAAATTTATTATGTAATTTTATTATGTAACAAGGTAACTTCTTTTTTATTGAAAATTAGCGATATTTACAAATGTACATGGACAAATAAATACAAAAATTGTAATGTTTTAAAACCAATGAAAAATCATAGCCAAAAAATGATCTATCGAGTCAGGAATTTATTTACATAATTTAATTTAGAAATAATATGCTTTCAAAAGAATTATTATGATAAAAAATTATCAATCTAAAAACATATATTAAAAATTATATTCTAATAATTACTAATTAATTTTATTTAGAATGACTATATCTATATAAAAAGAGTTATTAATAAGCAAAACTGTTACATTATTGAAATAGAAAATCATGTATTAAAACGAATATAAGAAAAACTTTGACATTTAAAAAGTTCTGATTAACTTAATTTATGCTGACATTATTCTTTAGAAAAATGATTTCAAAATGGGGAAGATATATATTTTAAATGATGTTTTATATTGAATAAAACAAACTACCACTTTGATTTGAGGGTTACCACTCGAGCAGTATTTTCACTTAGTGTTCCGTTTTTAAATAGATTAGATTTATGTGTAGTTAATAACATGAAGTTTAAATTTATATGCTTCTTCATTCCGTTTCTTGATAATTTGGAATTTTAGTTTTAATTATAAATTAAAATTTCAGCTATGGATTGTTTCTTAACGACCTTCATACGAACTGATAATGAAATGACATTCCAAACGATCATATGCAAAGTAAACCTTTACTAAGTAATAACGCTTAAAAGATCATTTGTAAATTAAAGAAAATTCAGGTAATTATGAGCCAAATTTAAGTATTTATGTGCCATATGAATGCTTAGAATTTTTCTAAATCCCAATGATCTTTCTTTCAAAATTATTTGAGCATTGAAATTGAAAAAAAGAACTGTGAGTACTCGTATATACTCGAATATGAGAACTTTGACGAGTACTTGAATATGAGTACTCGTCTTCAAATGCAAAATGAATCTAGTGAATTGGATGTGATTTTCTGGATTAGAAAACAAACCCTTATGATTTGAAATCTGATTACACGAAAGATCTTCCATAAACATGCACTTTATTGTAGGTAATATGATATTAATTATATAATATCATCTTACGGATAAATACGGAAACTTAAAAAGAGAATTAAGATTTAAAAGAAATTAAAGATTTTTTTTTGTTTCAGAATAATAGGTCGATTTATTTAAACTAAATACACTTTTCAAAAAACAAACCAACGAAAAAAAAACACATCAGATAAGAAATAGTTTAATTATCTTCATTCATTCAGTTCTAGTTTACAGTGAAAATACTTCGAATTAGCATACAAGATTAAAATATTAATTAGCTTGTCTTAAAGAATTTGATTCTTACACAATATAGTGAAAAGACCGTAAACAAGCATATTCCTACATTTTGATGATGTATATAATAAATTTATTGAATACTACCTTTATGATAATAGCAAAGTGCTTTCTGTCTAGACTTTATGAAAGTAGCGCCAACTAATTTGTTTAAAGTTTAGCGTGCATTATAAGTTAATGCAGAATGAGTAGAAAAGTATTAATTAATTACTTTTCTACTTTTCTGTGTTCAGAATATAAGAATATGGTTATAAATACGCAGAGTTTACTCTTTGGATGCAATTTAGGCATCGAAAAATATACCAAATGTTGTCTGTTATAGTGTTATATATCTAATAATTTAATAATTAAATCAAAAAGTTTGCTATTTCACTTGTTTCTGATTATTTTATTACATTGGTATATTTCAGTGTAATGTGTTATCTCTATTTATAACGATAAATTCTTA
>JAOUZG010019460.1:0-17056 GCA_026289955.1 Argiope argentata | reverse complement strand
TAAATTCCAGATGGCATATGCAGTCATATTTAATAAGGGATTTAAATCGAATGTTTTGACTTCACTCATCATATGATTTTGAATAAGTCACATGATGAATAAAGAATGTGGCGTTTGCAAGACATCTAAAATGGCGCAAGATCAGATGCATATGTAGCCATGTAGTAAATATGGTTACATGAAGAATAAAGAACGTGGCGTACCATATTACCTAATACGACGCAAAATTAAATTATAAATAGTATAAAGCAGCCATATTTATTATGAGACCGAAATCAAATGTTTTGACTTCAATAATTATATGATTTTGCATAAGTTTCTTGAAGAATAAAGAATGTGGAGTTTGCAAGGCATCTGAAATAAAATAAGATCGGATGATAGATGACATATGTGACCGTATTAACTATGTGATTAGGATCATATGATAAGATTTATCTGAACTGAATCGATGGATTCAACTGATTCAAATCGTATTTAAAAGCTACTCGAAGAATTTGTTTACGCATAGAGAGAGCTATACTCTGAGAGCTCTGGTGAAGAAACAGTGGAGGATTTAGAGATTTTTCAGCCTTATGTAATGCACATTATGAGTTTTCTACTAAATACAGAACTTATGAAGCTGCATTTTGTAAATCTTTTTGCAAAAACGAAACTTTCACGAATAATAATTGCACTTTAAAAATGGGAATTATAGTTTTGCAAACTCCACGAGTCATTTCGACACAATTCATAAGGTTTTACGGAAATCTTATATAAAAACTTGTTCAACGATACATCTAATTATTGAACGGCAATAAACAAATGGTATACCAGAGGGTAACTAATCTATGACGATTCTCTACCTTTTTTTGGCATTTTATTCCACTTAAATGCTTCTATTTTTGATGAAAAAACTGACATTAAAGGACCATTCCAGCAGAATTTGTGTTTCGAAAACAAATAACCAGCATTCCTTGCTCAATAACGTGAAGCCGTTTTGGAAAAGGATATAAATAATAAAAATGATTTCGTGAAAAAGATATTTCCTTTTAACGAGATAGGAAACAATTTCATTAAAAATCCAAACAACAATTAGAAATCAAATGCTGAGAGTTTCCAAATGCTTATATACAGATATTTAAAATAAATATTTTAAGAAAATTTGAAAATGATTTCTAGAATATATTATTTTAGACGTAGCGTTTTGATGATATTTAATGAAAGAAGAACACAATAAACTTTATAATTTTAATAAAATTTTTGTTGTTGGAATGGGCTTTTCTTCCTTCGCGTTTTGAGAATTCAGTTCTTGTTAGGATTAAAAAGAAATAATTTAAGAGTTAAACAAGAATGGAAAGGAATTTTAAAATAGTATTGTTTTTCATATATTGTTTTTTCATCTTGTTAATATACTCTATAATAAAATATATGTAATATATTCTGTAAAATATATTATGACTCATTTTAAATTAAGAAAAGATATATTGTCTTTTTCATATAATATGAGTATCAGATTACCGATCCGTGGTCTACATTATCCGTAATTCAATGTTATCCAAACTTTTTTATTTCTCAGTTGATTTAAAAATAAAAGAGTGTGATGGACTTTTGCTTTAATAAACAGTTGAAAATAAGTATTAAAATTTCAAAGCCAATAAATCGAAGCATTTTTATGACTTTATATTGAAAATACTGCAGAAGCATTGTAAATTAAAAAATAAATAAATAAACGAGTTTAAACTTTTAAAACAAGTTTTAATTTTCTATCATTTTGGATTGCTTTCCCATTATTGATGAATACTGTGTAGAAAGCATTGGCCCGCTTGATTAGTTCCTTAATATTTTTGTTAGCTCGGGGTTTTATATCTAATGCTGTAGTTGTTACTAATAGCACTTGCCATGGACATCAGCTATTTTAAGCCTAAAGAGAGTCTCATGTTTTGGAAAAAGCACCAATTAGGGCCAAGAATATGGCTTAGCTACACACTCATCACATTCGCTTGCAAATCCTCTTTTTACAGAGGGACATATTCACACACCTGCCAAATAGCACAGAAAACAACCATGCTCTGACCGGGACTCAAACCGGGGAAGACCAGATCATGCGGAAAAAGCGCTAACCTTTATGCCAGGACGCCGGCATATCTAATGTATAAAATATTTAAAAAATATGTTGAAATTTCAAACACAAAAGTCATTTATTTTTCATGCTAATATATGGAATTCCTGAAAATTCTTTTTGATTACAAAAGAGGAGAGAAGAAAATAGAACAATACTATAATATAACAAGGGAGAGTATTCTTTCCTCTAATTTATTTCATATCTCTGCAGTTTGGTTTGTTTTATAATGAGACTCATTGTATATGTTAAAAAAAAAGAAAGATGATTTTTTTCGATCTGTTTCTTATATCCGATTGAATATAAAATTAGGTATATATCTATAATTATACTGTAACAATCTCATTCTAAAATTCATTCAGGAGATTTCATATATTTTGGTGTTATACTTCTATTCCATAGCCGCCAAATGTATTGGTTGATATATCTGGTTGAAAATCGACCAGTGAGCTGCATTTTTAAGTAATTAAGCCTACATACATGGGGATGGCAGAAAGACATCTGTCAGGTGGATTTCACCCAGATTTTGAGAGAAATCTACAATTTCGGTACAAAAATTACACGCCAAATTTCATTTATCTAGCTTGTTCCATAGCTGAGAGATCCTGTTTTATACAGACCTTTTTTATTATTTAGAGCAGGGATGCACAACCTATGGCTCGCGAATGTGGTTAATAATATAAAACTAAATTAAAATGAAATGATAATTTTTCAAATAAACAGGATAAAAATCTGGTACGAAAACGATTCTACATCAGAATAAAAAATTTACAGTTGTTCATCAACTTTATGTACTTTTTATTACGCGGTTTTTCAGTTTGTTTCCTTCATGAGTATCTGCGAGTACGGTTTTCGTATAGGAGAAGCTCGCGGACGTGAAAAATTTCCACACATGGAAATGCAGCATGATTATCATATTCAAATCTTGCATAATGCATTTGATGATCGGTTTTCAGATTTTGAAAAGGCCCAAACAAAAATTGCTGTATTTTCTTCTCCATTTTCTGTTGATGTAAATCTAGTGGATGAGAGTACGCAGTTAGCCTTAATTGATTTACAGAATTCTGCTTTTTTCAAAAATCATTTCAAATAAAATTGTAATTAGAATTTTATAAAGACTTACAAGAGGAATTTTTATGCTTAAAGCAAAATGCAGCTACATGTGCAACTTTCTTTGGCAGCACTTACATTTGTGAGCAAACGTTCTCACTAATAAATTTAAACAAATCAAAAATAAGAATGAGATGAGAACCTTTCTGCTGTTCTACGCATTTACACAATCAATCTTAAGCCCAACATAAAATTAATAACTTCAAATATTTAGTTCCAGTCATCTAATTAATTTCTACTAATTTTGATTATTAATTTTTTTTCTCAAAATTTAAGTTGTGTTTGTTCTCTGTATAACTAGCAAAAAGTTTTCCTCTATTTTTCTGTTTCAAGTTTGCCACCTTTTTAGCGGAAATCTTTTTTTAGGGTAAAGTATTTTAATCGTAGCTATAATGTTTGTGTTTTATTCATTTATTTATTGAAGAATGTGTGCATGAGTAAAATAAGTAAAGTAATAATTGTAAATCTTTAGTATTGTCACAAAAAAACCCCAGTGATTTTACGTTTTTAATGTTTTAATATTCATGTGCTGTTTTGGCCCATCATCCTGAAAAGGTCGTGCATCCCTGATTTAGAGAGGTTTTGAATGAGCACGTTGAATTAATTCTCTCAATGTTATCTTTTTTGTGAAACACAACACTTTATCTCTTTATATCTATCGCAATTTTTTTTTAAAGAAATTCTTTTAGTAGGGATTATATATAAAAAAAATTCATACAGATTTCGCAGTCTTCTGTGCAACATGGAATTATAATAATTATTAACTTCTCCTTTTTAACAAAATAACGTTAAAAAAATTCGTACAGATTTCAGTCTTCTAGGTAAAATGAAATGGCGAATTATTGCACTTTCCCTTTTTCATCTAAAATGAGATTATAAGATGCTTTATCAGCAATTCCAGTGACAGGAAACGGAACTTCAGACAGATTGTTCTTCATCCGTTTTCCTCTCCAGGTATTTATTATAAAATGTCTATCTAACATATTAAAAGTAGGACAACAGTTTTTTTTAACAAGAAATCTAAGAAACACATTTAAAAAAGAAAACAGCTGAGAATATTTTATTCTATATTTATCAAACAAATTAACTTAAATAAGTTTCTATTAATCCATTTTTAGAAACGTTCAATATAAACGTCCCACGTTTTATATTAATGTGCTAGAAAGAAGAAACTAATTCTATTTTAATCATTTTTCCACATTTTAATCTTTTATAATATCGTTTATAATTCTTCACTATAAATATTACAGAATATTGATATCAACTATATGTAAAACTCACAACCAGATGACATCCTATATACCGGGTGGCCAGAAATAAAACACCCCTACTCTGACCTCCCTGGATATCGAACTACTCAGTGTAAAGGCTTGAAAATTTGTGGACATACTATTCAAAAAATGGGGAAACGGATTTCACGAAAAAAAAATTTAGTTCCAGAAATCACCGATAGGTGGCGCTGTACCACTGGACGTATGCTGAAAAGACACAAAAACACGTTTTAAACACATTTTATTTGAAAGTACCAAGCATACATGAAACAAGGACGTTATCGATGCAGGGAATGCTGCTCAATATGGTTCCCTTCCTGAAGATGTAAAATGTGAAGTCTGTGGACAGCTTGTTCAACTGCGGATCGTAACTGGTCATCTGAGATGCTTCTCACATGCAGACTGATACTCTCTTTCAAATCTGCCAAGGTTATCAGACGTTCTCGATAAACAAGGTTTTTTAAGTGTCCCCAAAGCCAAAAATCACACGAATTAAGATCCGGTGAACGAGATGGCCAAGTTGTCGGAAACGCGCGACTGATTATTCTGTCAGTGGTGAAATGTTGGCGAAGAAACTGTTGCACAGGGAGTCCAATGTGTGGAGGTGCTCCATCTTGCATAAAAGTAATGGTGTCAAGGCATTGGCGCTGCTGCAAATGGGGTACAACAAATGTTTCGAGCATCCTTTTGTACCTGTTGGCCGTCACGGTACATGTCTCAAGGCCATTGGAAGTAACCTCTTCGAAAAAGAACGGTCCAAGGATGAATGTGGCTGTGAATCCACACCAGACTGTAACTTTCGGTGAGTGGAGTGGAATCTCTTGGAAGGTACGGGGGTTTGTCGTGTCCCATATGCGACAGTTATGGGTGTTCACTGTTCCACTGAGGTGGAAATGGGCCTCATCGCTCCACAGAATCTGCCACGGCCACGATGCATCCACTTCAACTCTAGCAAGAAATGTCAATGCAAAGGTCAGTCGCATCTCCCTGTCTGTGGCCAGCAATTGTTGATTAGGGCGGATTTTGTACGGGAAACAATGCACCATTTTTCTGAGTACGTTCCACACTGTGCTATAGGGAACACCCAAGTGTCGTGACACTGCACGTGCACTACTGCAGCCTAAAACATTATCCATTGACTGTTCAACAATACCGGTGGCAACATCTTCAACGACATCTGAACGAACCGGTTTGCGTCCTCGACCAGGCTGAACTCCAAGATGTCCAGTTTCCTCGAATCGAGCGATCATTCTCCTGAGAGCTTGTGGAAGCAATGGTCCCTTACGCAAATCCTTAAGTCGGCGAAACTCTCGAAGTGCTGCTGGAGCATTTCCTTTATTCTCGTAAAACAACTTCACAAGCAAAGCGCGTTCTGGCAGCGTGACAGCCATCACTAATAAGAATGACATTCCCCACCTTTTAACATGGCTTCTAACCATGCTTTATGCAAATTTTTCTGGTTACAGTATGAAATTGCAGTTACAACGGGAGTTCTAGCTTCTTTACTATTTTTATTTTCCATAAGGGGCAGAAAAATTAAAAAGGAAGCATTCCATTCCGCATAAACATTTTAATTTTTATTATTATTTGTGTCTTTTGATCATAGTTCCAGTTGTGCAGCGCCACCTATCGGTGATTTCAGGAACTAATTTTTTTTTCGTGAAATCCGTTTCCCCATATTTTGAATAGTATGTGTACAAAATTTTGAGCCTTTACACTGAGTAGTTCGATATCCATGGAGGTCAGAGTAGGGGTGTTTTATTTCTGGCCACCTTGTATAACTAAAATTTAGTTAAATGTATCGGTTAATTAATAAATTAGTTTTACATTGGGAATTATTTTCCAAATATAGTAATTTCAAATCAGAATTATTAATTTTTTCCTCCACATTTTTTATTTAATGATATAAAACTTTTATCCGACTTAAACAATCATTGATTATAGAAGCAACTGTGTAGATATGTATGGCTGACCATTTTAAACAAAAGAAAAAAAGCCTTAAAAGAAATTAAGATAACTAAGATTAAGAAAATAAGAAATCTTAAAAGAAAATTTCTATTTTCCATTTAATAAAATTTTACTTTTTACAAAATTATGAAACGACATTTTTCTAAAAGTTGTTCATGTATAATTCAGGCAAAAATTGAATGAAATTATTTAAAAACCGAATATAAGTAAAAAAAGAAAAGAAAAAAAAAAAGAAAAAAAAAGAAAAAAGAAAAAAAAAAGTGAGAAATTTTAAAATAATTGTAAACCGTCGATTTAAAATAATTTAAACCGCCGTCACATTTAAGACAGACGACTATCAATATTTTAAATAAATATCAAATATATTTTTTTACTTAAAATTCTTAATTTCCTTACTATGATCCTTATAAAACTGTTGGAATTTTATTAATAATTCCATTCTTTCGGCACTGATTTTTATATTTGCATATTTCATATTTTAATGCTGTTTTAAATATTTATTTTTCCAAATTCTAAAGTTGGTTAAATCATCTTACGCAAACCTCATAAATCAATATCCAAAACATTTTCTTTTTATTAAAATTAAGTATAATAATTTCTTTATGTTTTTTACAGTTTCTAAATTAAAGAATAAGCAGTTTTTTTGTTCTCAAAATTATGTTGGTTATCATTTGAACACAATACTTAAAATTTAGATATATATTTAGCTTATTTTTTATTTCAGGATCTAGGTAAAATATTTCTCTCGTTATCTGTAAGATTTTAAACATATCACTAGATAAACTTATTGATTTATGCTTTATGCCAGTTTTTGGCTGAAAAAAACAAACAAACAAATTTCCTCAATTTTTAAAATGAATGTTTCTTTTCATTGATATATTGTAGAGTTTTTTTTTTCATAAATATATTTTATTCAAAAATTTAAAAAATGAGTATTTTTTAATAAAATTTTGCAAGAAGCTCCTTCTGAACATGATCACATATCTTAAAACATAAGATATATCCCACAAAGCACAATATAAATTTCAATTAAAAATAATTTTTAATTTCTGGATATATTATCTATTGACTTTGAAAGAAATTATTTTAATATAAATAAACACGAATATTTTAAATTTCGAGTCTTAATTCATTGAAATAATTTTTATATTTAAATATATTGATGCATTATTCTCTGTTTTTCTTTTCCTTATTTTTATAGATAGATGAAGCATCGGAATTTCGCAACCTATGCTTCTGCTGGCGGTCGTTTCATTGCCAGAGCAAAGGAAAACTGAATGAAACGAAGCCTCCAGAAAATCGATATAGCATGTACTAGTATGTCATCTCACTGTAGTATGTCGAAGGCCCGGTGGCGCAACGGTAGCGCGTCTGACTCCAGATCAGAAGGTTGCGTGTTCAAATCACGTCCGGGTCAAAGCGACAAGTATTTTGGCATTTAGCACATTTTACATTTATTAAAACATGCCTCCTGACCTTCAACAATTTTTGTCCATTTTCCGCATGACGGCATAGCAATTTTCAGGTGTATTTATCATTTTAGAATGATAAGGAACGTAAGGGAAAAAAACAAAACAAAATATGATTAAAACTACTTTCATAATCTCAACTTTCAACCAACACGTCCACATGAATTTTAAAAATGTACTTTTAAAGAAGAATTTGAATTTCATTAATTCGGTAAGGAAAATAAAGACAAAAAATTAAGCTATTAAAATGCTTGAAAATCAAAGATTTTTTTTGTGCAAATTATAATGATCTCACCGCGCACCTTGGAGGAACAAGGTTTTAAAATGTTTTATAAACTTTAAGGTGATTTAAGCTATTGCATTTCTTTTCCGAAAAAAAAATTTAAAAAAATATCAGCAGTATCAAAAATAAAGATTTAAGTAAATAAAATAAAGATTTAAATAAAGAATATAATTTAAAACTTTCATTTTGATAATTTGGGAACATACGTAAAGAATAATTCTAATTATTTAATTTTAAAATATTTCAATTATGAAAGAAAATGTTAATAACTAATTAAATAGTATACTAATAATAATATATTAAATATTATTAGTATGCATTAGTTAATTAATAATAATTTTAATGGTAAAATAATTAATATACTAATATAATTGTAATAACTGATAATTTAACATACCAATAAAAATGTTTTTACTAATATTTTAATTCAACAGATAAGTGAAGTTAGTTTAATAAGCTTAGGAAGGCATTTTTGATTTTGATTTTTTTATTGCATATTTGAGTTATTTTAAATTGCTTTTTTTTATTGTAACACTTTAATATTGTAAGTAAAACAACAAAATGTTTCCATTACACAAATGAGATTATTGTAAATTCCCATTTTATTGATTAAAGAATAATAAAAAATAATAAATTAAGTGGGGGAAAAAATGTTAAATCGGTGGATTATTATAGCAATCAAAAAGTTTTTTAGTTTCAATGCAAGTTGAATGTTGCTTTTTTAGTGCCAAAACATCATACTTTGATAACACAGTTGAAAATTTAGAAATGATTATTTGTAAAACAAACGATTAGTTGTTAACAACAATAAATTATCAAGTTTTAACTTGACAATTCATTAAAAAATCAAAAAAGTCACTAGTAAAAAAAAAAGTCAATTTGTTAAAAATTATCAAATTAAATCCATATAAGCATATTGACAGAAATATTGGAAATTACATTTGAAACTCTCTTTATTTATTTATTTGGAATTTTGGCAGTTGTATTTTGCTAAATTTTGCAGCAATTTGCTAAATTTACAATAGTGTGTAGTAAGGAAACAGTCCACAGCACTTAAGGGAAAAAATAAAAAGATGAATTGTGTAGTTTACATTCTCGGTGTTCTAAGGATTTTAAAAGGTAAACATTTTTCATTTCTTTAAAATACACTATGCTGTATAAAGTCTTTGCGAACCTTAAATATTGTTCACTAACAATATTTGTGTGCATTAATAGCATATTTTATAAAAACAATTCAAGAAGTAAAAAAATGATCCAAATTTATCCTATCTAAAAATGAAGAAATTCCACATTTTTAGTCTGATGGAGAAATTCCAGGAATGAGCCGGATCTTCTTAACAAATGAATGCGCCCTAAGCTAGAGTAATTGAGCTTCCCATCGGAATGGCAACTAGAAGTTTTGAGTATCTTTTAATAACGAGTATTTCTATCTAATAAAATAATTGAAGAGGAAAACATAAATGTCTGCTCTCAGATCAGCGATTTACAATTTTGAACATTTTCGAAATAAGAATTTGCAAATGAATTTCCATCATTGTATACAAAATTATTTTCAATTGTTACATTACTAAGAACTAACTTTTTTTTTCTATTCTTTTCAACGCATTAGTTTAATACAAAAATGCAACAATATATTTAATATCGAAAATAAAAATTATATATTTTATTTAGCTTTTATTTATTTAACTAAATAGAAAAATAAGCCGGCGTCCTGACGCAGAGGTAAGCACGTCTTCCTCATGATCTGAGCGTTCCAGGTTCGAGTCCGGTTTAGGGCATGGTTCTTCTGTGTACAATCTGTGAGGTGTATGAATGTAAACCTCCCCCATAAAAAGGGACTGTGCAAGTGAATGTGATGAGTGTTTAGCTAAGTCCTACTCTTGGCCCTAGTTGGCGCTACTTCAAGAACAAGAGACGCTCATTCAGCTTAAAATCGCTGACGGCCAACAGCGTGCTTGTCCATGGCAAGTGGCATTAGTAATAGCAACAATAAAAATAAGTATTTTAATATACTATATAACATACCATAATAATTTATTAATATGACAATAAAAATATTATTGATGTATAATTAAAATAAAATCAGAATATTACATTTTTAGATGCCATTGTTACTTGGCGTCTTATTTTAATAATCGTGGGTCCTCCCTTTCTAAAGTATCTTATCAATACGATCTTATCCAATGATCTTCGATTATCTTATCAATGAAACCTTATCTAATGGTTCAGTTAACATACTGAATAAAATACTGGAGGACTTTGAAAATAGGATTTAATCACAATTTGATGATGCTTTAAAGTTTGGAACAATTTATATCAGAGACCTCGCATAGTTTAAAAGAACCGATCTTTAAAATAAGAATCATTGTCATTTATAAATAAGCAAACAAACTGCGGCTTTCTCAAACAGACCTCTCCCTATTATCACACAATAACAAATACCTTTCGTGTTGTTTGTGATTACATCCATAATCCAAACGCAAATTCCTCATTATTGTCATCATTATTAGTCTACTGCATGTTCTTGTTTCGTGTCATCTCTGAAAAACATTCTTCCGTTCCAGCACGTAGGGGATCAGCATCCTAAAACCATGCCGCTATATCATTATATAGAAGAAAGGAGGAGAGAAAAAAAAAGGTTTTAGAAAGTAATTAGTAGCTCAATATAAATGTTTCTGGTCACCTAAAACGAGGCAATAAACCGAGAAGTTTGTTTTTTACTTGTAGAAACAAATAAAACATTTGAAAAATGATCCAGAAAACCATGACTTTTAAATAATAATTTATACAATGAAACCTTTCACGTAGGTTCTGCTGGTTCTTCGTTATTATTAGTACATTGTCTACTCTTGGTACCGATTTATTTATTGCAATATTTTAACCAGCAAAATAGATCTTCCCATAACTTTCCCACGCTTTTCCAATTAAAAGAATTATCCCCCCCCCGCATTAAAATTGCGGATATTGGACAAGATTAGGAATTCTATGACTGCACAACAATTTATTTTATGAGTTCCACACTTAAATATGTTGTGTTTCATAGTATATTGAAGAAAATAACATTTTAAAAGAACTTCTTTCAACCGATTTAAGTCAAAATTTGACAGAAAATTACAATTTTAATTAGATGATTACACACCCAATTTCTTTTATCTAAGATGTTGCTTTTTTGAGTTAGTGCGTTTGCATTCATGTAAACGAATGACAGACGGACAATTCGTGACCGAGTTTTGTTCAAGATTTGATTGAGATTTGTATTATCATGTGGACATGATGTTGTTTGGGTTTTGAGGTTTTGAAGTAAGGCAACTAACTAGTGATTTATCGTTTTTTGAAGAATCAGTTTTTTACTTTTAAAGTTACTAGAAAATAATGTAAACAGCTGTCACATTTGGCAATTTATCGCCAAAAAATCCTTTAAAAAATGGAAATTTAATTTGTAATTTAAAGGTTTAAGTCAGCGTTGTTACATTTTTTTAATTATTATTATTGCAATGGTTTTATCAGGTGAGAATATGATGTTATATTGGTTTGAGGTTTTTGAAGTCACAATATTAACGGGCAGAAGATTGGCGATTTATCCCTTTGGGAGCATCTATTTTCCAATTTTAGGCTTTTTAGAACAGGGTAAAGATGGTTGTCACATTTGGCGAATTGTTACCAACAAAAAGTTACAAATTGGCACGGATCTCCGCCATGTACCCGATTCCCAATATATCGGCGAGCTGAAAGTCACGTGATTATTTCAAACCTGTCTAAATTGGTTAATGAATTAAATTAATTAAGAAAAATAATGCCTTAAAAATAATAATATCTTCACATGGTAGCATGAAGTTTGAAATAGCAGATTTCGATTTTTTGGTTTTCGATCTAAAGCTGTGCCAGAAATTTTATGCATCCAGTGTATGATCCTCCATTGTGTATGATTATCAACTGTTCATTTTGCTCTCTTTGATGGTATTTGGTTTCTGTTTTTCAAAAACAGTAGAGTCTGAAACTTAAGACATTCTGCAAAATCTCAAATTCGAATTTTTGACGATTTATAATAATTTCTCAATAACATTCATAGATAGGAAATCAAAAAAGCACATTTCACAACAAACCGGAAGCTCCTTCGCTTAAGATTTCGAGTGATAAATCATTTATACGCGCGCAAGCAATGTTGTTCTGCACCTTCCAAAATAATGATTACAGCTCGCTCACACGTAAAGACGAAATGGGAAAGGAAAAACAAAGCAAGTTGAAGGACAACAGGTCGTTGTTTGCTTCCAGGAGTCCGGTTTCGTCCTGGGTGATTACAATCCGATGCGTAATTGGCCACCAAGGATCGAGGAAGTGTTTTCCTAATTGGAAAAAAAAAAAAAAAAAAAAAAAAAAAACGACACTTATCGATCTTCAGAGGGATTAAGAAGAAAAAAAAAGCTCATTACGTCGTTTTATTCATAATCACCTCTATCAGTGATGAAAAAAACTTTATATGGGAGGTCAATAAAGAGATCAATTTGGTCACTTAGTTTCCGATCAAAGTAAGTCCTAAGTAATGGTGTCTAAAGAAAAACATTCATTCTCTTAGTATTCAGAAAATCTATATGTTTATATTTGTTAGCAAAGGCAAAGAATCAATCCTTCTGCCATATTTACCGATTTTGCCAATATTTATTTTAGTTCTTGACTTCAGATACATAATCAATTGCCGTTTTCTCCTTTTCTCTTCACTGTTGTCCATTTTTAAGAGATCACATAAACACTAAATACATTATATTATTCTCTATAAGAAGTACTTTGACAGCGAATGTGATGTGTGGGTGGCTGTTTTGTATGTGATGTCTTTATGTAATGTGTTTTCCTTCTGTTGTCTCAAAAATGGTGCTCGGGGATTTCTAAATATTCAGTAGAAAATCGTTCGGGAAAAAAAAAAGATGCCCAAAATATATATATGCACAAAATATTCACTTAAAATTCTAGATCAACGATCAAAGACTAGTACTTCGTAATTATTGTTCACCAATGCTATGCAAGGTATTTGCAACCTTGACAAAGATCCCCAATTTATGCGAGGAAAATAGAATTATTGGACAATTTGCAAGAAAGATTTGCGGAAATCTCTCCCACTGATTGAGTTATGTGTTCACTTGCAAGAGAGCGAGAGTGAATCATCCATTGGATGACTAAACTTCATAGAAATGGACATTGCTGGTGTAAAGACCAAATATCAAACCTCTCTAGTTCACTGCGTTGTTGTTGGCGGTAACTTTCTTCTATTTAGTTCATTGCGTGGTACTTTTAAGAGGCACTATGCAGAAGGGAAGAAAAAAACAAGATGCCTTTTTAAGATTAAAAAAATTAATTCAAATAAAATCTACGATCTTAAACTTCAAGTCATAATGTGAGCACATCATTTTAAAGTCCTTACATATTTTAATTAGTTTAAGTCATTAACCAATTTAAACCGGTTTGAAACAATTACGAGACTTCTCTATCTGTTTTCATCCCCTGTCCTCCCTCTCCCTCTCTCTGTATATAATTTTTTCAAACTTTCAACTTCAATTTTTCCAGCTGGCAAACAAAATTTTGGATCTAGACCGATTTTGAGATGAAATAACATCTATGCTGTCATAATTCTTCGTCAACCTTTTAGAAATGCGTCTGTTGTGAACAAGAATTCGTAATAATAAAGCAATACTGGTAAAAACTAGTCAATCTTTTAAAATGCATATGCTTTCAAAAAAAAGAATTAATAATATTAATGCAATACTGGTAAAAGCAGGCAAAAATATTTTTTCCCATAAATTTCGGTGACATCAAAACCTCCTAACCGAAACATGTTCTCTCATGATAATATCATGTAACGCCCGCCTCAGTTTCGAGCTTGGTTCAAATTAAGATGGAGCTTATATAAGTAAAAGTATAACACTCTCGATCTAATGTAGGAAATTAGAGAGAGGGTGCCGACGCAGGTGCCCAATAATTGAAGGACCCGCTTTCAATAACCTTCAACTTCGGTATCTGACCACAGCTATTTAAAATAAGTGAAATAATATCATTGCTTCAACCGCAACCTTCAGCAGTGGTTTGGAAGCTGTACAGGAACTCGGAGCACGGAATTGTTTTTCAAACATCCTTTTCCCTTCCCAGTACAAGAAGTATACAGAGAGAAGGTATTGTAATTGTGAAAAAATTCTAAACCGAGATTTTGACGAATCTCTAGGTTTTAGACCGCTCTAATTCAAAGAAACACATTTTTTGGAATTATACCTTTTACGTATCTGTATACATATTTGTGAACACAATATCTCTAAAACGCTTTGAATTAGACGCGCAAAATTTGAAAGGTAATCTTGAAACTTAATGTAAGGTTTCCTTCAAAATTTTACATGAAGTCTTTTTACGGTTTGTCGATCTATCCGAGTGCGATTGATTAAGATGATTTAAAAATGTAAAGATTTATATAAATAAAATTTGTATTTAAAGCGTAAAACTGAATTAAATTTTCAGTCAATACATTAATCCATTGGCCATTTATCGTCTTATGTGTATAAATGCGATAAACCAAAAATATAAAGACTGAAGTAATTGAAATTGTGTAGGTGATATTGTACTAAAATATATCTCTGTGTCTAATTTGGGTTTCCTATGTTTAGAAACGGTTTAATTCTTTTTTTTTAAAAAAAATTATATTAAGAAGTATAAAATGCTCATATGCAAGGCTTTGATAATAAAAATCTGAGGAATTCTATAGAAATCCACCAATTTTTATGCAAGAAAGATAACATCTTTATTTAAAATGCAAAAAAGTACCTGAAGATACTTTAAAAAAAATTTTTTTAGTAAACACAACAAACTGTGTTATCCTTGTTGGCCCTTTAAATTGATATCCACCACTCTCATAACACCCTGGATATAAAATATTTTCGTGCCTTTCTAAGAAAATATTTAATTGAATAAAATAACAATAAAACTTTAAAGAGGTACATTTATCAAAATAATAATGCATTATAACTCATGGACAAAATTAGAAATCATTAATTTCTCTCAGAATTTTGTTTCTTACCATCCAAAAGTTTTTTTTCTTCTTATTTTTTTTAATTCTTCACAAAATATCAGAAACTTAATAAATAAGGAAATCATACTCATGCTGTATAGCAATAAAATATAACGGATTTGTGTGCTTCAAATATATGTTAAAATATAAACAATTATTTTTTAAAAAATGAAGTAAGTACAATGCTTTCATATCAGTAGCAATTAGCAGCTATTTATTTTAGATGTCCATACACGTATAATTATTTATAAATAGTAACAATCAATGAAAACTTGTAAAGAATTGCCTTTGATCACAATCATGAATGGTGTATAGGATTGCACACCGAGACACAGGCGTGAAGTTTTGTACTATGCGCGCAGAAACGGTTATTAACATAATCGTCGTTATGATTGATTGTTTGAATAGCCTAAAGTGCATAACAAACCCTATTAAATGAAATAACCATGAACAATTGTGTTCATAGGAATTGGAAAACTAAAAAAAATGAATGAAATGAACCTTTTCAAGATAATATGATTGATGAAATTCTGAAACGCGTAATTACGCATTTATCTGCATTTGAAATAAAAGAAACGATGCAAATAAATTTCGTCCAATTATTATTTGTCCAATTATTTTTTTCAGTGAAAAATTTCGGAATAAAATCTTTGATTTAAAAGTGAATGTAAATGAATAACACAAAAATTTGTTTATTGTATTTGAATATTATGCAAAGTTTATTCACGGTTATAAATATAAAATAAAATATATATGAAAAATAGCTATTAATCCTGCTTGTTGATTTTGTAGAAGCACAAAGACGTGTTTTTTTTAGATAACAGGTACATTTAGATTATCAGTAAATTTCCAATAAAGAATCTTTATAAAAGAATCTATATAATGATAAAGAATATTTATAATGATAAAAAAATTTATAAGGACTTTATAATGATTATGATGGAGTTAAGTTACTCAGTTGTTTCTAATGCAAATTGATTTAGTATATTAAATCCACATTTTTTCGCTAGTTTTCTTAATTTACTAATAGGGTACCATTAAAATATAATCTAAAATTGAAATTCATTTCAATTAATTCCAAAACCAATAATTCTGTAAAGTGCCCTTTTTAATTTCCTAATTTTTTTTCCCGTTAGCTAAATACACCCATAGTAAATAAGTAATTTTTCAATCCTTTTTTCTCTAAAGACTTTTTATTCAATACAAAATTCTGTTCGGGTTCTTTTAAACAGTTCAATGAAAAAATTGAAATAGATTTTTCAATTTAAAAAGAAAATTTGCACTTGTTAGATGTACATTGTACTAATTATTTTTATTTTCTCATGCATGAAATATAAAAAGAGAAAATACTGTTATGGTCAAAAAATTCAGAATATGGTTTTCAGACACAGGGCTCGACTAAGGCAGGGGCATACGGGGCTAATGGAGGCCGCCAAATTGAATATAAATGTTATTTTACGTTTTCTTCTTTAATGAATGTTCTTCATTACTAAAGTAATAAAAAAAGTGGGAGCCCCACAGAAGTTTTTTCCCTGAGCCCCAGCTTGGCTAAATCGGGCCCCGTTCAGGCATCTGAAAAACACATTTGTTGAATTGTCTGTCTGTCTATTCAACATACCTTTGAACACAATAAATCACAAATACTTTGGACAACGAGGATGAAATTTCGTATTTGTTTCTACAACAAATATAGTGAAATCTGTTCAATTTTGAGCGAAATTTATTCCCTGGGAAACTCATATTAAGTCTTAGCGTCTAGCGTCCAAATATAGTTGAACGCAAGAACTACAAATAAAGCAATAGACGGGGGGGGGG
>JAOUZG010019458.1:0-10608 GCA_026289955.1 Argiope argentata | reverse complement strand
TTATCGATTAAAAGTTTAAAAAAGACATATTATATATATATATATATATATATATATATATATATATATATATATATATATAATATGTATAGTGTGTGTGTGTGTGAACTAATAATAGGAATTTACTCATAAGGCATTTACTCATAATCAGCAGCCCAAAACCAACTGTCTGTCTGTCTGTCTTTAATCATTATGATATTTTGTTCGTTCTGAACCTCCTCAGATAATATATTACACAATGTAAATGTCCTATTCAGTGAATATTATTTGAAATAATTGAAATTAATTATAAATTATAGGAAATTTTAACAGTTTTCAACTAATGATTTCAGAAATAGGAGACAAAAATGTTTTTTATACTACCCCAAATTTAAAAAATAAGATGTAATAGAAGGGAAATTTTTTGATTATTTTACTTCATGATTGTTCATACTGTTCTATTCTTTGTTCTTTA
Organism: Argiope argentata; assembly: GCA_026289955.1. Classification (NCBI taxonomy): domain Eukaryota; kingdom Metazoa; phylum Arthropoda; class Arachnida; order Araneae; family Araneidae; genus Argiope; species Argiope argentata. The sequence continues at coordinate 10,154 of JAOUZG010019458.1, read as the reverse complement.
GCTTTTTTTGTAGAATATTTTTATAAAAAATAAAATAAAAATATCTTAAAGCTAAACATTTCATACTGAAAAAAAAGACATTACGTGCTCAATATAAGTTAGGAAATTCAATGTTTTTCATGAATAAATTATGAAATACCTTAATTTCATTTCTGGTGTCCTTGTCAATCCGAGCTTGCTGTATGTTTCAAAACATTCTCTTTAGCCCGTTCAAGTAAAAACAAAAATCGTTGTAACATTTCTAACTCACGTCATTAATTTTTGACCAATCAAATGTTTCACAAAATACATATGATGACCTCTCACAATAAGGAAGTAATAAGATTTATCAAGTAGGCAGGTGGTAATACTTTTTTATGACTTCTGTAAGAATTTCAATCTCTACTAATAACAAAGGTCAATATACATTTTGGTACCAATGATGTTTTGTATAGGTTTTATGCACTTGGGAAAAAAGGGAATTTATCAGTTTTTTAACATTTCTTGTAAGGTCTTATAGAAGAATCGTTTACTTTTACTCATAAAAGTATGTCGATGGAATAGGTGTTAAATTAAGTCTTTTAATTAATTATAACAAAAAAATCGGCATTATTTCAGTAAAAATACAATTGCTTGAAATTAATAATTTGGAAAATCAAGTAATACTTATAGTACCATATGTGTTTACCATAATAACTACAATTAAAAAAATATAAAAATGCAAGAAAATACTTCAAATATTTTATTAATTAAAAAGACGACCAGATAGTTATTTCTCAAACAGAATCAATCTGCATCTCTTTAAATATTACTTAAAATATTCCGTTAAATGGACAATATGAATGTGTTTTAATTTTATTTAAATTTTTCTAATAAATGTTTTATTTCACTTTCCGAAAAATATTTAACATTAAAATAACGTTAACAAAACATTAATATTTTAAAACAAACTTTCGAAATAAAATTTTAACTCTTATAATTAATATATGTATGTTTCTAGAAAGGTATTTGATTACGAATATACTCATAATTTGTCTTCTTATTCAAGAAAAAAAATTTGAAATGTGATTTATCTGTAAAACTATTTAAATAAAATATTTCATGGACTGAAAAAAAAAGCTTTAAAGTTTTAAAACATTTCATTTTAATTGTGAAATAAAAAAATGTTAACATGTTTTAAACATTTGAAATGTTAAAAGTGAGTGAAAATATTAGAGCGAAATTTTAGCTCATAAAATTTTTACATCATGAAATGCTTTTGCTTAAATTATGCTATTTATCATTAATACGATTTATAAAATTCTTCTTTGCACTGAAATTCCAAAATAATATTTCTAAAAGCAAAAGTTAAAAAAAACAAGTTTGATTCAATGAGGAAATCTTTTTAAAAAAAGAAATCAAAACACGGTCGTAAAAATTTATAAAATAAATAAAATTTAAAAAATTTATAAATTGAACATTACACTGCAATCAGCTAAATAGGTTCTCTATTTCTAAATGTCACGAATAAAGCAAAAGTAATTTTGTTAAACAGAAAAATGATGTTAATGAAAATTTGCATCCCTATTTTTTTAATTTGATATTTCATTTTATTTTGATTATTCTATATTAAAATAGATTTTTATGAAACAAACCTCATTTATCTACAAACGTTTAAGAAATATTTTTCAACAGAGAATTTCTGGAAAAAAAACATCCGTTCATGAGAGATTATAAGGAAAAAATAATCTGAGGATTTCAAGAAGAAAATTCTATCATATTCGGCAGGAATCCAAATAATGCAAATGATTCCAAAATCAAACAATGAAAATAGCTCTTTTTTAAACCTATTAAATAAGTATACAAACAAATATTAAGTAAATATTGACCTTAAAAAACAATATCATATGATTGTAAAAAAAATTTTTTTTCTCGCAAGTCGAATATTTTTGTTTTAGAATCACTCTATAAATTTAACAGTTGGTTTTGAAATAATTAATTACACGATACTTTTTCTCTCAGGACAATTATTTAACAGTTTACAATGGTGCCCTGATACTGATAAACGGATTTTATTATTTTATGAACAAAGTATAGAAAATAATATCTCTAAAAGAAAAGAAATGCAATAATACATTTCCCAAAGCTAGAATTTTGTCATTAAAAATATAAAAATAATTCGTCTCGCGAAAAATTTATTTAAATAGGAATGTTTCATCTATTAATATACTACTATAACCAACAATAAATTTTAATATACAAATATTTTAAAAAATGATTTAAAAATACTAACATTATCAGCACTAAAAGTAAAAAAGAGCATCTGAATTCAAAATTTATCTCACGTAGAATCATACATAATTTTCCCAATAAAACGAATATTATATTTATAGAAGGGCTCAATCCTAAAATCGATTTTAGGTTCGCACTGCTATCTATTTTCCTGAACTATATTAACGAAATATCTTTTTTTAAAAAAATCATACATAATTTCTAGGAAATGTTTGTAAAAAGACAAATTCGGGAGGGAACAACCTTTCTTTAAGACAAAATAATAGAATTAATACGGGACTTAATGCTCAGTGCCAAAGGGTTTAACCTATAGTGATTATTAAATTAAATTTTCGACTAAATATCGTTTCAAATGAAGACCGGAAGGTAAGCTCAAAATAGGATGCAAAGATACAAGTTTGGAAAAATAATTCAGTATCATGTGCGAATATCTAAACAATGCAATTCAGGAACAAATGACATATCCCACTACAGAATCTAAGAAAAAAGTATCAAAAAATGTAGTAGGGGAATGAAAAAATTATTTTTAGAATGGTATAATATTTATATATCGGTAGCGTTATTTAAAATACACCTCTGAATTGTAGTAGTAATTTTTTTTTACTTTATATTTCACAGACAGAATATTATTTTTTGTTTAAACTGATTCAAAATACAGCTATCAATATGAAAATAATTAAATAGAGACAATTTATTTTCCAATAAAATTTATTTTTAAATTAAAAGGACACTCGTACATTAACAGTTGAAATATTTTAGTTTATCAAAAATAATAAAATAATCATAATAATAATAAACTTTTTAAAGAAGAATAAAACAGCAACAACAATAATAATAACAGTAAACCTGTTAAATAAATTAAACATTCTTCTGCATAATGATTTTTGAATACATGATTTTTCATTTAATGTAGTTTAGCTTTAGAAAAATTAATGTCATAATTGCTGACACTGAATATCTTGTAAAATTATGTCAAAAATAGTTCCCCATTTATGTTAATTAAAATATGGGTAAGCTGAATATAAAATTCTGTTTTAGATAACAGTAATATGAAGTCATTTTTTTATTAAATTCTGTACATCTACTCATGCTTCATGTATTGAGGAATCTTTAAAACAAATTATTTGATTGATTGAAAGTTTAGTCCTGAAAAATATTCAAATATTTTATTTAAATTGCGAAGACAGTTAACACAATTATTAACGCTTTTATAGTAGATGAAAACTAAAAATGGATAGATAGTGGGTTTTAGAGGCGCAAGGGACAGTATTCGGCCATACGCGCCAGATGTTTGGTTAAAACATAAAAGAGTGTTTATGTAAATACAGTTTAGATAGAAACTGATTAAAATACTGCAAAGTCACGCATTCAACCATTGTATAAAATTACAACAAATTAAAGTGTTAAATAAAATGATAAAAACCAATTGCTTTCAAAAAATTAAAAAAGGTTTATGTGGGGAATAAAAACTAGAAAAATAAAGAAACTTTATTTATTCAACCGTTAAACATATCAACTTACATAAATATTTTATTAATAACAAATCTTAAAACTTTTATTAATTCAAAAAATTATAACAATCGTGTATTACAACACTGTCTAAAACAAATCAAATTGCTAGTTTTTTAAACATACTTTGATAAACCAAAGCGAACTGGAACTGAGCTATGTTTTTTGGTTCTCAATTACATCTTTTTGATATTTACTAGATGTTTGTTTTATTTCTATCAGTTGCATTTTTATTCTCGAATTGTATTATTTAGATATTCTTCTTTGATTCTTATTTAAGTAAGATTTTTTTATTAGCATTTTTTTTTTACTTCGATGGGAATTTTTTTCTCAGTCTGATATCAGTGTACAGATGAAAAAGCGACTATTTGGAACTACGACTTCTGCAAGTGTTGATAACTCTTTGTAGCGTATCTATTTATTTACGATATTTAATAGCAATCATCTAGACTTAATTTTGTTAAAACTGGTTTAAGGTACTATGGATACTTTCAGGTTGTTTATTTTCTTAGCAGATTTCATTTGCAGTTTTTAGATTCCCTTTACAACATGATAGTCAAGGAAGACTTTGATGTAATGGCGGACCTTCAAAACGTTAATATTTCTCTAGGTGTCTTGAAATTCATTTGCTGTAATTTTATCCTAGGTGCTTCTCCTGTGATAGTCTTTAGGATATGTAGTAATGGGAGAGTTTATTTAAAGTATCAAGTATATGAAAAATATATTGGTAATTTTGTGGATTGTTAGCAAGCTGGTGTATCAGCCTTTAGAATAATTCTCATTGAAACATACGTAGTTTTTGTATGACTTGTACTTGAAAATTATCTCCAGGTATTCCTTCATAACTTTCGAATCATAGTATGCTTTAGCTCGATTTCCTGGTTTAGAGCCCTTGTTTAGAGAACCGTATTAACACTAGGTTTACGGGACGCGTCATTTTAACGCATTTAGAATTTTATAAGGAAAATTACAAAACCCGTTTGCATTTTTATTTTATCGCTTGTAACTACTTATCCATTGTTCTAGGATAAATATATATTGAAGTTTACTGTCTTCAAAATCGGTGAAATACTGAAATGCTCTTTGTACTACACCTATCACTACGGATATGCGTCAAATTGACGCGATCGTAATTTAGACGAAACTATGAGTTGACATGCAAACATCACATCAATAATAAATAGGAATGTACCGACAATACTTCGATCCGTTATCCGATATCGTTACCTAAAACGAAACAAGCGCTAAACAACTGTTGCCCAACAGCAATGATAGAAAGAAGAAACGCAGAATGTCAACTGATGTCCGAATACGAAGAGATTTTGAAGATTTCAGTTGCTTGGTTCGAGTTTTGAAAAAATAAATTAGAATATTTTTTGAATTATTAGAATTATTGTGAACCTCAATTTTATACTATTTTGACAAAAAGTCCCCAAGGAGTTTATCCCCAAAATATGTCTAAAAGATGAAATGAAATTTTACGAAACATAGTCAGCATTTGTTAGGCGATTTGTGATTTTTTTCTTGCGCAATAGCTACACATTTCGTCATGTTAAGCCAATCCCATGATGAAATATAAAAGTAAGGTAAATTGAAAATTATAAGATTAAGTATAAAAGATGATAGACTGCAATAAAATCGTATATAAAATGGCAATGCATCAGAATTTTACAATTCCAGTTTTAAATAAGAGTAAACCGGCAGTAAAGAATAAAAATACGAAAACAATGTTTTGGTACTATTGACAACAGAAGAGACATAATTTGTAAGCGAACTAAGTACAAGTTTAAAATCTAATGTCCTTTACGAATTTTAAAATGTTCTGGTGGGGGCTTTCCTGCAAGTTCTAAGAAGTTAAATGGAAAAAGCGAACACGTTGAGAATTAAAATCAGGATATTCAATTAAAACATGCTGAACGGCAAAATCCAAGCGACATCAGGGACACTTAGGCACAGATTCTCCAAAAAAGAAAATGTGTATGTGTATATCGCGTATGTCCTATACGGAGGCGTCAATTTGACGTCAACTTCCCATGAGGTGAACAGGCCACTTTCTAATAGTTGGTTTGACGGAATACAGTTCATTTTCTGTTTGAAGATCGAATGTCAGTTGCCAAGAAGAAAAGATATATTTGGTCAAGGACTTCTTAACCTTTAGTTTCATTGAATTCGGGCATTCAGTGAAGAAAGATAACAGAAGCTTTGCTCTTCTTTAATTCTTCAATTTCGAACTCCCGTAGCGTTAATTGGTCATCTGTCCTCTCCGTTTTAACTAGGTTGCTTTTTTGCGGTTTTAATGTGTCTGGCCCCTAGAAAAAGCTTTTATCGCAGTTTTTTCTCTGAAACATTTGTTTACTAATTCCGTATGAAAGAATGATAAATTACATTTTATGATAATAAATAACTTGTAAATAGGGTAACTGCAGTATAGTTAATTAGCACATTAAACAAATTGTTGTCAATTTTTCAATCATTTTTGTGATTAAATAAATTTCTCAAGCTTTACTGAAGCCGTAAATTTAATTTATATATAGCTTGAACACAGCATTGTGAATTTAATTTGTTTTTCTTTTAACTTATTTATTCTTATTCAATGTGACGATTTATATATCACTTATAAATATCGTACTTGATTTTTTTTGAAAATATTTTCATTTATTTGCACAAAACACAGATAACAATTCTTTGCTATTACGTAAATTATATGTATCTGCAAAAGAGCCGATGATTATCTGCTATTTTGTAGATTTGAATTTTTTAATATTAATATGTTGAGCTCATATAATCGAATATAATTTTTATTCCTAACGTATTTCGGACGGTTTTTAATATAAATTACTAGAAACGTTTCTTTGTTCTATTGTCGATTCTTATAATTTATAATTTTTTCCGACGGTTTCAATTAGTCATAACAGTGTAATATTTCTGAAAGGTACGCTCTATTTTCTAACCAATTTATAATGAAAAAAAAATTTACATAAAAATTTATTAAATTGTAGGTAACCACCAGATTAAAGCCAGTTAATTTAAACAAAGTAAGATTATATATGGTTTACTTAGAATTTGATATGCAAGATTTCATTGATATAAAATTATATTAAAAAATAGTTATCAAAAAGAAAACTTTAAAAAATCTTTAATAATTAAAGCTAGCATTCTAAACGATCAGCATTTGTTATTAATTACACATATTTTTGCAAGCAGATTATTTAGATTATCTTTCAGAAATGCTTAAAATTACTTCTAGAATCCCTGCCTTTTTTACGCAGTCACTTTATTCTTTTTTTCAGTACAAATTTTTTTCGAAAGATTTAAATGTCTAATAACTTTTCAGTGATTTAAGATGAAGGAATAAAATATTAATATTTCTGAATTGATATCTGATTTTGGAATGCCTAAAAAGCTACACATTATTATTTTTGATAGATTTTAAGAGCCTCTTGCAATATTTTAAAATTAGAATTATAACTTTTAATGAAGGATTACTTATAGATAATTAAAGCAGCCGTTTTCATAAATCATGAAATTGAGAGCTTGCTTACAAAACAGAACCCAAATGTATTTTAAGCATGAATATATGGTTCAAGCATTAAACTTTAAATCTAAGAAATTGTAAGTTGTCAATTCTTTAGTATTGTGTTAGAATAGTACATTAGTAACTGGGAAGTATGTATGCCCGAAGTTCCAGACTTGGAGGAGGACGCAAGCTTGAAGAAAAAACATTGTTTTTTCACTTTTCACTGTAAAATATAATTTCAGGGCGAAAAAAACAATTCGAGGTTCAATTTAATTTTTCTGCGTCAAACTGGGATTAAAGATGTAACAATTTATCTAGGGCGCCGATAATCTTCACTAAACCATGCCCTCAAAAATGAAATTTCAAGTAATTCTTGATTAATAAATTTATCATTCGAATAAAATTATAAACTCATATTATTCTAAAATTTTAGAATTTTATTAAGTTAAAAAAATAACAATTTACAATACTAAAAAATTAAGCAACGGGGGAAAAGAATAATATTTTCAGTCGAGTACTGCTAATAAATGAAGTTATGCAAACTCATTCGAAAGCTCTTATGAGTGTTAATTAAAAAAAACGTCACAAATGCAGGGTTCACAAAACTCTCGAGCGCCAACAGGGATTAAATCTACAACTGGACGAAGTCTTCTGACCCTATACAGCACAAAAGGGAAGGGAATTTGATGAGGTTACCGGGAAGTTCAAGTGGGGGAACGAAATCCAAACTCATTGCTGATACAACAGTTTTACTGACCAGTAAGGACTGGTAAAAAAAAATCTTGGTACCGCCCTTAATCTAGAGGTTAACATCACAATAAGGAATTCTCCGATACAAAAAAATTGTTGCTGCTTTTGCTTTTAAATCTGCCATTTTATTTCCAATAAGGCCAATATTACTCGGCACCCCCCAAAAATTACCTCAAAATCCTCAATTTGTAAAAGGCACAATATAAATAAAATTCTAACAGCTATTGGGTGTATAGTGAGCTAGTGTCTCCAAAGCACTCATGCTATCAGTGTAAATACTCTGAAGTGACAAAAGTCATGGGATAGCAATATGCAAATATACAGATGGCAGTAGTATCGCAGCGAAAAAGTATAAATGCGCAGTTCGTTTTCCAGAGCTTTCATTTGTGTTCAAGTTATTCATGTGAACAGGTGTTTCGTGATTTATGGCGGCACGACGAGAATTAACTGACTTTGAACGTGGAATGTTAGTTAGAGCTAGACGCATGCGTCATTCCATTGCGGATATCGTTAGTGAATTCAACATTCCGAGATCCTCAGTATCAAGAGTGTACCGAGAGTATGAAATTTCAGCCATCCCATCATGGACAGCGCATTGGGCGACCACCTGCACTTAACGACCGAGACCGCCGACGTCTGTGTAGAATGATCAATGTTTATAGACACGCAACACTTCGTCAAATAACTGCAGGAATCAATGTGGAACGTACGAGGGACGTGTCCGATAGGACTGTGCGGCGAAATTTGTCTTCCTTGGGCTATGACAGCAGAATACCGACTCGAGTGCCTTTACTGACAGCATGACATCGTGCTGTCAGAAAACTCGGTAAACACTCTCCTGGGATCGTGAGCATATCGACTGGTCCCTAGACCAGTGTACAACCGTGGAGTGGTCAGATGAGTCATGATTTCAGTTGTTACGAGATTATGGTAGAGTTCGAGTGTGGCGCAGACCCCACGAAGCCATGGACCCAAACTGTCAGCAAGGCACTGTTCAAGCTGGTGGTGGCTGCATAATAGTGTGGGCTGTTTTTACATGTCATTAGCTCGGTCCTCTGGTGCAACTGAACCGATCATTGACTGGGAATGGTTATGCTCAGCTGCTTGCAGATCACTTGCAGCCATTCATGGACTTCACGTACCCACACAACGATGGGATTTTTATGGATGACAATGTGCCATGGCACCGAGCAAGAACTGTTCGCGATTGGTTTGAAGAACATTCCAGGCAATTCCAGCGCATGATCTGGCCACCTAGATCCCCGATATGAATTCCATCAAGCATTTATGGGACATCATCGAAAGGTCCGTTCGTGCCCAAATTCCTGCACCATCCACACTTTCACAATTATGGACGTCTATACAGACAGCATGGCTAAATACTCCTGCAGAGGACTTTCAACGACTTGTGGACTCCATGACACGTCGACTTGTTGCATTTCGCGGGGCAAAAGGAGGACCGACACGATATTAAAAGTCATCCCATGTTTTTTGTCACTTCAGTGTAATAAATTTACGCTTATTAGAAGGAGAAATTTTCTGAACAGCGCAGTAAATCACAGAGAGTTCAGCAGTAAAAACTTAACAACAACGATGTAGACGGTGGCTTAGCTTATAAGGTGGGAATATAATGCCACGATCAACATGGCCATTTGATTTCGAGCCATCCGTGAAAATATGTGTAAAAGAACGGTGGCGATGCTGTAGAAACAGCTTTTGGTACAGTTAAAAGTTCATCGAATCCTGAAAGGGAATTTTAAAAAAATGCGGTTTACCCCAAGGTGGAAGAGAAAATAAATAATAAAAAAAACAGCTGATTTGATAGTAACATTATCAAGGTTTGAGTCATGAAGAATAATTTTAACTCTTTTATTGAATGGACGGGCATCATACAATCTACGAAGAGTAGGTGAAAGCTTAATTTGACGTAAGGGGTTCTATGACAAAGACATAATTCAGGAATAATACGAAGCGGACAATTTGTTACGCTTTATATTTAGAGGCATTTCGTGACATATAACATGCAGATTCTCAAGGGAAGAGGTACGAAAAGCACCAGAACAGATTCGTAACGCAGAATGGTGAACAGTATCTAATCGCCTTAAGACGGTAGCGCTGGCAGAGTCAT
>JAOUZG010019453.1:0-12679 GCA_026289955.1 Argiope argentata | reverse complement strand
TTAATTAATTAAAAAATAAGCCAAATTTTAACGTTTTTTTGCTATAACTTCTGAAAATAATACAGCACAAAATTGATTTTTGCATCACATTAAAGTACATAAAATTAGCTTTTCAATGATACTAATTTTTTGACCTACGAATTAAAACTCTATTTTTAATGAATTTTTAAACATTTTATTTAATCGGGTTTTTTTCAACAATTTATTTCGCCAAATAATCTTTACTTATAATAAAGTACTAGCCGCCTTTGGCGACCAGTCGGTTCGCCAATATTAATGCCGACTAAAAGGTTAAATCAATTTTTTTACATAACTTGGTCTCATAATAATTTTTTTAGCAAAATATTTTTAAGCTTCAAATTTCAATAATCATGTACTTCACTTATACTATTATGTAGGTCTTAAGCATTCCTATCTTTGAACTCCACATATCTCTCTGTTTTTCTATGAGTGCACGTAAAATTCAGTTTTAAATTAAAGTGGAAATGATGGAATTGCACTTAATATAAAGAAATTTTTACTCAATCCAAGCACGCCTTTAAATAAAACTAAGAACTGAAAACAAAGTAGTCCGACATTGAAGTTTATGTTCAATACAGAAATTAAAACATTGTAATTTTTTTTATAATTTATAAGATCTCAAGGAACTATTCAGCTAAAATTTCACAGGTTAATTGAAACCTTCAGTTTTTAATTTTATTTTTAGATGTATATAAATGAACTGAATAATAACATATTTTTAGGTTTATAAACATATATAAAAAAAATTATGGTTTAAATTACTTTGGTCTTATAGATTCATATTTGTAAAATATTCTTAATATTTCAACTTCTAAATAAATGAATAAACATTTCTATCATCTTCAAATCTGGCTGATTTATTCAGTACTGAATATTGCAAGTTTAGAAAAATCATCATTATCATAATATACACCAATTATTCTAGAGTAACTCTGATTGGCTTCTTTGATATCTTGATAAAGTGATCTAAAATCGCCAGTTTTTATCGAATAGTTATATTGAAATGTTTATAGATCGATCAGCTTTGATGATTGATTTAGTTGATTGGAGTGCCAGTTTTTTATTTTAAGGACTTATTGTCTCACGAATATTTTGTTAAATATGATTCGAAGAGCAAATAATATATGAAAAAAATTAATTCATCAGCATTTTTCCCTCTATCTACTAATTATATATTTCACTTAAACCAATTGTTAAGAGATTTAGGCCTCTCCCCAAAAAATCAAGAATTTAGATGTTGGGCTCCGATTACAGAAGATGCCTTGTAATTAAATAAACCGTTAACAAAGACGTAAATCGTTGTTATTTTTCTGATGGTTTTAAATATTTTTATATAAAGACATTAAAAATTCAAAAGATACAACAAAATTTTTCTTAAATATTTTTAGACATTTTTCACAAAATATATGAATTTTGATTTGTATGTGAAAGAAGGCTTAAAAATTCAATAGTAACAGATTTTTATTTCTAAAAGTATTGAAATTTAATTGACAGTTGCCAAACGACTTTGAATAATACTTATTTAAATACAATTATTTTACCAAACTATATTTTTATTTTGTGTTTTTCATCTTATTTTCATTTTAGACAAGTAGTTCTTTTATTTGAATAATAATTGTTCGTCTTGCACTGTTTCATTGTTATTATAATTATTATTCAGTTGGTGATTTTCATTGAAAATTCTTTTGAATAACCAAAATTTATTCCTTTTCTCTACCGCTTTAAAAAATAAAACTATATTTTTTTAATGTTTGTTATGTAATTTAAAATTTCCAAGTGGATAGCATTTACTTATACTATATATTTCCAAGGTAACCATCTTTTTAAATTTAATATCAGTAAAGTAGAATATGCAACAACACTTCTGACAATTTATGTTAGTATATTTATATACACATGCGTCGTGGGTTATTTTAAATGCCCTTCCCCCGCCTTTAATCAGTAGTGTTTTTATATTCTCGCATACGAAGTAGTTAAGAGAGAAAAAATTTCAATTGTAGAAAAATTCGAATTCGAAAATTTAACAAACTTCCACGTTTCGGATCTCTCAAAGTCAAAAAGCACATTTTTGAATAACTCAAAACGATTTTAGCCGGATGAATGAATTTTTATTTCTAAGCATCACCAAATTTTCAGATTTCTATCAAATTTTGTATGACATCCATTCAGAGGAAACATGTCTTTCGGGTTATTTAAATAAAAGAAAATGAGCTAACTACAAAACGTAAAGAGCTATGCAGATAAAATTTGATGCATAGGTTATCATCTAAGTTGTAGATTCATATCAAATTTTGAGCAAACCATCGATAGTTGACCGTTTATCTGTTTGTATTTTCGTGTGTATTGAAATATCATAATTCAAAACCCCAATGATATAAATAAATCAAATTTGATTGGGTTCTTGTGTTTACAATACTAGTTTTGTCAGATTTTACACATGTTCATAAATTAAGGATAATTCAGAGTCACGCGGAAATCGAATCCTAATATAGATAGCATCATATTTATTCAAAATTCATATGCAAATTGCAGGAAGCTACCAGATGGCTCTGATACACCGCAATGACGAGAGTGTAAGAGAGTATGTATAAAGAATACAGGCAGGGAAGTAAAATTGCTCTCAAGCACCTTTTAAGCCTCGGTGCAATAACTGCATAGTTATTGCACATAGGATGCATTTGGACGATTTCTTACTTTGTAGAATTATCCACCTTTTGGAATTTGGGCTTACCCAGCAGGAAGTATCCGAGGGACATGGAATCGCCCAAAGTGTTTTCGCCAGGCTTTGGTAACGATTCAAAGAAGATGGCGATGTGAATAAACGCTGCAGAACAAGTCTCTTCCCCCCATCGAGTTAAAACGTCGAATGAGAATCGGTATTTGGCAATTACTGCCAAAAGAAACAAATGGAGCACAGCATCAGACCTGTCTCGTCATCTCTCTTCAGCCACTGGTATGGCAGTTTCAAGGCAGTCCGTGTACAGACGCTTAGGGCAGATTGGTCGATACGCTCGTAGGTCTGTCAGTTTTGTTCCCCTTACTGCAACTGACTGTCGCCTGCGGTTAACCTGGAGTAGAGAGCATGCAGTGTGAACACCGCAACAGTGGGCTTCTGTAATATTTTCCGACAAGTCCAGGTTTAGCTTGCAGTCTGATTCTCACCGTACTTTCATGTAGAGAGCGCCAGGTACTCATTACCGCCAAGAGAACATCATTGAACGACACGGTTATGGTGGCTTAATTGGGGAGGAATTTTTCTGTGTTCCAGAATTGACCTGCATGTTCACATTGAACCATGTCCGGACAAAACTATCTGGACGTCCTTCTGGAAAAACATGTATGTTTGTTTAGGGGCTTCATGAGCACAGAATTCGTGTTTATAGATAACAACATCTGTGCTCACAGTAAAAATATCGCAAACGAATGCTTTCGATCGGAGAATCATATCTCCCGTATGGACTGCCCAGCGTTCTCACCGGACTTGAATCCAGTAGAGCATCTGTGAGACATGCTTGGCCGAGACTTCTTACATGCCTAACAGAGCTTCAGAGAGTATTATGTGATGAGTGATGAAATATTCACCAAGATCAGGTATGATATTTTGAATTCTTTTCCTGGACTTGCATTATCCTTAATTTATGAACATGAGTGTAGAATCGATCAATCGAGAGAAATGTGTCCAAAATACATAGTTAGCTTTCGGATAGCCACGTGCCAAAATAGCACATTAAAAATGCTAAATTCACGCCAAAGAGCAGTATTTCATTACTACTTTTCGCCAAATCATTCTCGACCTTACTCTATCTTCACGAAGAATGTGTTCCCATAATAACTGAGCTCATACATAAATTATTTACCATCAAAATTTAGACTGATATAAGATGACTTAGAATTTATTAAGGGCAGTTTTAGTCTTTACTTATAATAAAGCACAATGTGTGTGTGTGTGTGTGTGTTGGCGATGTACAGGCTAGACCGTTCGACCTACAGCTACCAAATTTGGCATATGTATACCTTGGGAACCGGGAATGTGCACCTCGGAGCCTTTTTTTTGAATTTCTAATTAAAATTTTAATTAATTAAAAAATAAACCAAATTTTAACGTTTTTTCGCTATAACTTCCGAAAATATTACAGCACAAAATTGATTTTGGCATCAAGTTAAAGCGCAAAAAATTAGCTTTTCAATGATACTAATGTTTGACCTACGAATTAAAACTCTATTTTTAATGAATTTTTAAACATTTAATTTAATCATTTTTTTCAACAATTTATTTAGCAAAAAAAAAATAAATAATAAAATTTTATCTTCTCGAGGATCTCAAAAAAAATCAGCTTTTAATAAAAAGTTGCCATCACATTTTCAGAAGTTCTGATTTAAAAAAAATTAATTACTACCAAAATTAAAACAGAAAAATACAATTTTCATCACGTGATTATAGGAAATGTGATATTTTTTAAACAATAAATGCAAGTGAAAATCGTTTGCAATATCAAATTTAATAATTCAATTTAAGAATTAAAATAAATAAAAATACAAAATAAAAATATATAACAATAAAGCGACAGTTAAAACTGAAAAAGAATTTTTAGAAAAGCACCAAACGATAATCTTCTGAGAGCGAGATTAATTATTTAAAAGCAAGAAATCTTAAACGAACTTTTAAAATGACGTCATTTCAAAGAAACGAAGAACAAAAAGCAATGTGACGAAGATATTTTATGCAAATCAAAGAATTCACCTTCTTGATTGTAATTTTTCTCCGCATTTTAAAGAATCATGCGAAATAAAAACGCATATTCTTTCAAACAAGCATACGTAATAATTAACAATGCAAAATTTGTAAAAGCATATAAAACTATTTTTACCTGCATATTTCAGAGACATCAAAACTTTCAACCAAAACAATATCGTGTTCTCTCACGAGAAAAAATAAATCAAATATCATTCCAAATTAAACATATAAAAATGTCATTTTCGGCACGTGTCTGTATAAAATGAAATAAATATGAAACAAGATAATTTTGGAAAATAAATGGATGGAAACGTTTTCTATGATATTTTACTATACACATATTACTAATCCAATTAAACAATTTTATTTCAGGCAAATATGGCTTAACATCTACAAGGCATCTTCTGTAATCGGAGCTCAACATCTAATTTCTTAATTTTTTGGGGAGAGATATAAATAATCTCTTAGCAATTGGTCCAAGTGAAATATATAATTATAGATTTAGGGAAAAAATGCTGATGAATTAAATTTTTACTTACATCATCTGATCTGTGAATCATATTTAACAAAATATTCTTGAGACAATAAGTCCTTAAATAATAAATTCTTGAGACGAAAGCCCTTAAGTAAATAAGTCCTTAAATAAAATCCAATCAACTAAATCAATCATCAAAGCTGATCGATCAATGAAAATTTCAATATAACTATTACGGTAAAAACTGGCGATTTTAGATCACTTTATCAAGATCTCAAAGAAGCCAATCAAGGTTACTCTAGAATAATTGGTCTATATTATGATTGTTCTAAACTTGCAATATTCAGAACTGAATAAATCAGCCAGATTTGAAGAAGATAGAAATGCTTATTTATTTATTTAGAAGTTGAAATATTAAGAATATTTTACAAATATGAATCTATAAGGCCAAAGGAATTTAAACCATAATTTTTTGAAATATATTTATAAACCCAAAAAAATATTATTGAGCATTTATATACATTTAAAAATAAAATTAAAAACTGAAAGTTTCAATTAACCCGTGAAATTTTTGCTGAATAATTCCTTGAGATCTTATAAATTATAAAAAAAAATTATAATGTTTGAATTTCTGTATTGAACATAAATATTCAATGTCGGACTATTCTGCTTTCAGTTCTTAGTTTTATTTAAAGACATGTTTAGAGTGAGTAAAGAGGTCGTTGTATTAATTGAAGTTTCAACATTTTCAATTTAATTTAAAAGTGAATTTTACGTTCACTGATAGAAAATCAGAGAGAGATGCGGACTTCAAAGATAGGACTGTTTAAGGCCTACATAATAGTATAAGTGAGTTATTTGACTATCGAAATTTGAAGCTTAAAAATATTTTGCTGAAAAATTTATTATGAGACCAAGTTATATATAAAAATGATTTAACCTTTTAGTCGGCATTAATATTGGCGAACCGACTGGTCGCCAAAGGCGGCTAGTTATGCAATAAACTAATGAATAAAACACAAACACTATAGATATGATTAAATTATTTTATCTCCGAAAAAAAAGAAAGATCCATGCTAAAAAGGTGGCAAACTTGAATTAGAATATCAGAGAAAAACTTTTTGTTAATTATACAAAGAACATAATTTAAATTTTGGGAAAAAAATTCATTATCAAAATTAATGAGAAATTATGAGATGGCTGGAACTGAATATTTGAAGTTATTGATTTTATGTAGGTATTAAGATTGATTCTGCCAATACGTAGAACAGAAGAAAAATTCTCATCTGCTATTCTAGAAAGTGTGCTCACAAATGTAAGTGCTGCCCAAGAAAGTTGTACATGCTGCTGCATTTTGCTTTAAGCACAAAAAATCCTCGGATAAGTCTTTATAAAATTCTAATATCGGTTTTCCTTTGAACTGAATTTAAAAAAAAACAGAATTCTATAAATCAATTAAGGTTAACTGTATACTCTCAACCACTAGATTTACATCATCAGAAAATGGAGAAGAAAAATACATCAATTTTTGTTAGACGCTTTCCAAAATTTAAAAATCAATCATCAAGATTTGAATTTGATCTTCGTACTACATTTTCATGTGTGGAAATTTTTCACTTCCACGAGCTTCTATACGAAAACTCGTACTCGCAGGTAATCGTGAAGGGAACAAACTGAAAAGCCTCGTAATAAAAAGTAAATAAAATTAATGAACAACTGTAAATTATTTTTTTCTGATGTAGAATAGCTTTCGCATCAGATTCTTTTCTTCTTTATTAGAATAACTATTTCATTTAAATTAGTCTTATTTTATTAACAATATTTACGGGCCAACTTTAAAGATTACACTGGCCAATAGGTTGTGCATCCCTGATTTATGCACATTTGATTGAAACAAGTGAAGCAAAAGCAGCTGCAATAATGTTTCCAAGCAGTATCGTCCCTGAAATAACAATACTAAACAGCATGCATTCTCCTCGTGCTAATCAATTGAGGATCGCAACCGTGCCCGTTTTGTTTGGGTCTTCTATCTTCGAACCGATCGAGCGGGCCCGTCTATCGGAAAACGGCCCCGCGAGCTCTCCGCGGAATATATTGATTGGGCGCAAGTGATAGGAATTCCGGCATTGCGTGCTCCAAGTGTTTAGCAAGATCCACGACGCACCATAACTCAATCTTTCATTCCAAGAGCCTGGATTAACTATTACTCACTACATACGGTTGTATTGGATGGTTACGTTGCATTGGAGGCCTAACCAACTGTTAACTAATTATAATGAAAACACATAATTAGTTTTTTTTAAATATATGATTAATGATTAGAAAATAATACTATAGGTTAATGTTAGAGTATCAGCATAGAATACTATAGATTAATGTTAGAATATCAATATAGAATACTATAGATTAATGTTAAAATATCAATGTAGATTGCTATAAATCAATGTTAGCATATCAATATAGAATGCAATCAATGTAGGATACTAAAGATCAAAGTTAGAATATCAATGCAGAATTCAATCAACAAATAGTACTATAGATCAAAGTTAGGATATCAATGCAGAATACAATCAATGTAGAATATTATAGATCAAGAATATCAATGCTAGAATATCAATGCAGAATACAATCAACGTAGAATACTATAGATCAATGTTAGAATATCAATGTAGAAAACTATAGATCAATGTTAGAATATCAATGAAGAATACAATCAATGTTAGAATATCAATGCAGAATACAATCAATGGATAGTACTATAGATCAATGTTAGAATATCAATGCAGAATACAATCAATGTTAGAATATCAATGCAGAATACAATCAATGGATAGTACTATAGATCAATGTTAGAATATCAATGCAGAATACTATCAATGTAGAATATTATAGATCAATGTTAGAACATTAATGCCGAATACAATCAACGTAGAATACTATAGACCAACGTTAGAATATCTATACAATTAATGTAGAATACTTTAGATCAATGTAGAAAACTACAGATCAGTGTTAGAATATCAATGCAAAATACAGTGTAGAATACTATAGATCAATGATGGAATATCAACGTAGAATATAATATACTGAGGAGCCAGAAAAACTGGTTTAGGAGATCATATGCAAATATTTGAGGTATTCAACCAATAAGCTTAGCCCGATGCTGTTGGTAGTGCGTTCATAAGACAACAGGTGTCGGAGGAGGATATTACATCAATTTTTGCTGTTATAATGGCAGATTATAAGGATGTAAGGGATTTTTAATGGTGTCTAATTGTAGGCGCACAAGAGACGGAGCATTTCCGAAGTAGAGATGAAATTTAGATTTTCGCGCATGGCCATTTCTAGGGTGTACCGCGAATACCAGATTTCCGGTAAAAATTCTAATCTCCGACAGAAGTGCGGCTTGAAAAAGGCCTTGATAGAACGGGATAATCGGCGCTAGAAAAAAAAATCGTTATACGAAATAGACACTCAACAATTTCTCAAATTGCTGAGAATTTGATTGCAGGCCAATCAACAAGCGTCAATATGCTCATCATGCAGCGTAACCTAATTGATATGGGCTTACACAGGCGCACACCATCTCGTGTACCATTGGTGACTCAGGGAAATAAAGCTCAACACCTTACCTGGATTCGCCAAATCCACCAATGGACTCTTAATGATTGGGAAAACGTTGCCTTGTCTAAGGAGTCACGTTTCCAAGTGTATCGGGTGGATGGTTGTATACAGATGTGAAGAAAACTCAATGAATCTATAGATTTTTCATGCTGACAAGGAATCGCTTAAACTCGTGGAGGTTCAGTGAGGGCTAAGGGGCTTGTGTAGGTGGCAGGAAATGGAACCGTTGTCGTGTGCAGACTCAACCATAACAGGTCAATGGAACTTCAATATCCTTTCTGACCCTCTTCATGCATTCATGTCCTGCATGTGTTCTGACAGACGTGGGCAATTCCTAAAGATAATGTGCCAACCCGCCGGTCTACAGAAGCTGCCGAGTGGCTTGAGAAGCATTCTACTGGATTTATTTTCTTCTTTCGACCACCTAATTCTCTTGACATGAACATTATCGACTACATATGGGAAGTTTTCCAATGTGCTGTCCTTAGGAGATCTCCACCACCTTGCACTTCCATGACTTTGTGGATTTTTCTGCAAGAAGCATGGTGTGCATTGTCCACAGAATATCTTCACAAATTAGTTGAATCCATTCCAAGCCGGTCTGAGGCACTTCCACGTGGGGGCTATACACGATATTAGATAGGTGTACCAGTTTTTATGGCACTTCAGAGTAGATCAGTATTAGAAAGTCAATGTAGAATAATATAGATCATAGTTAGAATATAATTAAAAGGGTAAAAATACGACCAACCAAAAACCAATAAAATATACTTGCTGCAATACTTTCCCAAAAAGTTTCTCGCATAATCCTTAAGAGCAATGTTATTCCCTTTTTCCGGAATAAAAATTATGGAACTTCAGCAAGACCACGAACGTCAAGAGTGCTCAAATTGTTATTTTCAAAATTCAGCACATGAGCTTTTTTATGCTTCTTGAAGACAATAGAGTATGCATCTATTTTAATCCCTTTTTAATCAATTGAAATTAAATGCGAACAGAGCTGCAATTAGATGAGGAGGCAAAAATAGAACATTAGATACTGGGTGCCATTTAGATCTCCCAACTTACAAATAACAACTGGATTAAACCTTGTGGGGGCCTTTAAGCAATGAAAAGTTTTAAATCCCCTCCTCCTTCTCTTCCTTAATTTCCGAAACAACCACTTTCTATCGATTTTATTTTATGTTTATGTAAACAATTTTAAACTAACAAATTTATGACTGCTGAAATAATTAAGCGTTATATGTGGTTTACTTTAAAGTTTAGTTTAGTTATGTTAGCGTCCGGTTTTAAAGCTATTTTAGGACGAACCTCGTAATTTTGAACCGTTGTCAGATGATGAGAACGTTACCTGAGCTATCCCGACCCTTTCCAAGGGAAAGGCGTTTGGGCCCTTTCGACTTCTCGTTCTCCAAACCCGCTTATACGGAGGAACGGTTTGAACCGGAACCGAAGCCCACCAGTTCGAAAGCCTATACATTGCAACTAGGTTACCGCAGCAGCTTATTTTAGAGGAAACATATTCTAAATATTCTAGTAAAAAGGTTTCTGGTTCGGTTAGACAACACTAATCTGCTACGAATAATCTATAGAAATAAAAATGAATCGCCAAACGTGTTGCTAAGCAGAAAACTGGAGAACGGTTCGGCCAATTAGGCTATTTTTTATGATATATTCGTTTTTTCAGAGAGGAAAAAAGGAAAAATTGCGTGGAAAATAGTCAAAAACGACACTTTTCTTACTTTCCCGCCAAAAATCTTCAATTCTTCACTGCCAAATGAGTAAGACTTCAGTTTGTTTTCCCCCCTCACTAATGAGGTAAGCTTAACGTGTTTTTGATCAGTTATTTCAAACGATTCTGTTTATTTTCTTACTGTTTGAAACATTTAAAATTAAACATTACTGATTAATCGATCTTTCAGATTCATTCTGATGAACTTTTGAATTGAAATAAAACAGAATAAAGAAAATTAAGAATTTCTAATCTGTATCGCGTTACCCCAACTGGCGTAGAAAATTCAATCATATGCACTGTGTTGTAATTGTTGACAACAACGTTTTCATCTTAATTAAAAGTCTAATGAATATGTGTATAAGACTGCTGCAGCTATTTCAATGTCAATCGATAAATAAAATAGACTTGCCTTGATTTTTAAGAAATATGGACCCAATTTGCTGTTTTGCTTTATTTCAGGTACGCACTGTAAATAAAATGTTTTTTTGGTTAGTTGTGTGCTTTCCCATGCATACGAAGTCGCGAGAAAAAGCTGGTAATAAATATATATATTTAAAAAAAATAAGAATTATGGTCTAAAAGTTAAATAATACTTAATATTGAATTAGGTTTAGTGTGTGGTCATAGTATATCAAATAAAAAAACCGAAATGTGATTTTTTTTAAAAATATTGCCAAAAATGATGATTTGAAGCCTATAAGCATTTGCCTATTAGATAATTTAACCCTGAAGGAGGAAATATAAAAAATCATATCGTAGACACTGTTGATCTTCACTGCATCATTACCACATATTTTTCAATTCCTACTATTAGCTCACACTCTCCCTATGCGTATATATCTTGTTCAAATTTTGAATCGTTAATAAAGTACCTTTTATTAATCCAGTCAAGTTCAATTAAATTCTTTTAAACTTGTAGTGGATGACATTTGACTTTAATGTAGTTTTTTCAAATATTGATTCAATAATTATTTATTTATTAATTAAAAACTAATTTTTTCGCCTTTATATTAGTTTTTTTATAGTGATTGTAATTGTTAGGTTGAGATAACCTGGTTGGTAGGGCGATGGATCACATCCTTTGTACTGCATGTTCGAACCTGAGCGCAAAATTCTACGTCACGAGTTATACCGCGGGGGAAGCTGAGTAAAAATTGATAGTTAATCGGGAGTCTATACCATCAGAGACTACTGGACCTCCCTTTCCTTAATTGTAAAGCGAAACACGAGAACAACAGTTGTAATTACTTAATAAAAAGAAATTAAAATAAAAAATTTCCAAATTAAGTAGTAATCGATTTTAAAAAGTTGTTTTTTAAATCACTTGTTTTCTTTCAAAATATAAAACTAAAATAGAAAATTATTGCTTAAAATATTAGATTTTTTGCAACCATTTTGAATACTATTTTTATGAGAAAAAAATTATCAGTACAAGATTTATTTTCATAAATGTTTATTGCTAATAGCATTTTCCATGCTATAAAAGGGGGGGTCATGTAATGATTTCTAAGGGAGGTGTATCTGCTTTGTTCGTGAGCTCCACCTTTGAAATTTTTTAATCCATTTAAACAGCATATTCAGAGTTAAAATACAATTCAATGAATCGAATATGGTGATTTTAATTCATCATTTTCAACTGATAAACTTAATAGTTACACACGCGCACTTTTATAAGTTTTCTGGTCAACCATCAATTGAGTTACCCAGATTGGTTTTGCGCTTTTTTGCACGTTTTAAAAAGAAAAAGAAATTTAGAAGCGGAACATCAAATAGTGAAGCGAGAGAGAATTATAGAAGTGAAAGTACGCAGCTAAAGGCAAATAACATAAATAGTAGGTAATAAAAGAAATTTGATATCAGCTATTTAAAACTCCAATATTAATTGTAAACGACCAGAATTAAAAATAAAATAAAATTAGAATAAATAAATTCTACGATAGCAAATTTCACGTGAGAATATTATTTTTTCTTTTTAGCCAATTTTTGTCCTAATTAATTTAAGTCATTAACCAGTTTAAATCAGTTTGAAACAATCACGAAACTTTTCTATCGGTCTCTAACCCTCTATTATATATATATATATATATAT
>JAOUZG010019445.1:0-11463 GCA_026289955.1 Argiope argentata | reverse complement strand
GAGTAGGGGTGTTTTATTTCTGGCCACCCGGTATATATATATATACAGAGAGAGAGAGAGAAATAATTTACCCACTTCGGAGGACTCTAAAATGCGTTCTATTGGTAAAAATAAGATAAAATTTGAACTACAAGTTGTATAGAAGATGCGCTTTACAGTTATTAATTACAAAAATTCCCCAATAGATGGCACTGACAGTGACAAATGACATTTATTTGCATGTATTGGAAATGTAAAACATAATTTGCTTTACAGCGCATGTCTATTACCATTTTTTTTGGGGGGGGGAGGGTAAAAAGAATTCGGATTCTGTGCGAGCATTAGTTTCTTCTCTGTATGTCATGTCTACGTTACAAGAAAAAGGGCTAATGCTAAAATTGCTCTACCGGAACCAACAAAACTTCATTGCAGTTATAGAGGAATGTCCTCGTATGAAGCATATACGAAGAAGTCCAATGTCTTCAGGTACCTTAAGTAAGATAATGCAGAAATTTGAAGAAAAAAAAACTGATCAACTTGGCATTTTTGGAGTAGAAGACGAAAAAAGACCCGTCTTCCAGCGTCGAAAGTGTTTCGGCCACGCTCGTTGGAGCCAGCAATGAGTCGCCGCATAATAGTGTGCCAGTCGTTTCCCGTGTTCTGGATATTCCGTATTCAACTATACGAACAAATCATTCGGGAGATTTTCCATTTTTATCCATACAAAATCAAGGCTGCGCATCTGATGCAAGGTGGGAACATAGAGGTCAGTAAAACTTTTGCACTTCAGTTCCTTGCTCGAATGGTGGTTGACACAAATTAACAATGGAACATTCTTTGGAGTTCCACTTTTGCCTAAATGTAAAAGTTAACTACTGCCGAATTTTGACAGAAGAAAACCCTCAAGTTATCCAGGAACAACCCTTGAATCCTGAAAAAGTGTTAGTATGGGTTGGTTTTACAGCTACCTTCATCATTGGACATTATTTCTTTGAAGAGATAACTTCAAACGGAATCCAAACTTGTTCCGTCAAAGGACAGCAGTACCATGATATGCAGAGGGATTTTGTAATCCCAAATCTTCCACAGCGTGGAAGCCTTCAAGACACCATTTCCATGCATTACGGTGTGCCACCTTATATGGATCGTCGTGTAAAGCGATTGTTAATACGGCATTTCATGGTAGCACGAGTTATCTGCCGTCAGTTCCCTATAGCATTGCCTCCTCGCTCACCGGAAAGCACGTCTGACGACTTTTAATAGTGGAGTTATTTTAAGGGACAATATCTACTCTCAAAGGCTATCATCTACTGAAGGGCAACATTCGACACTTTTCTCTTAATATTCCGGCAAACTCACTCCGGTCATCTAGAGAAAACATGGTTCACCATTTAGGACGTATTGTTAAAAATAAAGAGGAAAATATTGAGCAGTTTTAAATTTACTTTATTTAACAATTATAAACCATATTAAATGGTTTTACATGCATTACAACGCCACCAAACGGTGAATTTTTGTACTAGTTTTTATTTATTTAATAAATATAAAGCGCATCATCTCTATGATCTGTAGTTCAAATTTTATCTCATTTGGATCCCTAGAACGCATTTTATAGCAACCTGAAGTGGCTGACATTTCTTGCTCTGTGCAATAGAGCCAAAATTGTCGACTGTGTGCCTCGATGAGCAGAGGCAGGAAGACACTGGGTTGCGGTTCCGTAACAACGCTTCGAAACTCGTTTTCAATGAGGGACAAAGGGCCAGAATGAGGTGGTTCGGTTAGTCAAGCTCTTCATCTTTTTGCTCAAATAATTTAATATTTCTTCAGTTATTTGTTCTTGCTAATCTTATATCCTTTAACTGTAAGAAATCATCTGCAAATAATCGCACATTTTTGAATCTTCAACAAATAGTGTTTTTACTTCTTCAGTGTATGCGTTTAATTAAAGATCCCTAGACATAACCATAGACCATTCTAAATAACCCTACACAGACTCTCTCACGCGCGTATATTTAAAAGATGGATTTTGCACTGAGCGCTGTTTGGGGCCGCAAAGTACCTAAATATGTCAAGCAGTTTTTATAGAAATAATTTATGTAGTTCACTCCCGAGCATCATTCATTGTAAAACAAATTTAATGGCGTATTTTAGACACCAAATAGATTCGACAGCCATCCATATGGGATTGTGATAATCTAAAATACACTCCAAAATAACACGGATGTCAAATCCCATTTTCATTGGGGAAAATAAAGTTCTCTTAATGTGTGTGAGGTCGGCGCACTTTAAACCCTGTTCCGGCCGTTAATTATGTTCGCATTCGTAAGGTGTGAAATGATGCAGAGTGCAATCCTCGTTCATGCATAATCTTGCTTTATTTGATTACTAGCCGCCTTTGGCGACCAGTCGGTTCGCCAATATTAATGCCGACTAAAGGGTATATAACTTAGTCTCATAATAAGTTATTCAGCAAAATATTTTTAAGCTTCAAATTTCGATAGTCATATTATCCACTTATACTATTATATAGGCCTTAAGCAGTCCTATCTTTGAACTCCACATCAATCTCTGATTTTCTATCAGTGCAAGTAAAATTCAGTTTTAAATTAAAGTGGAAATGATGAAATTTCAATTAATATAAAGACCTCTACTCAATCCAAACATGTTTTTAAATAAAACTAAGAACCGAAAGTAGAGTAGTCCGACATTGAAATTTTATGTTCACCACAGAAATTGAAACGTTATAATTTTTTTAATAATTTGTAATATTTCAAGGAATTATTCAGCAAACATTCCAAAGATTAAATGAAACATTCAGTTTTTAATTTTATTTTCAGATGCATATAAATGCTCTCAATAATAACATTTTTTTAGGTTTATAAATATATTGCAAAAAATTATGGTTTAAATTCCTTTGGTCTTATAGATTCATATTTGTAAAATATTCTTAAGATTTCAACTTCTAAATAAATAAATAAGCATTTCTATCGTCTTCAAATCTGGCTGATTTATTCAGTTCTGAATATTGCAAATTTAGAACAATCATTATTTTCATAATCAAGGCCAACTGCTCTAGAGAAATCCTAATTGTCTTCTTTGATATCTTGATAAAGTGATCTAAAATCGGCAGTTTATATTGATGTTGAAATTTTCATAGATCGATCAGCTTTGATGATTGATTTAGTTGATTAGAATGCCACTTTTTTATTTAAGCACTTATTGTCTCAAAAATATTTTGTTAAATATTATTCACAGAGCAGATAATGTATGTAAAAATTTAATTCATCAGCATTTTTTCCCTAAATCTATAATTATATATTTCACTTGGACCAATTGCTAAGAGATTTATGTCTCTCCCCAAAAAATTAAGAAATTAGATGTTGGGCTCCGATTACAGAAGATGCCTGGTAGATGTTAAGCCATATTTGCCATAAATAAAGCTGTTTAATTGAATTAGCAATATATTTATTATAAAATATCGTAGAAAACGTTTCCATCCATTTATTTTCCAAAATTATCATGTTTCATATTTGTTTCATTTTATGCAGACACGTGACGAAAATGACATTTTTATATGTTTAATTTAGAATGATAGTTGATTTATTTTTTCTCGTGGGAGAATATGATATTGTTTCGGTAGAAAGTTTTGATCTCTCCAAAATATGCGGGTAAAAATAGTTTTATATGCTTTCACAAATTTTGCATTGTTAATTATTACGTATGCTTGTTTGAAAGAAGATGCGTTTTCAAATATCTGACCTGCTTTTACCAGTACAGCTTTAATATTATGTATGCTTCGATTAAAGCAGATGCGTTTTTTTTCGCATGATTCATTAAAATGTGAAGTAAATTAAAATCACGAAGGCGAATTCTTTGATTTGCACAATATATCTTCTTCGCATAAGTAAAAGTAACAATTCAAAACATGTCTGATTGTTTTAAAAATAAAAAAATAATAATAATACGAATGCAAAAATATTTTACTTCTACTTATTATCAATTGCTTTTTGTTCGTCGTTTCTTTGAAATGACGTCATTTTCAAAGTTCGTTTAAGATTTCTTGCTTTTAAATAATTGATCTCGCTCTCAGAATATTATCGTTTGGTGCTTTTCTAAAAATTCTTTTTCAGTTTTAACTGTCTCACTTTTGTAATATATTTTTTACTTTTATTTTTATTTACTTTAATTCTTTAATGTAATTGTTAATTTTGATATTGCAAACGATCAAGAAAAATTTTCTCTTGCATTTACGGTTAAAAAAATATCACATTTCCTATTTGTTTCATTTCATATAATCACTTGATGAAAATTATATTTTTCTGTTTTGTTTTTGGTAGTAATTAACTTTTTTTTTAATCAGAACTTCTGAAAATGTGATGGCAACATTTTATTTAAAGCTGATTTTTTTGAGATCCTCGAGAAGACAAAATTTTATTTTTATTTTATGCGAAATAAATTGTTGAAAAAAAAACGATTAAATTAAATGCTTAAAAATTCATTAAAAATAGAGTTTTTAATTATAGGTCAAAACATTAGTATCATTGAAAAGCTAATTTTTTGAGCATTAACTTGATGCAAAAATCAATTTTGTGCTGTAATATTTTCGAAAGTTATAGCGAAAAAACGTCAAAATTTGGCTTATTTTTTAATTAATTAAAATTTTAATTCAAAATTCAAAAAAAGGTCTCCGAGGTGCACATTCCCGGCACCCTAGGTATACATATACCAAATTTGGTAGCTGTAGATCGAACGGTCTGGCCTGTACATCGCCAACAGACACACACACATTGTGCTTTATTATAAGTAAAGAATAAAGATAAAGACTAGCCGCATTTGGCGACCAGTCGGTTCGCTAGTATTAATGGCGACTAAAGTGTTCAATCAATTTTTTTTATATATAACTTGGTCTCATAATAAGGTTTTCAGAAAATAATATTTTTAAGCTTCAAATTTCGATAGTCATATAATTCACTTATACTATTATGTAGGCCTTAAGTAGTCCTGATCTTTGAACTCTGCATCTCTCTCTGATTTTCTATCAGCGCCCGTAAAATTCAGTTTTAAATAAAAGGGAAGAGGATGAAATTGCAATTAATATAAAGACCTATTTAATCAATCCAAGCATGTCTTTAAATAAAGCTAAAAACTGAAATCAGAATAATCCGACTTTGAAGTTTTATGTTCACTACAGAAAAGAAAACATATTTTTTTTTATAATTTATAATATCTTAAAGAATTATTCATCAATTGTTTCACAGATTAAATGAAATATTCAGTTTTTAACTTTATTTTTAAATGTATATAAATGCTCTCATTGATAACATATTTTTTTAAAAAATTTTATTTGGTTTATAAATATATTTTTAAAAATTAGGGTTTAAATTCCTTTGATTTTATAGATTCATATTCTGTAAAATATTCTTAATATTTTAACTTCTAAATAAATAAATAAAAATTTCTATCTTCTGCGTCAAATCTGGCTGATTTATTCAGTTCTGAATATTGCAAATTAGAACAATCATCATTTTCACAATCTAGGCCAATTATTCTAGAGAAACCCTGATTGGCTTCTTTGATATCTTGATAAAGTTATCTAAAATCGCCAGTTTTTATCGAATAGTTATATTGAAAGTTTCATAGATCGATCAGCTTTGATGATTGATTTAGTTGGTTGGAGAGCCACTTTTTTTTATTTTAAGGACTTATTGTCTCTAGAATATTTTGTTAAATATGATTCACAGAGCAGATGATATATGTAAATATTTAAAAGTTGTAATTCATCAGCATTTTTTCCCTCAATCTACTAATTATATTTGTAATTTAGACCATTTGTTAAGAGATGCATGTCTCTCCCAAAAAAATTAAGAAATTAGATGTTGGTCTCTGATTATAGAAGATGCCTTGTAGATGTTAAGCCATATTTGTCTTAAATAAAACTGTTTGATTGAATTAGTCATATATGTATTATAAAATATCGTATAAAACGTTTCATTGCATTTATTTTCCAAAAATATGTTTCATATTATGCAGACACGTGCTGAAAATGACATTTTTATGTGTTTAATTTGGAATGATAGTTGATTTATTTTTCTCATACGAGAACATGATATTGTTTTGGTTAGAAAATTTTGATGTCTCCGAAATATGCAGATAAGAAATATTTTTATCTGCTTTTACAAATTTTGCATTATTAATTATTACGCATGCTTATTTGAAAGAAGATGCGTTTTCAAATAGCTGACCTGCTTTTAAGAGTATAGCTTTAATATTACGTATGCTTCTTTGAAAGCAGATGCGTTTTTATTTCGCATGATTCCTTAAAATGCGAAGATAAATTACAATCACTAAGACGAATTCTTTGATTTTCATAATATATCTTCTTCACATAAGTATATCTTCTTAACATAAGTAAAAATAAAAATTCAAAACATGTCTTATTGTTTTAAAAAAACCACAAATGCAAAAATATTTTACTTCTACTTATTATCAAATCGTTTTGGTTCGTCGAGTCATTGAAATGACGTCATCTTCAAGTTCTTTTAAGATTTCTTGCT
This sequence comes from Argiope argentata, assembly GCA_026289955.1. Taxonomy (NCBI): domain Eukaryota; kingdom Metazoa; phylum Arthropoda; class Arachnida; order Araneae; family Araneidae; genus Argiope; species Argiope argentata. The sequence continues at coordinate 4,930 of JAOUZG010019445.1, read as the reverse complement.
TTCAAATCTCGCTCTCAGAAGATTACCGTTTGGTACTTTTCTAAAAATTATTTTTCAGTTTTAACTGTCGATTTTTTGTAATATATTTTTATTTTGTATTTTTATTTATTTTAATTCTTTAATTGAATTAATAATTTTGATATCGCAAACGATCAAGAAAATTTTTCTCTTGCATTTATTGTTTAAAAAATATCACATTTCGTATTTATTTCATTTCATATAATCACATGATGAAAATTATATTTTTCTGTTTTATTTTTGGTAGCAATTAACTTTTTTTAAAAATCAGAACCTCTGAAAATGTGATGGCAACATATTATTTAAAGCTGATTTTTTTTTTTTTTTTTGAAATCCTCATGAAGATAAAATTTTATTTGTATTTTATGCGACAAACTTTATTGAAAAATAAGATTAAATTAAGTGTTTAAAAATTCATTAAAAATAGAATTTTAAGTTATAGGTCAAAACATCAGTATCATTGAAAAGCTAAATTTTGAGATTTAAAATGATGCAAAAATCAATTTTGTGCTGTAATATTTTCGGAAGTTATAGTGAAAAAACGTTAAAATTTCGCTTATTTTTTAATTAATTCAAATTTTAATTAAAAATTTAAAAAAGGGCTCCGAGGCGCACATTCCCGGCCCCCAAGGTACCAAATTTGGTAGCTGCATGTCGAACGGCCTGGCCTGTAGAGAGCCAACAGATACACACACACACAGTGAGCTTTATTATAAGTAAAGATTATTGGAGTAAGGAAGTGTAATATAAAATAACCAATAAATTTATTAATCAATCAAGTTGAACATATCGGTCACTGGTAATATGAAAAAGATTTTATTGGGTCAGTGATGTTTTCAATAATGAATGAAAAGTGTAAATTAGATATAACACAGATGAAAGTTAAACTTTCATTGGAACAAAATGCCATGTTACATAATTTTCAATGCATTACATCTGTGTATCATTCCGATTTAATATACTTTCAAATTCAATTGACTGCTGACGAATTGCATATTTTCCGGGGATGTGCAACATGTGTTCATGGTTAAAGCCAGGGACAATGCTTTTATGAAAACTCCGATGTCAGGGGAAAAAATAAAAGCTGGCATCATCAATTCCTTTCGCCAGTGTTGTAAGGGCTCGAGTTTTGCAAAAGCTCTGTATATAAAGCAAGTTGTTCCAAGTTTGGGAATGCTCGGCACCTGATTGCGCCGTTTTGGAAACATGGAAAGTGGAAACATTTTTTCTTTCTTGTGTGTGACTTTGGTGTGTAGTAAGTATTCAATTTAAATTATTTCTTTAATACTTTATACTAATAACATATATTGATATTACTCTATATTAAAAGCATAATACTTTAAATTTATATTAATGGCATATTCCAGGATGAAAGAAAAAATGACTTTTTGACGTTTTTAGTTGGGAAAAAACATTCGAATTAACCATATCCTATTTGTAAAAGTATAAACAAGATATTATTTTCAAAACTATTCAGTTCTGAAGTTTGTACAAGCATTTCATTTATCGAATGACGCTGCCTTGGTTTAAAAGAGAAAAAAAATATTGAATTCCACTTTTTTTCCAATTCTTACTTTTAGCTTACAATCTCCTTATATATATATATATATATATATATATATATATATATATATATAAGGAGATAGATATAGTTCAAATGTTAATTTTTCATTTCTTATTTATTAATTAAAAAGTACCTTTCTCTCCAAAAATCTTCACTTCCCCGCCTCCAAATAAGTGAAGATTTAAAGTCTAACCCCTACGCTAATGAGGTTAGACTTTAAATATTAAAATTGCGTTACACCAACTAATATAGAAAAATCATGTAATCATGGGTTGTCGCAATTGACTTTTAATTCTCAATTAACGCTAAAAATTCAATACTAGTATAATTTTTTTAATCAATTATTTATAGTAATAGCATCTCTAGGCCAGGATAGTCTGGTTGGTATGGCGTTGCATTCGCATCCCTTGGGCTGCGAGTTCGAACACAATATATAGAAAGGGGAATGGGAAAATGCCAGGAAATTTGCTTTTTATTTTGCCGCTTAATATTGTGGTTCTGTCATATTTCTATTAACGGTAATTATTTAATAAAAAGTAACTAAAGGAAATTTTTCTTTGTTAACTTAAGTAGGAATTGATTTTAAAAAAATTGTTTTTTTACATTATTTGTTCTGATTTTTAAAAAAGAGGGAAATTTTATATTTTTTGTTTATTATAATTTTATATATAACTAGCATTCCCGTACCCGGCATTGCTCGGATAATGGAATTAGCAGAGCTAACAGTGCTTGGTATACCTAGTTACGAAAATCCCCTATAATAATTACTTATTACCTATAATTTTTTCTAATTTTGGGAGGGTCCCGAGGTCCCTTGGCTCCTTATATATATATGCTCTTGTCCTTAATTGTCCTTAATGATCCTTTTAAAGAAGGGATGCACTACCTTTTCAGGATGAGAGGCCAAAATATGAAAAAGGATCATGTCACGGGCCAAAGCAGCATGTGAATGTTAAAACATGTTAAAAACATGAAAACACAGGGTTTTTTGTAACAATATGCATGAATTATAATTATTACTTTACTTATTTTATTCGGGCACACATTATGCAATAAATAAATGAATGAATGAAATACAAACAATATAGATATGACTGAAATAATTTACCCCCCAAAAAAAGATTTCTGCTAAAAAGGTGGCAAACTTGAAATAGAATAACAGAGGAAAACTTTTTGGTAATTATACCGAGAACACAATTTAAATTTTGAGAAAAATTAATAATCAAAATTAGAAAATATTAATGAGATGACTGGTGAAGTTATTGTTTTTATATTGGGCTTAAGATTGGTTGTGGCAATATGTAGAACAAAATAAGAGATGGAATCGCAGAAGGGTTCTCTCATCTACTGTTCTATTTCTTACTTTTGATTTGTTTAAATTCATTAGTGAGAAAGTTTGCTCACAAATGTAAGTGCTGCCAAAGAAAATTGCTAATGCTGCTGCATTTTGTTTTAAGCACAAAAATTCCTCAGGTAAGTTTTTATAAAATTCTAATATCGGTTTTTCTTTAAACTGATTTTTTTTAAATCAGAATTCTGTAAATAAATTAAGGTTAACTGCATACTCTGATCCACTAGATATACCTCAACAGAAAGAGGGGAAAAAATTAATCAATTTTGGCTAGGCACTTTTCAAAACCTGAAAACTAATCATCAAATGCATTACATAAGATTTGAATTATGATCTTCATTACTGCATTTTCATGTGTGGAAATTTTTCATGTCCGTGAATTTCTACACGAAAACTCGTTCTCGCAGGTAGCCATGAAGGGAACAAACTGAAAAGCCGCTTAATAAAAAGTTAATAAACCTAATGAACTAATGTAAATTATTTAATCTGGTGTTGAATCGTTTTCGTATCCGATTTTTTCTCCTGTTTATTTGAAAAAGTCTAATTTCATTTTAAATTAGTCTTACTCTATTAACAACATTTGCAGGCCAACTTCAAAGGCTACGTGTGCCAATTTTGGCCCGCAGGCCCTAGGTTATGCATCCCTGTTTTGAAGTATTGATTTTCTTTGCAAACGCAGACCATCCACACTGTATTATTATACCTATGTTTAAGTAAGAACTTCTTTGTATACAACCTTTTTAGGGTTTTTTTCTGGTGCTAAAATTATTAAGCTGCTTGGTGAACTGACTCTGGAGCAAGCTACATAAAATTGGCCGTGTGAAATTAATGTGGCCGTTTAATGTTTGTGCTTGTGACTTATTAACGGTTATTAAAAAGCAAACTTTTACAGGAAATTGCACTCTTCTAAATTCAAAAGAATTGTCCGACGGAATTAGTGCAATGCGGTGAATTAAAACCAACTCTCCTGGAGCACATCCAGTAATTGTCGTAGCTTCGATTACATGCTTATTAAGTCTAGTCACTTGTAGTCTGGTGCCATTGCATAACTTTGGAGGACAAAGGTTTCGTAGTAGCATTACTGGTGTCCCAACTTTCAGGTGAAGTATGTGAGGTGGAAAACCTGGAATGAATTCATAAGACGCATATTTTTTGCTGGATTGTTTTCAAAATTGATCAGGGTATACCAAAACAATGCCAAATTATATATAAAAAAGTTTAGACTCATTTTTATTTATCAATGGATTAGATTTGTAATGTTAAAGTGGAAAAGTCAATAAATAACAAAAAAAAAATTAAATGCACAATTTTTTATCAGATTTTTACAATCTTTCACAAGATTTTGAAAAATTTATCCAATTTTATGTAAAAAATTTTTCATTAAGTTATCTTGAAAAGTTTCGACGAATTTAAATATTAAAGCGAAAATTCGCCTATTCGTTAAAAAATTCGCCAAAAATTCAGTTTTAGAAATTCGAGTTTTTAATTGTATTGCGGCATCCTACATCGTATTGCCTTTCAGGAAACATATTTTCAGTGTTTGACCAGCTAAGCGTCTATTTCACAGATCCATTCGAGAAATAGACCCGTCAAAATGGACGTTTTTTTTTAAAAAAAAAATCGATATTTAATTTCTGCGTCGATATTTCGTAAAATGAATTATACCTCCGTGGTCTGCGATAAAAAGTTCCTCCGATTCTACAGCGATATTGAGTATTAGTTGAACGGACGCGTAACGATGGCAATTTTAAAAACGCGGTTTTACAGAACGAAACGGTAAGCATAAGCGATCGCTGTTTCGGAAGGTCGTGTTTCACTCGGAAAGTAACATTACGGGTTTTAATTTCACAGAAATTAAGAGGTTTTAATTAATTTCTGCCGAATTAATTGATATTTCGGAAAATCCTTTCTTAGTGGATGCTTTCGTAATCATATGGACATGCTTGCCAAATTTCAAGTCTGGGGCTTCAGCGGTATTGGCTGTGCGTTGATATATA
>JAOUZG010019440.1:45875-58222 GCA_026289955.1 Argiope argentata | reverse complement strand
TTTGATATCATGTGCTGGCCGGTCCTTTTTAATATCTTGGACTCGATCCGGATTCCTAAATTTTATAAGAACTTTTTATATTTTTATCTATCTGAACGTTCCATAACCTATGAAAATGAAATTTTAAATTTGACTAGGTGGTGCTACAGGGGCTGCCCGAAAGAATCGGTAATTGCTCCGACAATTTGGAATATATATATTAATTCTATTTTAAACTTAAATGCTCCTGGAATTTACATTCAAGCTTTCGCTGACGACCTGGCACTGGTAATTGGTTGCCGTACTTCCCATACTCTGGAATCAAATGTAAATAAAATTTTGGCCACCATAAACACTAAACTATCTTTATTGCAATTAAAACTGTCAATCGAGAAGTGCCAGGCGATCATCTTCAGGAGCATTACTTCTTGGAAATTTTCCAAAAAAAAAAAAAAAACAGCGCTGTTCTGAACAGGAAGCCTACTTTTAAATTAAATAATGTATCCATTACGATATGCGACAGCCTGAATATACTAGGAATATACATTGATAACCGATTATCATGGATAGCCCACATAGCATCTCTTACCGAAAAGGTCCTAGATTTTAACCTCTAATTTTAACTGTATTATCAAACCGAAATGGAGCCTGGATAAAAATATCATTAAACACTGGTACCAGACAGTAATTGAAAAGGCCCTGCTCTACGGTGCTAGCATCTGGGGCTCGGCTTTAACCAAAGAACAGATCTCTAGGCTCCACTCCGTTCAAAGGATCTTTTTACTTAAATTTACTAGGGCCTATAATACGACGTCTACTAACTTACTCAATGTTATCTCCGATATTCCTCCTCTGCACATTGTGGCCAGGGCAGAATTTATGAAATTCCGCATCTGGCTCGCCTGATTTTAATACTTTTTTAAATGTCCCTATTGACAGAAATATTTTAATTAAAAACATTCCCTTGGAACAAAGGATTATCTCACTTTGTGAGACAATCCCTGACTCAAATTTTGAAATATTTACTGACGGGTCCCGACTGAATGATTCAGTTGGATTCTCCTTCTGCATTTTTAAAGACAATGTTATTTTTAAAACTTTTTCTTTTAAATTAGCCTATTTTAACTCGGTGCTCCAAGCGGAACTGGCCGCGATTGATTTCGCTGCCAGTTGGGCTGTCGGTGAAAATGTAAAGATTAATATTCATGCCGACAGCCTTTCTTCAATAGCAGCCCTCGAGAGCCGCTGCTCCAGATCGGAATTTGTTAACAAAGTTAAAATTAATCTATCACGATGTAAAAATTTGGTCTGCCTGCTCTGGGTTAAGGCCCATGTTGGTATCTCAGGGAATGAAATGACCGACCAATTTGCAAAAGAGGCCATGATGTCAGGGGATCCTTACTTTGTTCCGGCCCCCTTCTCATTCATTAAAAGAAAAATCAAATCTTATATCCCAGAGGTGTGGAACAAGTACTGGCAAGACTACGAATCCCCCTCCGGGATTAGGGCCAAGTAATATCTGGATAAAGTAGACGTCAAGTTTTTAATTGACAATAAATTCTTAATATTTTTTTCTAAGTGGGCACGGTCCTTTCCCAGCATATCTTCATCGAATTAATAAACTAGACTCGCCACTATGCATTTGCAAAAATTTTGGGGACGCTGAATCATTATGTCTTTTCATGTATTTACACCAAATCTTTTCATCTAAAAAAACCGGCGTCCCCTTTAAACCAGACAAAAGAGTCTGGTTTAAAACATTACATACGATTAAGGTTGTCTCGAATAAAATTGCTGAGACTTTCAGAATTAGCGCTGTCAATTGCGACGAATCTTGCCGAGCGGGCAGACACAGAGTTGACTGAGTGATTCTAAATTTTAATAACGTTTTAACTATTTTAGATTATACCCATGCACTTGCATTTTTTTAAAGAATTTATATGAGTTTTTACTCTTTGTAAACTAATTTGCAGACGACCGCTGCAGATTATCTTTGAAGAAGATATGGAATTATCACTTGACAAACTATCTGTGCTTCGCGGGGGAAAACTTACATATTTTTTTCTCGTTATTTTATTTTATTTAATTTAATTTCCTCCCTGCCCGGCTGCCTCCCGCCCTGGGATAAACTCCTAATGTTGAGGGTCCCTTGGAGCGGAGGTTGTTGGCCATGGGGAGCGTCCTCACTCCCTATGTTGCCCCCTATTTTATGCGGCCGCTTAGCTACACTTGAAACCGACGTTGATAGACTACCTTTTACCATACTATCTTTTTATCTCTTTTACACCTGTTTTTATTAAATTGTTATTTTGGGATTTTAACGGAATCTCTCGGACGCTTTCCCCATGAACCTTCTTATATATCTTTTTAAATCCCTTAAATATTTTAAATTTTTTTACAGTTTCAGCGTCTTTTTAATTAATTTTATTATCTTCATTGTTTTTATTGTTCTTAAATACTCTTAGGATTTGGACGTGCACCGTTAGGATGTTAGGAGGTCATTTGGCTTTTACTTATTTTTAAAAACAAAACCTCAGAGTTCCTTTTATTTGAACTCTGAGAGTAATAAAGTTTTAGAGTATTTTACTTGTGCTTTTAATGTTTCTTTTACTGTGGTTCTCCCGTGTGGTATTTCTTCCAATTTTATTAAATCCATATTTATCCGCCTGTTACCGCGTAACAACACCAACAGTTAGTGCCAAACGAACTGGTATTCTAATCCCGGAAGTGGCTGTTCTGGCTTTTATTTGATTTTGGGGCCCTATTGTGCCCCCTTGTTTTTATTCTGAATATCTTATTAATGGTTTTAACGCTTTTAAAAAGAAGAGACATCCCCCATTGTGTCAGTTAGTTGCCTTTGTGTTCTCCCGTCTGTTTGAGTTCTTGCTGTGATCTCGTCTTGTCTTTTTTTTTCTTTTCTTTTTCGGTCTTATTCGTGTTCACCCTTATGTATTGGGGGCTTTGCTTGAGGTGGATAGGCGATTTGTGGTCTTTTGAATTTAAGTATTTTATATATTTCATATGTATTTATATATTTCAAATTATATGTATTTTATATGTATTTTATATATTTCATATGTATTTTATATATTTCAAACCGTTTCTGCTTTTTAATGTTCTCTTTCGGATGGTGCTTCATTATTGGTGAGTTTTAGACGATGTATTTATTTTTATGTTGTTTGGGACTCGCCATTAGATATAATTTGTGTACCGAGCTCAGCCTTTTAGTTATTATTAATATTAATATTATTTATTACTTTATTTACTATTGTTGGCATTTACATGTTTTTTTCTTTCTTATGTAACAAATTACTTTAAGTATAATGTTTACCTGTTTACGTACCTTTATTTTGATTTGATGTGATGTTTTAACTGTGATGTGTGATGTTTTATTCTTGAGTTCTGTAATGTTATTGCTTTCTCTCCCCACTATGGGTCGAGCACTGTATGAGCAGTTTATTTACTTTGTACTCTAATATTGTCTTAATCACTGCCACTGTTATCTGGCAATGCTTGTAAATGTTTTTATTGAGATAATAAATCTACTCGACGGTTTGGATTGGCCTGGGCGACCTTCTTTCCTGCTGTGATGATTCTCTCCCCGGCTCCCCTTTGGTGCCTGACACCCAAATCGGGTTGGCAGGGGGGTTGAGGGAATTTAGTTCTCCATAGCCCTATAATAGGAGGATGTCAAAGATAAAAGCAAATTTAAAATACTTACCATATATTTGATCGGACTTTATTTATATACTTAACTTTGATTTTCTTTGTTCTTCATTCTCTTGTTTAGTGTAGACTGTAATCAAATATATTAAACATATTAAATAATCAGTACAACTACAATAGCTTAAATTAACTATTCACCCTCTTTCACTCAGCCATTCACCATATTAGTATTAGCTTTAAAACCCTAGCGGGCCTTCCTCGTCCTCCACGGCCCGCCTTCCTCGTTTTTTATACATTCTTTTGTTTTCAATATATGTATGTATACAGCTGCCCAGTGTGGGGCAAAATGAAATCCTCCCCAGATTCTGGGTTGAGCCCTGTAATTATATTGCGTGTATAAACTGTGACATTGTAATTAATTACTGCCCCTGTTACTGGGCAAAGCCTGTAAAATTTTCTTAAGATTTCAATAAATCTGCCTCGTGGGCTGGACTGGCCCGGGGGGCCTTCGGCGTGCTGGACTGGAGGTCTTCCCCGCACCTCCTTTCTTGGTTTTACACCCTACTAGGGTAAACCTGGGGGTGTGTGGGTATCAAGTTCTCCATAGCCCTGCTCGTCTTGTGGTGTTTAGTTTTTATTGTGTGAGAGGGTTTGACCTTTGTAATATTTAGGCCTTTTATTGTGTGTTATCTCTGAACATAAATGTTCAGAGAGTGTTTTAATGTAATAAAACATTAATGTAGTAATGTAATAATTCTTTTATGTCTTAATGTTTTAATGTTGTCATGGATTCAACTGTGTATATTTGTTCGGTGCCAATTTTAGTCTTCATTGTTTTAATTTGTATATATGTTTAAGAGACCCTACGCCTGTTATTTACTCGCTATACTGTAACTGGGAGATGTTGCTGGAGAGGCTGGATACTAAACAACATTACAGACTGACATAGCACATAAAGTATAAAACTGGACTTGGAAAATAAAAAATCGGAACACGGGATAGCAAAAATTTGTTTTAAAGAACTCCGGCCGACCCCCCTGGGTAAGCCTGTGGTTAGAATTAATCAATTAAATAGATAAAATAAAAATACCACCTTACTCCGGGGGCCCCCGACTTTCCTCCCGTCCTGACGACCGCTCCACCTGAAAAAGAAAGAGAAAAAATATAATTACTATGAAATTTAACACACACCTATCGGGGGGATGATGAATCAAGAATGAAATGTAATGATATGAGGGGGCCCTTATACACCTACGGAACTCTTAAATAAATAAAAAACCAAAGCTGTTTCTTATTACTTTTCAACCAATCCGTAACAAGCACCCGCAATGCACCCGATTTTGGTACTCTGAAATAAAACGATTACAGCAAGCATATACAGATACAAGTGCAAATAAGAGTTAGTCGCGGCCCGCGGCGAGCTTGCCCCCTCCTCCTACTCGCCTTTTTACTAGCCCGGACCAGACTTATGCACGATGATGCCTAGGCGTACTTCAGTTTTATTTGATTCATTTTAATGGCGTTTTTACTTTTTGTGTCCGTACCTTTTGTTTGCTGTGGTTTTTAACGCTTTTAATGCTTTCCCTCTCCCCTCATGGGTTAAGCGCTGTCAACCAGTTCATGTAATTAAAAACTGCCAATGTTATGGCAATTCTTGTAGCCACTTTTGATATTCAATAAATCTGCTTGCCGGGCTGGACTGACCCGGGTTCCTCCTCCTCGTTGCTTGGGTGGAACTCTCCTTGCCCAGCTCCCTGCTCTTGCCTTACACCCAACTAGGGTAGGCTGGGGGGCTGTGGATTTGTAGTTCTCCATAGCCCAGTTCCACTCGAGCAGCGGTGGAGGGAGGTCATGTGTTTCCTGCTCTCTGCTTTTGTCGGCCGAATTTTACTTGTTTTAATATTTTTAATATTTTAAAAATGCTTTTATCGGAAAAAAACCCCTGATTATTTTAAATTCGTTCCTTCCTGTTGGAGTTGTGTGTGATTGTGTTCGTCGTTTTTGTTTGTTTCATGGTTTCTACTGTGTTTAACCTGGATTTTAAGTGAAATTGTCGCTGGCGACTTTGGCCCTTACCACCTTTCGATTTATATTGCTACAGGAGCTGTAACACGGAGGATTGTTATAAGAGGGTGTGTGTTGCTTATATCTGAAAAATTTTACTTTATTGCTGTTGGCCGATATTGAGGAATTAAGATTTTATTTTAAAAAGTTTTTAATGTGATGCAGACAGTTGTTGGGTGTGTCTGGTAACGCCCACCCCGTCGCCGACTCCAACATCGTCGGCAATTTTTCATTTATTATTGGCTTTCAGAGTGCTAAAACCCTGAGGACTTCTGCTTTGGATATGGATTTACACTACTGTACACCCATACAAATCGACCATGATTACCTACTAAAGAAACAGTGATTGGAATAAAAGTTGCAGACAACGCCCCCTCCGACGCCAAAACATCGGAGGTCGCCTATAGAATCTGTTTGTATTATCGGACAAAAACAGCTCTTCCGATATTCCGGAGCACTATTTATTAGTGAAAATGAATGATTGCGAATTTAGTAAAATTCTGACTGATCAAAACTCAAGGTTTCCTTTCCCACCCCGAGCTGCTGTATCTCCGGCGAATCGAATCTGAAGTCGGGTTGCTGACCTCTGACCCCCACTTCGTGCATTCCTACTTGAAGTTGGAATAGTGAAACTCTTGTGACCTGGGGTGTGTATCTCTTCTTATTTTTTGCCTTCAAATGAGATTATATTGCATTATCGGACATTGGATATAGAAATCTCCGGGTAACGCCCCCCACGACAGAGACATCGCTTGGAAACATCGCTGCCGACTGTGGATGGAGGATATATAAAAAATATGCACTATAATAGATTCAAATGATTTCACTTGTTTAGCGAAGGATAAGTCGCTATTAACAGCGATTGCAATGAGACTTAGGAAGGGAAAAATTAATTATCGAGCAGACAGATTGATCAGAATTACGTGGAAAGGTGTCACTGACCATACCTGGGAACGCCCCCACATGTTTACTCCAGAATAAGGGTAAACGACCTTTTTGAACTGTACCTAGAGTATGAACTGCTTGACAGCTGCCTTGCTTTCTTTTTAGAACTTTCAAAAACCGGGAGTCCTGCTTTCTTTTTGTCAAGGTGGAAATTCCGTATACGCTGTGGTGAGCTTAGAACTTTGTTTTCCTTTTGAGAAGCTGAGTTCACTTCAGTTCCGTGGTGGGGTTGGTGTTGCCATTACATTCCAGCCTGCCACTTTTTGCTCGTCCGGCTGGAGTCGGGTTTTGATCAACGTCCCACTAGAGCCACACCTACGCACTAGAGCAGAGAGCTTTTTTCAGAGTCCAACTGGAGTCTAGTTTTTCTACTAGAGCTGGGTTGTGCGACTTGGGTCCCGCTGCAGACGTGGTTGCCTGCTGGAGCCAGAGGATTGGAGTGAGCTCTACAGGAATATTTGGTCCACCTTGGGCTTTGGGGTCCTCCGGGAGCTGCGTATTTTTGTGCGGGTGCAAGTGTGCAGGAACTAGCCCACAGTTTTCGACGACTCTCGGAACTCTTGATCTTCCATCTGGGGCTATGGTGTCCTTCGACTCTCCTTGAAAAAAAGATAAACTGGCTTGTGATTGGGGTGAGTGTAGTGTTTTAAGTTAATTTGTATGTTTCTGTGTTTTATTTTATAAATTGTAAATATTTTAATGATTTTAAATTTTTTGATGTATATAGCTAATTTAATGTTGTATTTTATTTGTGACTTTTTAAAGTGTGCTCGGATTCTTTTTGTAGTTCTGTCATTGGGTTTTAAAGAAGTGTCTATTGATTTGGAGATTATCTTTCAGTTTTGTGTATCCAATTAGAGCAGATAATGGTGGAAGGACGGACGAGGGAGACCAGGTCTGACGACCCAGGCCTGGGCTCAAGTTCCCACGGCAAAACCATTGGTAAACAGGGTACCATCTGAGATGGGGTGGAGGAATTGGCCCTTTCCCTTAATGTCGGAGATTTTTCCCAAGAACTTCATAGGGACATTTTAGATAAACTTGATGAATTTAGTGTATATTCTGACATTTTAATAAAGGATAAAAGGCAATATGGAAAGGGACTTAGAAATGAAATAGTGAAGGACTATTTGGCTTTTTATACATAAATTGAGGGACATGACAGAGGAGTTGAGGATGGCGGAGAGCAAGATTCTAGAGCTGACGGATGAAGTTTTTTCGGTAGAAGAGCTTTTTAACAACAACGAGGAGGCAGTTTTAAAAGCTAAGATGTACACCCTGAATAATGAAAATCTAGAACAAAGAGGCAGATTAAAGGCGTTATAGGATCGTAGGGGGATGACTGCTGTGTGTGACATTTTCCCCCAACTGGAAAAACTTAATTTATTATGCGAAGAACTCGGGAGAAAACAAGATGAATGTGAGAGACTAATCAGAGAAAATATTAAGGTCACCCCTCAACCGACGTTTGCACAAGCTACAGCTCCCCTTCAGGATAGAGCACGTATGGCAGTTAGAGAAAGAGAGGGTGTCATCTTGATCAAACCGAAACTCCCGGACAGGAACCATTACAATACCAATAAAGCTATTATTGAGCTAGAGCTCAAGGATAAGGACCCCTCTATTAGGGTAAGGAGCATTTCTCCCATCCATGGAGGAGGTGTAAAGATAATAACAGCTTCAGCGACAGAGGATGAGCACGTTAGGGATACTCTGAAGGGAGACCCAGTCATCAATAACTCTTTCGAAATAAATGTACCAAGACCGAGAATGCCACAGGTTATTTTATACAATGTAGAAGAAGAGACCGGGTCTGAGGATCTAAAAAGAGGCCTTATATAAAAGAACCTATTTTTATGTGACTCCGAGAATGTTCCAAAATTTAGCATTGATTTTTCTATACCCTCCAAACAGGACAAACTGAGACACTGGGTTCTGTCGGTCCAACCGAAGGTATTCAATGAAATTAAAGCCAGGCGGGTTTGTACTTTGGATGGGTGAGGCTGAGGACTGAAGAATTCATTAATGTTAAGCAGTGCCGAACATGCCTGGGTTATGGACATACCTCAAAATACTGCGATAAGAAGGAGGAGCCCAGGTGTGGAGATATAAAGGGAGAGGGGAGCCACAAATGTCAAAGGACCTGCTGTATCAACTGCATAAAGAATAACCAAAGATTTGGTACCAACTTTGGTACCAATCACAGTTCTCTAGATCGGAAATGCAGGTCCTATTTAAAACAGAGGGAAATTATTAAAATAGGACTGACTATGGACAGTTACAAAATTAGGGGGATCCAAATTAATTTAAATCACTGTGAGGCTGCATACTCTGGGGTCTTTCAGGTCGCTAGGGGCTTTGACTTAGATTTTATTGCAGTCCAATTCCCCTATTATATTAACGGGGAACCACTCACATTAAATTTTGGTTACCGGACCTTTTGCTCAAACGACAAGAAAGCAATTATTTATGTTTTAAATCGGAGTCTGAACGTATTCTTTAAACACAGTACTAAGAATACAATCTCGGTTGAGCTCCACTTAAATAATTTTATCTTTAATATTTTTAATTGTTACTTCGAGATGATCAATGAAATTAGAGATTTTAACTTTTACAATATTTTTAACCTTGTCGTTGGAGATTTTAACTGTAAAGCAAAAAGATGGGGCTATGACTCGGATAATAAAAGGGGGATTAAATTGACAGAGTTCATGGCCTCCAATAATTTACAAATTTGCAACATCACATCCCACGGTCCGACATTTAAATCAACCACACATATTGGGTTTCCCGATTTGACTATGATAAGTGCTCCCATAGCTAACTATGTGAAAGACTGGGGAGTACTGGACATAGAGTCCCATAGCGACCATAAATATATTTATTTAAAAATTATTTTCGATGACATTCAGACATTCCAGATTTCTTTTTTAAATCTAAATATGGTCTTAATAAATTTGTCAAAGCTGTCAAACCTAAAATAGAAATATTAAAACCGAAACTAGAAAATATAAAAGATTGTGTGGACTTTAATTGGTTCACACTTGAATTAGTAAATTTAATTAAGGAATGTGCCTTTAAAAAATTAAAGAAAAAACCCAAAAGGACAGCACACAAATTCCGCTTCTGGAATGATGACCTCAGAGTGAAGAGAAATTTAGTAAATAAACTTTTTTAAATATACCGCAGCCATATCAGAAACGGATCCCCTGACGAACTTATTCTGGTCTCAGGGATTAATTATAGGAAAGAAAGGGCCGCCTACAAAAATTATTGCTACTCACCAAAAGGGAGGCCTTGGAAAACTTTTGTACCAATTACAACAAAACGTTAGGGTTCCTCTTTAAACTTGTATTCTAGATGGTGCTACAGGGGCTTTCCTCAGGGATCGGTGATCGCTCATCTTCTGTGAAACCTTTGTATTAATAAGGTCCTGCTACTGAACTTGGATGAAACATATATTCAAGCTTTTGCCGACGACCTGGCGGTTATTGACGGTGGCCGAACCTCACATGATTTACCTAGAAACACTAATTGCGTCTTGGCCACCGTACAAAACGTGGAATTCCCCTCTTACATGTTGTGGACAGGAAAGAATTCCTGAAGTTCCAGATCTGGGTTGCCGGTACCTCTGATTATAATAATTTAATAAACGTAGATGATTGGGACTGGAACATTAAAATTAAGAACACACCATCCATAGAGAGAATAATTTCACTACCCGAAAATCTTAACAATATAGAATACGAGATATACACTGACGGGTCCAGAATCGACGAAGATACTAGATTCGCGGTGTGTATCTTCAACAATAATATTAATATTTTAAATCTAAAATTTAAACTTAACACTTACAACGCTGTTTTTCAAGCCGAACTTTTGCCTATCAATAATGCAGCAAAATGTGCTGTTGGGGAAGGAGTTAAAGCCCACATCCTCTCTGACAGCCTATCTTCAATAATGGCTCTTAAATCCGGCAACTCCAGATCAAAAATGGTTAACGATATTAAGAGAAATATACATGTGGCTAGAGATATGATTGGCCTGTTATGGGTTAAGGCCCATGACGGGAACATAGGGAATGAATGAGCTGACCAGCAGGCGAAAGAGGCCACAACAATGAGGCAACCCCTGCCAATCCCTGCCCCCTACTCTTATTTGAAAAGAACACTTAATAAAATCATGATACAAGAATGGAGATAATATTGGTCAAACTACAACTCTCCATCGGAGGTAAGGGTGAGGGAATATTTGGACGTGGTGGACGAAAATTTTTTAATAAATAACAAATTTTAAATTTATTTTCTCTGTGGGCACGGTCCTTTTCCGGACTATCTCCATAGGTTCAATATTCTGGGTTCTCCCCTGTGTTCCTGTGGTCTCTATGGAGACCCAGATCACTATGTTTATAATTGCGAATACACAAGAAGATATCACATAACACAGCCGGAAGATCAACACAAGAGAGCCTGGTTCAAAAATATATCTAGGAATAGGCTGGCTGTCGCAAAAATAATTGAGGCCTTTAATATTAGTAAGAGGATCTGTGATTCACTGACCAGGGAGAGGGAAAACAGTTTAGAGGTGTGACCTTTTTCTTCTCTTTTTTTTATCTTTTAACTCTGAAATTTTTACTCTCTCAAATCTTTTATGTTGGTTTTTACTCTGTGACTAGACTAGGATTGGTTATATTTGATAACTTACTGTGGTTAATTGAATAGAGCTCTTGCTGAGGAGCTGATTGATTTTACATAGGTTGTATTTTTTTCTTATTTATTTATTTTTAAAATATAAAATTTCTTTTATTGATTTTTAATAAATTGACTGGGTCACACTCTCTATACCCCTGGTTAACATCCATGGTTTTATGACTGTTATGGTTTTTATGCGTTTGATGGGTCTTTTGTATATTTTAAGAATCTTAATGTCATATTTTTACTTTCACATTCAATTACACTTCTAGGATATATAAGTAATTTTAACCTTACATCATGCATTTTATATATTTTAAAGATCTTAAAGGTTGGATAGGTTTTATATGTCATATCTCATTTTCACACTCCATTTACATTTTATAATATACGATTAATTTTAATCATACATCATGTAACTTAATTTTAACTTTGAAAATGTTTATATTTTGAGCCATTATGACTCGGGATATATTTTTCTATGATTGTTATTTTACTAATAAATTTTATTACTGCCCTCTGCATCGATAGTCCACGTTATTTCTTTTATACTGTCCATTTGTCAGTCACCTGATTGTGCGTTGGGGGTGGGGAGTGTTAGCCATGAGGAAGATCAAGCATATTATCCCCTCTCCCTGGTATTGTGGGAGTGTCTTGTCACTACACCCTGGCTTTCTGTACAACTGGTTTGGTTTTAGTTCTTGTGAATTTTACTTAGTTTCATTTTTGGTTTGGGTTTTAACAATGTCTTTTTAAGTCTTGCCCTAATTTTAAATGTAGTTTGGCGTTTGGCTGGGGGTTGTTTGTTTTCTTTTTCCTTCTTGTGCTGAGGCTGCGTCTTGGTCTTGCTGTTTGATGTTTTGAGTTTTACAATATTTTTGAATTTTACTTGAATACTTTTAGCTTTGTTATCTGTAGTGTATTGTATAGTTAATACAATACACTACAGATAACGTATATATATATATATATATATATATATATATATATATATATATATAT
>JAOUZG010019440.1:26010-45865 GCA_026289955.1 Argiope argentata | reverse complement strand
TATATATATATATATATATATATATATATATATATATATATATATATATATATATATTCTCCCTTTTTTTGTGTTGGGTGTGACTTTGTTTTGCATGTTTGTGAGATGTGGAAATGTCCTGCGGAGTCTTCTGTGTTGGGGGAGTATCTAGTACAAAGATTACTTATATAGTACCAGATTTCATAATATTAGAACACAGGATTATAAAATACTAAGGAAACCTCGTAATTTCTCTCTCTTTATTAAAACCGAAAACACCGGATGGCTGGGTGATGTACGTCACTCCTTTTAAGGTGAAATACAGGATTCCTATTACTTTAGAATACGAGATAATAGGAACTTGGAATGATATATATATATATATATTGGAACACGGGATAATAGGACTTAGAAAAATGTATTTTTTTTTTTCGGAACACAGGATAATAGAAACTTGGAGTTTTAAGGGAAGAAATTTTCAAAACACGGGATAGTAAAATTTTATAAAAACATTTTTTTTCTCGCCCATCGGCTTGGCTACCGCGGCCGACCGGGGGCGGGTTGGATTAATCTTGTTATATTAAATTTTTAATTAGTTAATTTATTGTATAAAATCCTATTACCGCTCGTTGGGCGCCCCGGCTCTGATGTCGACTCCACTTGATTTCCTGTAAAATAGAAAAATAGAATTAATAATATAAAACAGATTTGGAACTGGCCCAGGGGAGATGACGGAGAAATGAGATGTGATGAGATGAGGTTAGGGTATGGAGGCTAGCCTGGGTTAGTTTCATGTAATAGGAGGATGTTAAAGATAAAAACAAATTTAAAATGATACTTACCATTTACTTGATTGGAAAACATGTAAATATTTAACTTCTATTTTCTTTGCTTTTTTATTATTCTTGCTTAGTGTAGACTGTAATAAATTATATTAAACACATTAAATAGTTAACTACAATAGTACTGATTAACTACACACTCTCTTTCATTCAGCCATTCACCATATTAGTTTTAAACCCTAGCGGGCCTTCCTCCTCCTCCACGGCCCGCCTTTCTTATTTCTATGTGTGTGTTTTTGTTGTAAAGATATTTATGTATGCAGCTGCCCAGTGTTGGGGCAAATTGAAAATCTCCCCAGATTCTGAGTTGAGCCTTGTGATTGTTTATTGTAACTAAATTATTCTATTGTAATTAATTACTGCCCCTGTTGCTGGGCAAAGCCTGTAAACTTTTTAAAGAGTTTTAATAAATCTGCCCCGTGGGCTGGACTGGTCCGGGGGGCCTTCGGCGTGCTGGACTGGAGATTCTCAAGGAACCTCCTATTTTGGTTTTACACCCAACTCGGGTAAACCTTTGGGTATCCAGTTCTCCATAGCCCCAATCCCACTTGAGCAGCGGTGGAGTGAGGTCGTGTGTTGCTCGCTGCTCATTTTTGTCGGCGACAATTTTGTTTCTGTCGGCCGAGTTTTACTTGTCTCAATGTTTTTAATATTAAAAAAAATTATCGAAAATCACTGGTTGTTTTAGGTTCTTATAATTTTGTTGGAATTTTGTGTGTGTGTTCGTCGTTTGTGTGTGCTTATAGTTTCTACTGATTTTATCCTGGATTTTAAGTGGGAATCGCCGCTGGTGACTCCAATCTTACCACCTTTGGATACTCTTATCTGCAGGAGCTGCAACTCGGAGGATTTTTTATCATTGGGTGAGTGTTCCCCATTTCTGATAATTCCATTTTATTGCTGTTGACTGATACTGCGTTATCAAGAAAATTCTATTTAAAAGCTTGTAATGTGATGAAGAAAGTCGTAAAGTTTTTGTGGTAACGCCCACCCCGACGCCGACTCCAACATCGTCGGCAACTTTTCGAACAAAATACGACTCTAAAGTGGGCTAATGCCCAAATATTTTTGTGTTAGATTTTGATTTAGATTATTGTACATCCGTGCAACTCGGCCATGCTCCTCTACTGTGTAATTAGTAACTAGAACTAAGAATCGTGGGCAGCGCCCCCTCCGATACCGAAAACATCGGAGGTCTCCAAAAATTCTTTATTCTATCTAAAGAAATTTTTCTTCGATACTTCGGAATACTCAATCTCTGATGAAAGTGAATGGTTTTGAAGTTTGTAAAATACTGACTGGATAAACTCAAGTCTTTCTCCCCCACCCCATGCTGTTGGGTTTACAGTGGACCAACTCCTAAGATGGACCGCTGACCTTTAACCTGCCCTTGGTGCTTCTATACTTGAAGGTGCAGGAGAAAAAGAGTGGTGTGCTTTAAGTTGTGTGCTTTCTCCTTGCGGTCATTCTACAACGGTTGTGCTACAGCCGAACTGTCTTCGGATCCCACTAGAGCTGACTGTCGCACTGTATCTCTGATTTTTCTTGTGTCTCGCTGCAGCTGCACTGCCTTTGTGTCGCCCAATTTCGGCAATAACGCACTGTATCCCGTTGGTGAGCTTTGCGACGCACTCGAACTGACCTCTCGATGTTCGCACCTTAGCTGACTAATTGGTGTGTCCTTGGAAAGTTTTGGTTTTGTGACTTTGCTCTCGGCTCCTGACACTGGTGAGTTCCTTTTTCTTTGGGGAACCCCCACTACTTTTAACCTTCTTGTTTTAGTGGATCTCTTTGTATTTAGCTATGGATGGTGTTTTATTGTATCTGTTTAAGCCTTTCATTTTTTACTGTGTGTATCCTAGTTTTTAAGATTGTCTTTGTGTATCTGTGTATTTTTCGCATCCCTTTAAAATTTTATTGGTATATTTTTATATTTGGGAAAGTTCCTGTGGACGCTAATGTTTACAGTGGATAACGGTTGGGCTTTTCGCCAGAGGTCCGACTCTTTTTTGGAATTTTTGGGCGGATTTTTCCGACACTATATATTGCTTCCCATTTTTATCTTTTATTTATCTGTTTTTGGATTTTAACATTCTTTGTAATATTTTATCAAATATATTTTAGGGCTGCAGAAGTTTTAAAGTTTTGAATCATGTCAACGGAAGACATGTCTATTAACATTATGGAGGAGGGTCTCCTCGGCTCAGTAAATGCTGAGCAGTCATCTACTAGCTAGGTTACCTCACTTCACTCCTCCTTGTCCAATTCACCCCTCAAGGTGTTTGAAGATACCATTATACCCGCATACAATTCCAAAAAGTCTTTGGTAATCTCTAGTTCCACTCCCGTGGGAGACAAAAGAATTACTCGTTCACAGGCAAAGGGTGCGCGGAGAGCAGTATATGAAACGGACAAGGGGTTAAAGGAGGATCTTAAGAGAGAGAATATGCTGGTAACCTATAATTCTAATTCGGCATCGGTGGACCGTTCGATCCCCGACTGGGCCGAGGGAATGTCCTCTAGGCTTAAGGATTTATCTCTTCCAGGGGATGTTGAAGAATTGATACTGACCTGTTTAAAGGAGTATTGTACATACACAAATAGCTTGATAGACCAACGAAAATAATTTGGGAAGAAAATAAAGAATGATATCCTAAAAGATCACATTGAATTCTTGATCAAAATCATAGGGGAAACAAATAGACAAAATACATTACTTAAACTTAAAAAACTATTATCTAAAAGATTTGCTGAAACACAACGATTCGGCAAATATGCAAGCAAAAATTCACTTAATCGAAAGAGAGAATAACCAACTGAGGTGAAAACTGGCGACACAGGAGTTAACGGTAGGCAGGGAGAGTTTTATGATGGAGAGCATTGATTCTAGACTAATGAAATATGCCGCTGACTTTAACACACAGTTTGACAGGATTAACAGGGGCATAGAAGAATTAAATAAAACTATCAGAGAACCTAAAACGTATGCACAGATGGTATCCTCTTCCAGTGCCGCTTGAACCCCCCCCCCCACCGAGAAATCAAGAGAGGGTCCTCCTCATAAGACAGAAAGCGGAGGACAGGAGGGATTATGGCATAAATTACCAAACAATTTTAAACACAAGGGGGAAGATCGCTCCATTAGAATGCGAGAGCTGGGACCAATACAAGGAGGAGGGGTCAAGATTATAACATCGAATAAGGAAGAGGCCCAACACATCAAGGGCACTCTGGCCAAAAACACGGGATAGGATAGGATTGTTAGGTTTATTGGCACAAGAACCAAAAAAGGCCATATTGCACCATGCATATGGTCAATAAGAAACAGAAATAATAAAATTCATACAGCGTTCCATAAAAAGGGTTCATAAAAGTCAATGTTAAAACTCTCAATCAGTTGATTTTTCAATCAGGATTTTTTCCCAATAACATTCGAATGTCCAGCGAAGAGGAGTTAAAAAACTGTAAACGATGAAGACTAAAATCAGGAAATTCTATTAAAATATGAAGAACTGTTAAAATTACTTGACATTTGGAGCAAAAAGGAGCTCGATCACCTAATATAAGATGCTTATGCGTTAGACGAGTGTGACCAATACGGAGTCTAGTCAATTTGACGTCAATCTCACGTGTTGGAAGACAAGGCCAAGGTTTCGTAAGGGTTTTATAGAGTTCAATTTATTATATGTCTGTTGGTTCCCCGATTTTTCCCATAAAGAAAAAATATGTTTTGTGAAAACGGTCTTCGCATCCGAAAGGGGTATTTCACGCTCTATGGACAATGTGCCTGTTTTTGCAGCATTGTCCGCCAATTCATTTCCAGCAATACCCTGCCCTGGAATCCAGTCAAACAATATATGCCCTGGAATCCATCCAAACAATATATCATAACCTCTATTTTGAAGAGTCTTTAAAAGGCATAAGATTTCCAAGGCAATGGGATGAATTCGAATGTGAAAATTGGAAAGTGTTTCCAAGGAACTCTTGCTATCGGTATAAAGACAAAATTTACGTTCCGAGAAGAGGGAGACTTTCTATAAACCATAAAAAATTGCCATCAATTCAGCAGATAAAACAGAAAAGGATGCACACAAAGTGTAACTGAGTATTTCCGAGTCGAAAACAATACCACAGCCAACATAGTTATCGGTCTTGGAACCATCCGTATAAATGGGCAAATACATTGAATACTGACAGCGATGAGAAGCAAAAAGTGTTTGAAAAATAACAGGGGTCGTTGTTGACTTATCGAAATTATTAAAAGGATTTATAAAGGAAAACTGAGGAATATCCTAAGGGGGAAATGAAAATAAGTCAAGTGTCTGAAGGCTCATATCTCGGAGTTCCGAATCATTTAGGATCAATTTAACTCTTTCACAAAATGGGAGAATGTGAGAAGGTCGAGCCGTGTATAATCTCTGTAGGCGTACCGGAAGAACCGAGAAGTGCAAAGGGTGTTTAGGGACAGACATCGCTCGAAGGTAATAGTGTACAGATATTTTTTGCCGCCATAAATTTAACGGTAGCTGGTAACAGACAACGTAAAGACTCTCTACTGGTGAGGTCCGGAATACTCCTGAGCAAATTCTTAAGGCGGAATGATGTATGGTATCTAGTCTGCGTAAAACAGAAAATCTTGCAGAACCATATATCATACAACCATAATCCATGCGAGATAGAATAACTGATTCATAGATTCGCAGTAGTGATGTTCTGTCTGCTCCCCAGGAGGTTCTTGAAAGTACTTTGAGAATGTTCAATAATCTGAAGCACTTCTTCCGCAGATGCAAGACATGCGGAAGGAAAGAGAGCTTATGATCAAGTATTACTTCCAAATATTTTATTTCTTTAACGACTGGTATTTCAGCGTTTCGGATATGGATTACAGGGTCCACATGGATTCCACGCTTCCTACAAAAATGCACACATTGACTTTTCTCAGATGAAATCACATGCCCGTTTTCATCACACCAACCTACCAGTTTGTTAACTGCAACTTGCAGTTGGCGCTCTATTAAGCGCATATTGTTATCCTGGCAAGATATCTGAAGATCGTCTACATATAATGTGCCTTGAATAGATGGAGGTAGAACGTTAAGAATTTGGCTAAAATGGATAGTAAAAAGTGTGACACTGAGGATGCTTCCCTGTGGAACACCCTCAGCTTGAATAAAAGGAGTGGAGTATAAGTGGCCAACTCTAACACGAAATGTGCGGAATGATAAAAAGTGTTTTATGAAAATGGGCAAGTTTCCTTGAAAGCCAAATTTTGAAAGTGTAGAGAGAATACCAAACCTCCAGGCACTGTCGTACGCCTTCTCTAAATCGAAGAAGACAGAGACCAGATGATTTCGACTAGCAAAGGCATTACGAATTTTAGTTTCGAGTAGCACAATTGTATCAAAAGCCACTCGTCCTCTGCGAAAACCACTCTGCAGTAACGGTGTGTATGCTTTTTTCTCCAGTTCAAATACCAGTCGGGCATTAACCATGCGTTCAAGCATCTTACATAGACAACTTGTGAGTGCAACAGGCCTATAATGTCGTGGGTTGGAGGGATTCTTGCCAGGTTTTAGGACTGGGATCACAATAGCTTCATGCCACTGAGGTGAGAACTTCTGTTCAACCCAAATATGATTAAATAGGGTTAACAGATTGGAGAGAGAAGTGGTAGATAAATGGCGAAGCATGTTATATGTGATTCCATCCGGACCGGGCCTGGTATCGTGAGCCTTCGATAAAGCCGTTTGTAATTCGTTCAGCCTAAATTCTGTATTATAAGGAAGCGACTTTCGAGTGGAGAAACACAAAGATTTACGTTCTGCACGTTTCTTAATCGCGGCAAATGAAGGCTTATATGAATTAATTGCTGAAACTTCTGCAAATGAATGTCCAAGAGTATTCGCGATGTCTAAAGGGGAAGATACCACTCCGTTTTATTTCAAATTGGCCTTGTTTACCAGTGCGAGAGCTAGACGTCAAATTGAATCGACTCCGCATAGGCCATACACGCCTAACTCAT
Organism: Argiope argentata; assembly: GCA_026289955.1. Taxonomy (NCBI): domain Eukaryota; kingdom Metazoa; phylum Arthropoda; class Arachnida; order Araneae; family Araneidae; genus Argiope; species Argiope argentata. The sequence goes on along the minus strand of JAOUZG010019440.1, from coordinate 39,022 downwards.
AAACATCTTTTGTTAGGTGATCGCGCTCCTTTTTGTTCCAAATGCCAGGTGGATTTAACAGTTCTTCATATTTTAATAGAATGTCCGAATTTTAATCTTCACCGTTTACATCATTTTAACTCCTCATCGCTGGACATGCGATCGTTATTGGGGGAAAATCCTCATCGGAACCTTTTTAAATTTTTGAAAGATATTGGGTTTTACCATTTTATTTAAATATCTTTATTTGCCTGACACACCATTCAATTGATTCAGAACTTTTAACATGCTTTTATTACCTTTCATTTTTTACTGGACACTTGCTGAATTTTAATGGTTTTTCTATTTATTGACCATACGCATGGCACAGTATAGCCTATCTTGGCTCTTGTGCCAATAAAACTAAAAATCCAATCCGATACCACTCCGTTTGCAGTCTCAAGAACAGGGATGGAAAATTCTTGGTAAATTCCATTTGCTGCCTTAACCTTCCTCCAGAGTAGTTCCGGAGAAGTAGAGGCTGTGATGGATGATATGAACTCTATCCAGGATTCTCTCTGACTTTGCCTACTGACACGACGCACATAAGCTCTGGCACGTTTAAAAGCAAGCAAATTCTCTGTGGTAGGATATCTGCGGAGAATATTCCACCTCTTTTTTTGTTCTCGGTGACTATTGTGGCAGACCTGATTCCACCATGGTTTCCGGAATTTCCTCTGTCGTGAAGAACTTTTGGGGATGGTATTATTTGCAGCATCAATTAAGCAGTCAACTACACTTTTTACAGCGGCTGTAATATCAGTTTTTCTGACCATACTCTCTGAGATTACTGCATGTTGCATAAAAGCAGCCCAATCAGCCCGTTGGAATAGGAAACGCGGGGGACAAGAAGTCACACCACCTCCATTAGTATAAGAGATCATTAAAGGGAAGTGGTCACTATCATGGAGATCATTCTCAACTGTAAAACTGAGCAGCGGAAAAAGGTCGGGAGAGCAAATAGCCAGATCCAGACTGTGAAATGTACGCGTGGGCTCATGGAAATATGTTTTCTCGTCCTGATTGAGCAGACAGAGTGAGTTATCAGATAGAAACTGTTCAATTTGTCGTCCACGAGAGTTTGTATTTTCCGAACCCCACAAAATATTATGAGCATTAAAATCCCCAAGTAGCAAGAAAGGTTTGGGTAGTTGTTCCAATAAATTATTAAGTTCATGTTGGTTAATGATATCATGTAGAGGTAAGTAAATACTGCAAACTGTGACAAGGGTCTGTATGTGGACTTGGACAGCCACAGCTTGTAAAGGAGTGTGTAACTTTAAATGAGAGCTCGGATAAAGGTTGGAAGTTAAGATGCAAACACCACCGGAATGATTATTTCCAGTATTAGCAACTTTCCGAGCACAGTTATAGCCACGAATTTTCATAGAAACATCATGTTTTAGGAACGTTTCCTGAAAAGCAAAACAAACGGGATGGAACTGGTTAATAATATGTTTAATACCAACAAATTTGGAACGAAAACCACGACAGTTCCAGGAAAAGAAAGAACCCATTAAAAGCCAGATGTATTAAGATTGTTGGTACGGATCTTGACAGGAGTTGGTGATACATCACAACTCATTTGCAACTCATCCTCCTCGTCAGACGAATGGAGAGAAATAGAATCAGGACTTTTAGGTTTGCCAAAAATGGACGTTAAGTCCTTATGAACGTTACCTTGCGTCGCAAGTCCCAAAGCGACAGAATTTCTTGATGTCGATTTCTTTAACTTAGATCTTATATCTTTTGGTGAGATTCCTCATTTTGAAAGTTTAAGTGATTTCTGAGAGTTTGAATTAAGTTTAGGTCTAGAAGTTTTGTTTGTTTCAGTAGTGTTTATTTCAATTTCAGAATCTGATGACTTTTCAGGACTTTTGGGTTCTGGAGTATACTTTGCACAATTTGTGCAGGAACAATTTGCACAGAAGGTTGTTTTAGTTACAGAAGCATAGCTCAATCCAGGTTTTGGTGTCTGATTTAGAATTTTTTTTCCTAGCTTCAGGATAGGTAATGTCTTCTTCAAATTTAAGAGCCGTAATTTGTTTTTCAACTTTCCATCGTTCACAGGACCGAGAAAAAGATGAATGATTCCCTCCGCAATTCACACATTTCTCTTCAGCGTTACACTGCTGGCTGTCATGGCCTTTTTCAGCACAGCTGACGCATGTTAATGTCCCACGGCAATTAACCTTGGAATGGCCAAAACGCTGGCACTGGAAACATCTTAGAGGATTGGGGACGTACTGGCGAACAGCAATTTAATATATCCTGCATAAAGGAATTCAGGTATTTTGGGTCTGTGGAATGTAATTATATAATGTTTGGTAGGTAGGAGTTGTCCATCCCTCCGAATGGTTATCTGGCGTACATGAGATACTCCTTGGGGTTTCAGTTCCGCGGTGATTTCTTCTAGAGGAACGTTAAACATTTCCCCATATGTTATGACTCCTTTGGAGAAATTTAATGATGTATGTGAACTTACAGTTACGGGAAAGTTGGTTAAGGATTTCAGTTTTATAACTTGCTGCGCTTGCTTTTTAGAAGTCACCTCTACAAGCAAATCCCCAGAACGCATTTTTCAGATAGAAGTGACCTCACCAATGGTTGCTGCAATGGCTTTCTGTACGAGGAACGGTGAAACAGTGTTAAACGAATTATTCCTTTCAGAAACAAGTTTTATAACGAAGAAACGGTCAAAATACGGTAAACTACATTTTAGATTGAGTTCTTTGTGATGCCCACTAAAGGGACCCTTTTTCGAAGCGCCCATACGATTAAAAATGTGATTCGGGTCCGACGGCACCGCCCACAACGGAGCCCAACAAGGGAAGGCAATTACCGGCTCTAGGGTGTATGCCTCAGCATACACCCTAGTGCTAATCGGTATCTATACGCTCGGAGTTACCCCCGGGGACAGTGACCACCCTTAACGCTAAGCCCAAGGAGTAACCCCTTTGCTTGATCCCTAGTAGTCTAGCCACTCAGATGACTAGGTACCAGCCGATTGATACACCAGGGACCACAGTGCACCACCCGTCTCTCAAATGGGTTGCCACGCACGGCCAACACGTGGGGTTTTTGGCTGTCCATGAGAAGCAAGAAGCAAGCAGAGTGGCGACAGCTTCTCATGGAGAGCTCCCTAACTTACCGTCGAAGGAAAGAAGGATCAAGCAGACAGCAGAAGGCGTAGGGGAGGATAAACACAAAGGGAGGAAAGATCCCGGCCAAAAACACGGATATAAATGAATTGTTTGAACTAAGAATATCCAATAAAAGACTCCCTCAGGTAATTTTATACAACATCGATAACGAAATCAGTGAGGAGGGCCTGAGGGAGTTGTTGATTGAAAAGAATTTGTTTTTGGCCGACCCCTCCCAAACTCCAAATTTTAAGATAGAATTTAATATCCCAGCCCGAAACAAGACTACGAAACATTGGGTGTTATCAACCCCCCCCCCCAATTATTTTTAAACAAATAAAGGACAAGGGAGGTCTTTATTTTCAATGGGGAAGAATACGTGTGTCCGAGTTCCTGAGCACTAAGCAATGCAGGCATTGCTTGGGATTCGGTCACACCACTAGATTATGCAATATGAAGGATCAACCCCCTATTTGTGACAGGTGCAAGGCGTATAACACACAAGGCGAGAAACATCATTGCAAGAGGACATGCCGCATTAACTGTCAGCAGTCTAACGACAGGGTTAACACCAAATATGGAATGGGGCACAGCAGCTTAGACAGACGCTGTAAAAGCTATATTCTCCGTGGCTTGTATTCTATAATTCTCTCCGTGGCTTGAATATTAATTTAAATCATTGTGAGGCAGCACACTCTGCAGCTTTCTAGGACGCTAGGGACTTAGAACTTGATTTTATAGCTAAATATTTGTTCAGATTTTTTCGAGATATATTGGCTCCTTGAGGTTTTTATTTATTTATTTATGCAGTGGATTTTCTAAGGATCTTAAGGAGGTACGCTTTGTGGATCTTGAGGCCAACCTCAGTTCGGGCAGTTCGGTTACAAGCCCCTTGACCCCCGTTTGTTTGGGGGCCTCTCAGAAAGAGACGTCATACCCCCTCCTCCTCAGATACTTCGCCATTTACTCCCTCCCCTGAGAAAACAGGGATTTTTACTGGAATCAGGGGCAATTCTGTGGCTTGAAACACCACCAATAACAGAACAAACTTGGTTTCATTGGATCCTTCCACGATTATTGAAAACGAGCCATCCGCAACTCTGAAAGCCGATAAGAGATACACTGGCTCCTTTGATCGTCTCCTGGAGGGGATTCCCTCTATTGGCCTTCCAGTGGGACTCGAAACAATACTAATTGATAAATTGAAAGAATATGAGACCTTTTCTAATGATCTCATTGTAAAGAAGAGACAATTCGGCATTCGAGTTAATAGTCAAATTGTCACTAAATACTTTACTTTCTTTATAGAGGCAATTAAGGGAATAAGTGAAACTTACAACTTACTAAAGGGAGAGATATTTGATCTCCAAGAACTTACTTGAAACAATGAACTCCCCAATTTGAAGGCCAAGTTATACCTACTACAAGGCCAGAACTACGATCTCCGAGGTCGCCTACACGTGTTAAAACAAAATAATATTCAGGAAAATAATATTTGAAAAACGTAACGTCTATGATTAAAGAGATGGAGGAATCATGGAAACATAAACAAAAAGAGTGGGAAGAGATATTCCAGAAATTGAAGGATAAAGTCGGAGGGGTCTCCACCTTCGCCACCGTTACTGCTGGCGTCCCCACTGCGAATAAACCTGATATAAGAAGCGATGAAAGTGTTCTCTTAATCAAACCAAGGATAGGTCGGACTTTCAACTAATAAAAATCTAATTCTTGAACACATAAGGAAGGAAGACCCTTCCATTAGTTGGTTGGTTGGTTGGTTTTACTGGCGCAAGAGCCATATTTGGCCATACTGCGCCAAACATATGATAGATAAACAGGGTCATGGTATCATATAAAAACATGTAAAATGTTAAAATATTAAAATAAATGTTCCTTACGTACATGAATAAAAATTTCTTTTAAAGTTGTAGAAAATAAGACTATAAAAATGTGAAATGCTTGAATAAATTTACTGCAACGATTAAAATTAATAAACTGAGAACATTATGTCAAACAAGGAATTAAAGTTTAAAAACAAAAGGATAATTACAAATATGTTACTTTGCGAACAAAGATTAAAAGAAGAAAATTATTTACTTAAATTTTGTTGGAATAATAATATGGGAGTATCTTTTCTCCCGTTTACGTGCAGTAGTTGGTAGAGGAGGAGTTGGAGGACAAGTGTCTTCAGATGTATCCTCTAAGTTTTCGGACACATTATATTCCAGTGTATCACCTTCCGATGCACTAGAACACATTTCTGCGTCAGTGTCAGATTCTTGGGGCAATGGATTGCAGCATTCTCCGGAATCGAAGACTGCTAATGTTTGAGGCTTAGACTCAGCAGAACACACAAGGGTTGGAGAGTTTGTTATCATATTCTTACCTGAATTACTTTCTGCGGAAGTGTAAAGGGAACTCTTTCTAAGTGGAACTTTCAGAAGCTTTGCACTCTGCTTTTTATCCAAATTCGTCTTGTGAGACTCTGAAAGCTGTGAGGTTTTATAACGTTTTTATATTTTATCATTATTTAGTTTCTGATTATCTTTATTAATTCTATAGTCTTTTTTTAGCTTTTTCCTATTATTAACTGTTTTAAAATCGGAACAATCAGATGAACTTACAGATTTTGGGACATTGGATTGATGGATTTTCTCTCCGGATGTACTGGGATTCAGGGCTGCTATAAATGATTCGTCATTTCGAGGGCAGGTCTCTGAAGGTATGTATGAAGTTTTAAATCCCAAAGAGTCGGATGGTAGAGCTGGGTACTGGTGTTTCCGAGCGTTTCATTCTCTACAGATGCATAGCTGATTCCTTGAGAGGGAGTGCGAGATTTAGCAATGCGTCTGGCTTCGATAAAAGAAATATTTTTCACCTTCTCAGCAATAACTTCCTTCTCAAATCTCCAAGATGAACAGGAACGGGAAAAGGAAGTGTGAGAATCTTTGCAGTTCACACATTTCTCTGATTTAGAACATGCAGAGTTGTCATGACCAACTTCCGCGCAGCGGGCACAAGTGAGAGATCCACGACAGGAAACTTGTGAATGCCCAAAACGCTGACATTTAACACATCGCAGGGGATTTGGGAAATATGGTCTAACTGCCAATTTCATATACCCTGCTTTAACTGACTCTGGAATTTTAGGAGAGTGAAAAGTTAAAATTAAATGCTTAGTATCTACTAGTTCATTATTTTTTTCTAATTTTGATACGACGCACATGAGTCACACCAATCACCTGGAAATCTTTACAAATTTGCTCCACCGGAAAAGGAGAAAGCTCTCCACACGAAATCACACCCTCAGAGGAGTTAAAGGATGCGTGCGGTGTAACAGAAGTTGGGATAGTGCTTAGAGAATTCAATTTTATGATTTGTTCTGCTTGTTTACGAGACTCAACCTCAATAAGCAAGTCTCCAGAGCGTAGTTTTTTAATAGATTTAGTGCTACCAAGATTAGAGGATATCGCCTTTTCAATCAAGTACGGAGAAACAGTATGAAAAGTCTCATTTGTTGAAGAAATACGTTTTAAAACAAAAAATGTATCAAAGGATTTGTTTAATTCGACTTGATCAATGCGGTGCCCACTGAAGAGAGAACGGTTTTAGCGGCCCATATGATACTTATGGAGATTCAGGCCCAACGGCACCGCCACCACGGAGCTCAACAAGGGATGGCAGCCACCAGCTCTAGACATCTTCAGCCTCGGCACTTACCATGGTGCTAGTTAAAATCTATACGCTTGGAGTTACCCCCGGGGACAGTGAGCCCAAGGAGTAACCCCTTCACTTGATCCCTAGCAGTCTAGCCACTCAGGTCACTAGGTACCAGTCGATTGATGCACTGAGGACCACAGTACACCACCCGTCTAATGGGTCGTCACGCACGGCCAACACGTGGGGCTTTTAGCTGTCCATGAAAAGCAAGAACCAAACTGAGCGGCGACAGCTTCTCATGGAGAGCTCCCTCGCTTGCCGTCGAGGGATAGAAAAAAATAAAGCAAGCAGAAGGTGGCTAAGAGGAGAATAAACAATAAAGGAAGTAAAGATCCCTGGGAACCTCGGGATTGGGACACCCGTACTCACCTATAGTAGGTGAGCCCCTGAGGGGGACCCTTCCATTAGAGTTAGAGGAGTGGGACCTCTGCATGGAGGTGGTATTTAAATCCTATCGGCATCCCTAGAGAACTCGCAAACCATTAGAGACATCATCTTAAGAAGTTCAGAACTGACGTAGATATTTGATCTTAATATCCCCACCAAAGGAAGGCCTCAACTAATATTGTACAATATTTTCGAGGAAGTATCGGAAGAGGCCTTGAAGGCCAGCCTCATGGGGAAAAACTTAGTTTTAACAAATCCATCCGATGAACCAAATTTTAAGATTGATTTTAAGATTTTAAACAAAAATAAAAAGACAAACCACTGGATACTATCATTTGATCCTTGAACTTTCTTAGAAGTGAAAACAAGGGGGGGGGCCTCTATTTTGACTGCGAGAGGTTGCGTGTGGCCGAATTCATTAGCGAAAAGCAATCTAGGCATTGTTTGGGGTTCGGCCACACGATCAAATATTGCAACAGAAAAGAAGAGCCTCCCCCCATTTGCGATCGTTGTGGTGAGTCAAAGCCAGAAGGCAGGGCACATAAATGTAGGGGTTCTTGCTGAATCAATTGCTCCAATTCAAATATAAGATTCAACACTAAATACGGGGTGAACCACAGCACCTTAGAGAAGATGTAAATCATTTTTAAAACAAAGAGGCTTAGTAAGGAACAGAACGGACTATGGACATTAAAACTATCCGTGCAATACAGATTAGCGTAAACCGTTGTGAGGCGGCACACTCAGCTATTTACATGATCGCTAGGGATTTGAACCTCGACTTCATTGCTGTCCAGGACCAAAATTTGGTCAGGGGGAGCCCCCTAGAGCCCATTTTGGTTGCCGGACCTTTATCTCCAACGACAAAAAAGCTATTGCATATATTTTTAACCGAAACCTAAATGTTTACTACAAATTAGGCGTGGCCAATTCGGTCTGTGTCGAACTGTATTTTAATGATTTTATCTTAAACATTTTTAACTGTTCTTTTCTGGAACGAGGAATTAAGAGTGTGCCGTAATAAAGTAAACAAACTATTTAAACTGTACAAGTCTCACATAACAAATAATTCCACGGACGAACTCATATTGGACCCGGGGGATAATTATCGAAAAGAACGTGCCGTCTATAGAAAATTACTTTTAAAAATTAAACAGGAAGCCTGCGAAAAACTTTGTGTCAATTACAGCGACAAGTTAAGGTTTTAATTCAAATTAGTTTTTATCAAATCTAGATCCAACAACAATATTTTAATCAACCTGAACAGTGGTTCTAATGCCCAATTAAAAAACAAATTAAATTGCATCATGGATCACTTTTTCCCAGGCAAAACCAATAATGATTTAGTTGAATACGATTGCTCCCTTGATCAGACCGAGGCTCTCGACAATATGGAACTAGAAATTGTTTTCGGGAGCCTCAAAGGCGGCAAAGCCCCAGGTATCGACAAAATAAATTACCGCATGTGGAGAGCGGTTTTTAACCTATACAAGAGCTTCATGCTCGTTTTTAACAAATGTTTTTATTATAATTACTTTCCGGAGTGTCTCTGGAACGGCAGGGTCTTCTTTTTACTTAAAAATGATAAGGACCCTGCCCTATGCTCATCTTACCGACCAGTCTGCTTGTTGTCGACCCTAGGAAAAATTCTAGAAAGAGCCTTTACAATTAAACTCAATCGATGGCTTGATCTCAACTTCATTATACATGATAACCAATATGGATTTAGAGAGAGTCGCAGTTGCGATCTGGACATCCACAAATTAACTGAAACAATAAAAGCCCGAACCCAGGGAAAGCATCTGTCCCTCATCTCCCTGGATATCAAATCGGCATTCGACAACATGGACTGGTCAATTCTTTTTAACATCCTGAATGACATCCGGATCCCAAATTTTTATAAAAAATTTATATATTTTTATCTAACAGAACGGAGGCTTTCTTATGTTAATGAAATTTTAAACATAACAAGATGGTGCTTCAGGGGATGTCCCCAGGGTTCGAAACTGGCTCTGATTCTATGGAATATATACATTAATAATTTACTCAAAATAAACTCTCCGAGTATGTATATTCAGGCTTTTGCGGATGATTTGGCCCTCATTATTGGTGGCAAGACCTCACACAATCTCTCGGATAACGTCGCTCTTGCCACCATTTACTATAAATTATCCGACATGAAACTACAATTATCTATAGAAAAATATCAGGCCATCATCTTCAGAAGCTCTGAATCCCAGAGATTCTCTAGGAAAAAAACTACCGCTCTGAATCGAAAGCCCACATTCCGCATTAATGGCCATTCGATCAAAATAACAGATAGCTTGAAGATCCAGGGAATGATAATCGATAATAAACTCACGTGGACCGCCCACATTTTAACCTTAACGGAGAAGGCACTCAATCTTACATCACTAAATCATTCAATCGGTAGTAGCGACGGGCGGTGTGTACAAAGGGCAGGGACGTAATCAACACGAGCTCATGACTACAGCTTACTGAGAATTATAAAATGTAAATTGGTGTTCAGGAGTGTGGCCTCAAGAAAATTTTCGAAAAAAGGTTCCACCATTTTACATAAAAGGCCCACCTTTAAAATAAACAACGAAACAATCAAAGTTTGCGACAGTATCAAAATACTTGGAATAAACATAGATAATAAATTATCATGGACCGCCCATATTTTAACTTTGACGGACAGGGCCTTTGCTCTGTCCACAGGTTTTAATAGAATATGTCGGACGAATTGGAGTGTAGACAAGAAACTAATAAAACTCTGGTACAAAACGGTAATAGAAAAGGCCCTTCTCTATGGTTCGTCCATATGGGCTGGGGACTTAACCAGAGAACAAATCAAAAAACTACACTCCATACAAAGAATTTTTCTGGTCCGATTTTTAAATGTTTATTGGACAACCTCCACCAATGTCCTAAACATACTCAGCGGAATCCCCCCCCTACACGTTGTGGCCAGGAGGGAGTTTTTAAAGTTTCGGATCTGGGTTGCCGGTTCCCCCGATTATAACAACCTGATAAACATAGAAAACTGGGACCATAACATAAATATTAAAAACATTCCATCTGCAATAAAAATCCTATCAATCCCAGAATCAATAGATGACACAGAATATGAGATATACACCGACGGGTCCAGAATCAATGAAGAGATTGGATTCGCGGTGTGTATCTTCAATAATAATGATAATATAATTAATCTAAAATATAAACTTAACACCTATAATTCCGTTTTTCAGGCAGAACTCTTGGCCATAAATAAAGCAGTAAATTGGGCTGTTGGGGAGGGAGTCAAGGTCAACATCCTCTCTGACAGCCTGTCCTCAATAATGGTACTTAAATCCGGCAACTCCAGATCAGAGCTTGTCAACGACATTAAAAGAAACATTTACTCTGCCAGTGAAATGATCGGCCTGTCATGGGTTAAGGCCCATGACGGAAACCTGGGTAATGAACTGGCAGACCAACAAGCGAAGGAGGCCACAACGGGAGGGGAACCCTTGTCTATCTCTGCCCCCTACTCCTACTTGAAGAAATCCCTCAACAAACTAATGTTAAATGATTGGAGAGATTACTGGAACGACTACAACTCTCCGTCGGGGGCTAGGGTGAGGGAATATTTGGACACGGTGGAGGAAAAGTTTTTAATAAATAACAAATTTTTAATTTATTTTCTCACTGGGCATGGTCCATTTCCAGCCTATCTCCATAGATTTAATATACTGGGCTCTCCTCTGTGTTCTTGTGGTCTCCACGACCCCGACCACTATCTTTTTATATGTACATACACTAGCAATTTTCACATATGTCAACCAGAGGACCAGTTTAAAAGAGCCTGGTTCAAAAATATATCTAGGAATAGGCTGGCTGTCGCAAAAATAATCGAGGCCTTCAATATCAGTAAGAGGATTTGTGACTCCTTGACCCGGGAGAGGGAAAGCAGTTCGGGAGTGTGACTTTGTCTTTCTTTTAAAATGATTACTATTTTTATATCTTTTTAGCTTTTTGCTCATACTGATTTATTCACGAGTATTTTAGATCATTTTAACTATTGCATTTTATTTCCCTTGGACCTGGCAAGATTTTTGTTTTTTAACTGATTGCCCGCTCTCTATATAAATGACATTTGCACGGTCGAGAATTAGCCATTATAATTTACAGAAAAGTGGAGAGACTTTTATTCCTCCCCACAATTTTACCCTTAATTACATTGGATAAGTATACATACGATCCTGGGCTCCTCGGATCAAATGATTTCTTGGGGGCCGATAACTAGACATACCTTTAAGGGATCGGAAGTCTTTTTATAAATTTTTACAATTTTTAACTTATTTGATCTAATTCAGAGACCGGTATGGAGAGAGGCTTTTATCTATTTTATAACTAAACTTTGTCGCACTCCCTTTCCCCTTGGCGCCATCGGTAAAATGTTGGGTTTTAGTGCTGTTGGTATTGTTTTAGAATAACGGGGTTTTAAAAATCTCTTCTCATCATCAGTTTTTCCTTTTCATTATACACTCATCATTTTAGACAACTTTTTAATTCTGTCTTATGTAGTCTAGATTATAAATGTGTTTTAACTGCAAGCTTTTATCTCCTCTTTTATCTATTAAGATCTTTTTAAATTCACGTCACCAAGCTGGATTCTTGGTGAATTTCAGTATTTTACCTTCTTTTAACTAACATTTTTATTGAATTTTATTTCGCGGTTACTGTCCTCCACACTCAAATCTTAAAGTCCACTGGTCGGTCCAAATTGTATGATCAGTATATCTGCACTGGTTTGGTCCTGTGCAGTTGACAGATAGATATTGTTTTGGATATAATGAAAAGCTCCCCTCCGTCCGATAAGACTAAGAATTGGGATATATCTGGCTTGAGGAGAGAGATGGCGGAATTATAGACTTGGTAATGCTCGGCGTCTGTTTTAAGGGTTTTTAGCGTTAGGGATACTTTTAGTAATTACATTTTTTTTCTTTTTTTTCTGTTTTTCAATCTTTTTTGGGAAGTTCTTTTTTAGAAAAAATGTTTTATATTTACAAATTTTCAATTAATCACATGTTTTAAGTCTCATATATGTAGCATCATGCTCACTTCTATGGCTTTGAATCTTATACTAAACGATTACGCTAAACTTTTATGGGATCTTAACTTGCTATTAACGTAATTATCTTTTTTATTTTCCTGTGTATCTTATGTCTTGATATATTTCAACATAATTATCTTTTGTTTGAGTTCTGTCTTTCATGTATATAGTTAAGCGTGCTTTGTTTGTATAGAGTGTGTTTTGTCTGCGTGTGTTTTGTTGGCCATTGTGTTGGAGGGGGATGTTGCCTGATTGAACCGCCCTTCGTCTCTCCCCGATAGATCTAGACCTTTGGACAAATAAAACTTCAAATATAGGACGTAGAAATACTGCTAAAATATACCTTTATTAATTAGAACACAGGTCTTGAATTATATTTTAAAATCCATAATTCTATATTGGCCAATTATATCTGTATGTTAATTTATTTTACTATTTATATAAAATACCAGATTCGAAAAGTCTAATAAATATTGCCTTTTTTTTCTTTTTTTTTCTTTCTTTTTAACTTTACCCGGAACACGGGGCAATGAAACTTTGACAAATTTTTTTCTTAACTTTCGAAACACAGGATAGTAAAATTTTTTTAAAAAAATTTTTCCGCCCGCCGGCATGGCTTCCACGGCCGACCGGGGGCGGGTTG
>JAOUZG010019440.1:0-11010 GCA_026289955.1 Argiope argentata | reverse complement strand
TATTAAATGTTATTACAGGAATCCCTCCTCTCCACATCGTGGCAAAATACGAATATATAAAATTCAATACCTGGACCGTTGGCTCAAGAGATTTTAACTATCTTTTTAATGACTTAGAATTTGACCAACATATTTTAATTAGAAATATTCCTACTAGCCAGAGGGTGGTCGAGGTGGCGAAGGCCATCCCTGGCTCAGTTTTTAATATATACACGGACGAGTCCAGATTGGATAATTCCACTGGATTCGCCGTGTGTATTTTTAAAGAGAATTTTAACATAGAAAATTTTACTTTTAAATTGAATTTTTTTAACTCAGTTTTCCAAGAGGAGCTGGCAGCCATTGATTTCGCTGCCGGCTGGGCTGTCCAAAGGAATCAACCCGCCACCATTTTCACGGACAGCCTTTCCTCAATTTTGGTCCTAAGAAGCCACGGTTCCAGGTTCAAATTCGTTAATAATATCAAAAGAAACATTTCGAATGCCAAGAACCTGGTCGGCTTACAGTGGGTTAATGCCCATGTGGGCATCGAGGGCAATGAAATAGCCGACCAGTTTGCCAAAGAAGCCACGATGTCTGGAGAACCCATTTCTATCCCGGCCCCTTACTCTTTTCTTAAGAGGAAAATCAAACTTCTCACCCTGGAGGAGTGGGGTACTTACTGGAATTCTTATGACTCCCCCTCCGGGATAAGGGCCCGGGAATTCATCGATAGGGTGGAAGTCAAATTTCTTTTTAACAATAGAAACCCCTTTTATTTTTTAAGTGGGCACGGTCCATTCCCAGTATATCTCCACCGTTTTAAAAAGCTAAGCTCTCCAAATTGCTCATGTAACGCTTTGGGGGATGCTGACCATTATATTTTCGACTGCCCCTTTACCGCAGATTTTCATTTACTTAAACCAGCTCCCCCAAATAGGAGAGCTTGGTTTAAAAACTTAAATTCTAATCTAATAGCACTACGTAAAATGGCAGAGGCCTTCAGGGTGAGTGCAGATATATGCCGGGGTCTTCCGGCCCTGGGGGAGGCAGAGCAGGCTGATTAGTTGTAATTTTAATTTTTATGGATTTTAGATCATACGTTTAGATTTATATTTTTAACTATTCAAAATTTTAGATTTTACTGACTTGCATGCGGACCAAGAACACTTAAGGCGAATAAATACATTATAGAGATAAATTTAAACTACTCCTCAGGTTGTTTTTCAACCGGTTTCTACGGTGCCGCCTAATTATAAATTTTTAGACATGTCCTGTATTGTAAATAAAAACTGGTGTGAAATTTTAACTTTCTTCCTTTTTATCTTTTACGATTTTCTTTTAAAATTTTACTTTCGGTCGCTCACCCTATTCACCATCTTTTTGGATTTTACTTGATTTTGTTTTAGACCCTATTAGATTTTATTGGATTTTTATTGGATTTTACTAGATTTTGTTTGATTTATCTTTTTTGGACTTTGAATTTTAGGCCTTAGACCTTAAATTTTATTTCGGATTTTATTGTAATGGTTTTTATCTCTGGAACAACATGTCTTCTTATTTTATATATATTTTTATACTATTACTTGCTCCTTTTTTGGGGCCTGAAGTGTTTTTAGATACATTTTAACTATAAATTTTAGTTTTGCTCTCCACAAATATGAGGTCTTCTTTTACAAAGTGTCCACGTCCGACAATTTAAAAAGAAAGCTGCACCGTCCCGAACATGTCCTTTCCCGCACCCATACTGTCCAACTATACTGCCATCTACTTTACCATTTTAATTATTTTTAAACGATAACCTTTTAACGCCCCTGGAATTTTAACATCAACACCGTCATCAATTTTAATTGCCACTTTTATTGTTTTTACTGATTTTAGCGGCCACCTTTTATTGCTTTTACCGATTTTAAATTTTTGGGATTTTTAAACTTTTAACTAGCACACTTTTACCCGATGTTGACAACTGCCATGTCCCATAAAGCCTGTCCTCCCTGAGGGACTCCGAGAGGTTAACTAAGATGTTTCTTAGCTTCAACATCCTTCCTCTCTGTGGGCTTCCTTGACTTTTACCAAACTGTGACCTTACCCAACTGTGACTTCTTTTATTTGTCTGCTGTGATGTTTGTTGTCCTTTGTCCTTCGTTTTGTCCTTCGTGGTGTGCCCTTTTCTCTTTGATCTCCTGTGTCTGCGTTAATGATGTTTTTAGCGTGTTTTTAGTGTTTTTAGAACTTTTAGTGTTGTATGTGTTAAACAAATTTTAATATTTTTATGCTGCCCTGGTTTTACTGCTTGTGTTCGTCCTGGTGTCCTGGTCCTGTTTTCTGATGTGTGAGTTTTAATGTATGTTTTTATGTAGCTTTTAATGTTTACAACCTATTTTGTTCTACTTTTATATCTTGGATGTTTTTAATTGTATTTTGTGACAATTTTTAGTTATTGTTTTAATTCGTATAAATGTATTAATTTTGTGAGCCACTGCGCCAACTGTGCAACTGACATACTGTAACTGGTCTCATGCTGAGGAGAGTGGAGGATAACTAATAGAACTTAGAATTTAAATAATCGACCAACTGGACTTAGAATTTAAATAATCAGAACACGGGATAGAAAAATTTATGTAAAAAAAACTCCAACCGACCCCCCTGGGTCGGCCGGCGGTTGGATTAGTTTATAGTTAATAATTAATAATTAATTAAATAAAATAAAAATACCACCTTACTCTGGGGGCCCCCGATTCTCCTCCCACCATCCAGACCGCTCCACCTGAAAAGAAAAAGAGAAAGACAATTAACATGAAAATAAATACATACCTCTTGGGGGAATGATGAGATATGAATGAAGATGTAATGATATGAGGGGGCCCTTATACATTTAATGAATAATTAACTAGAAAAATAAAAACCAAACCTGATTCTTTTTACTACCAACCAATCCGTCAAAACAACAGTAATGGACTCGATCCTGATACCTTAAAATAAATGGTCAATAGCAAGCATATTTATTCACAAACATAAACAAGAGTTAGTCGCGGCCCGAGGCGAGCTTGCCTCCTCCTCCTACTCGCCTTTTTTGCAGTTCGGACCAGATTTATGCACCTGAGTGGCTTGGCGTTCTTTAAACATGTTTTAATTCATTTTAATGGCGTTATTTTTGTTTGTGTCCCATTTCTGTGTCAATACCCTTGTCTTGTTTATTTGCTGTGTTTCTCACAGTTTTATTTGTCTTTTAAAAATGCTTTCCTCTCCCCTTTATGGGTCGAGCGATGTTGCAATGTCTACGTAATTAAATACTGCCATTGTTTCTGGCAATGTATGTACACATTTTTATATTTCAAATAAATCTGCTCGACGGGCTGGGCTGGCCCGGGGTCCTCCTCGCTGCTCGGCGGAACTCTCTCTCCGACTCCCCTTTATTTGCCTTACACCCAATTCGGGTAGGCTGGGGGGTCGTGGGGATTTGGTTTGATTTGGTTTAGTCTTCCATAGCTCGTCTGAGATGTTTGTCTTCCCTGCGCCGACGACTTCATCGCCGACTTTTCCGAAACTCTGGGTGAGTTTCTGTGGTAGTGCAAATTTCTGAATATCTTAAATGCAATGCCGTTTGGCCTATTGTGACCACTGGAATGTGTATTTGGATAAATGATTCTTTACACAGTTTCTGGAAATGTCTACTGTTAATTTCGAGTAACGCCCCCTCCGACTGGAAACATCGCTGAGAAATGTCGTTCCGAGAGTGAGCGAAGGTAAGGGCGAGAGAACGTTTGTGAGGAAATAAAGTTTTTGGAGAGATTAAGCAACAACATTGGAATTGAAGGAAAAACTGGTAAAGGTTTTAAACAGACAGGGTGACTTGGAAAGATACTATTGTCTACGGGAAGATGTTGATATTTGTACCTGGAAACGACCCCCTCTGCTGGTTTTGGAGGAGAGTTTAATGACCTCTCTCGGGTTGTGCTCGGTTTGCAGAAAAAGGTTTGCGATATTTTCTGATATTCTTGAAAGCGTGTGCTTTTGCTTTCGTTTGTGCTTTGGAGACTTCGCTTTTCCGGTGGAGATCTGAGGCTTTGTTTTGGCCTGGAGAAGTTGAGTTCGCTTCAGTTTTGCAGTGAGTTGGGGTTGCCACTTTTTACTCTCTCCGCCTTTTGCCTGTCCGACTGGAGCCCCATCAGTGTCCGGCTGGAGCCAATTCTGCGCACTTGAGCGGTGGGCTCTATACTTGGTCTCACTAGAGCTCGTCCATCTAGAGCTCATTTTTCGTCCGACTGGAGCCCCCTGGCGCACTGGAGCAGAGCGTTTTGAACCGAGCCCAACTGGAGCTCGACCACCTTGAGCTCACTTGGTGTCTGACAGGAGCTGCTCTTCCCAGCTGGAGCGGAATGCACCACGGAGAAACTAACTGGAGTCTCATTTTCCACTAGTGCCAGAACTTTTTGAACTTTTGGACTTGCTTTCAAAATTTGAACTTTGGCGTCCCTGAGCTCTTTCTGGAGAGGATTAACCTGTTCGTGGCCGGGGTGAGTCTGGTTCTTTGGGTTTGTTTTGAGATTGTCTGTGTGTTTCAATGCTTTTGTTTACCTTTTGTAATTATTCTAGTGATTTTAAATTTCTTGTTGTTTATATGTAACTTGATGCTGATTTTTATGTTTTTGATCTGTGTACTTTTATAATATTGCTTTTAGGCTTTTAATAGTTTCTATAAATACTTTTAATAATTACAGATGTTTTAAATATTTTTCGATGTATAAGTGTTTGTGATTTTACCTGTTTTAACTTCCTAGCCACCTTTGATCTCGATCTGAATTTGATTTTTGGGTCTTGATTATCTCTCGTTTTTTTGCATCGTATTACAGCTGATGATGGTCGGGGGGCGGAATAGGGACAATAAGTCTGCCGACCCGGGACAGACAACGGGCTCACAAGTTAAAAGTACGGGTAAACAGGGGTCAATACCAGATGGGGTGGAGGAGCTGGCCTCCTCACTGAACGATGATGATTTTTCCCCGACACTACACAGGGAAATCCTAGACAAATTGGATGAGTTCGGCGTCTTCTCATACATATTAATCAGAGATAAAAAACAATACGGGAAAACTTTGAGAAACGATATTGTAAAAAATTATTTTAGCTTTTTTCTGGACAAATTAAAGGATCTTACTGAGGAGGTTAGAAATGCCGATAGGAAAACACTTGAGGTGTCTGATTATCTATTCAATACTAAGGAGCTACTCAACAATAATGATTCAGCGATTTTAAAGGCTAAACTGTATAATTTAAATAATGAAAACCTGGAACTGAAGGGAAGACTCAAATACTTAGAGGAATTGAGGGACTTGTCCTCCATCGGAGACCTTTGCCCACAGATTGAGAAACTAGAAAATTTATGTAAAATAGTGAGACAAAAGCAGGAGGAAAGTGTGTCGTTGCTAAAAGAGAACGATAGGGCCCCTCCACCATTGTTTACCCAGGTCGTAGCCTCCTCCCGGGGTCCGGGAGGCGTTCTGGGAACCCCTCGGGAGAAAGAGGGAGTGATATTGATAAAGCCCAGGCTCCCCGATAGAAACAACTATGAGGCAAATAAAACAATTATAGCATCTGAGCTAAAGAGTGGCGACCCCTCAATCAGAATAAGGAACATGGTACCTATTCGAGGGGGTGTGTGAAAATAGTGACAGCAACAAAGACCGACGCCGAGCACGTCAGGGATATTCTGATAAAGGATGACCCAATTAACAACGTCTTTGAATTAACACTGCCAAACCCGAGGTTACCACAGCTAATCATTTATAATGTTGATAGAGAGGTGGAGTTGGAGGAACTAAAGGGCCTAACTGAGAAAAACCTCTTTCTGAGTGACCCAGACAATTCCCCATTATTCAACATTGACTTCCCAATCCCGGCAAAAAGAGACCGAACCCGACACTGGGTCCTGTCGGTGAGGCCCAGAATCTTTCATGAAATCATTAACAAAGGGGGTCTCTATTTCGGCTGGTCCAAACTCAAAAATTCTGTACCAATTATAATGAAACGTTCGGGTTCCTCTTTAAATTAGTTTTTAACAAAACATGCGCTGATACTGAAATAAGAGTGAACCCGAACGACAACCCCAACGTTAATTATAAAGATAAAATCAATCATATAATGAATTCTTTTTCCCAGGCAAAACCCCAGAAGACTAATTCTCTTATCATATACAATCTGGTGAGTCCTAGACTCTCAATCTCTTTGACTTACACTTAATTTTTGGGAGTCTCAAAGGCGGCAAGGCCCCGGGGCTGGATAGAATTGACTACAACATGTGGAGGGCAGTTTTAATGTTGGACCCTGAATTCTTACTTAATTATTTTAACCTACTTTTTAAATTTCACTATTTTCCCCAAGGCCTCAGAAACGCAAAAATTTTCTTCCTTCTAAAAGATGGAAAGGACCCGAAACTATGTTCTTCTTACCGACCAGTTTGCCTACTGCCCACTCTAGGCAAAATTGTCGAAAGGCTGTTCATATTAAAATTTAATAACTGGCTAGATCAAAACAATATTTTACATAACAATCAATTTGGCTTCAGGGAGGGCAGAAGCTGTGATCTAGCCATATACAAACTAACTCAAATTATCAACAACAGAGTCCAGGACGAACACATTGCCCTCCTTTCCCTCGACATTAAATCAGCCTTCGACAATATGAACTGGTCGGTTCTGTTTCAGACTCTAGAGGCCTATGGGGTACCAGCTTTTTACAAGAATTTTATCTGTTTTTATCTGAACGAACGGAATGTCACTTTTAAAAATGAAGTTTTTAGTACATCAAGATGGTGCTATAGGGGCTGTCCTCAGGGTTCAGTGATCGCTCCTCTTCTGTGGAACCTTTACATCAATAAAGTCTTGCTCCTGAACTCAGATCATGTGTACATCCAAGCCTTTGCCGACGACCTGGCTGTTATTGTCGGTAGCCGAACCTCACATGAACTACCAAAAAACACTAATCGCGTCTTGGCCACCGTACAAAATAAATTGATGAAACTTAAATTAAAACTATCTCCAGGAAAAAGCCAGGCGTTGGTGTTCAGGAGCGTAGCATCTAGGAAATTTTCAAAAAAGGGTTCCACAGTTCTACATAAAAAGCCAACATTTAAAATTAATAACGATACCATTAGGGTCTGCGACAGCATCAAAATTTTGGGAATAAATATCGATAATAAACTCTCTTGGACCGCCCACATTTTAACTCTAACGGACAGGGCTTTTGCTCTGACCTCAGTTTTTAATAGAATTTGTCGGACCAACTGGAGTGTAGATAAAAAATTAATCAAAACATGGTACAAGACAGTTATTGAAAAGGCCCTGCTCTATGGCTCTTCCATTTGGGGCGGGGCCTTAACGAAAGAACATATTAGAAAACTACACTCCATTCAGAGAATTTTTTTGGTCCGATTTTTAAAAGTTTATAAAACAACCTCCACCAACGTCCTAAACGTATTAAGTGGAATTCCCCCCCCCCTACATGTTGTGGCCAGAAGGGAATTTTTGAAATTTCAGATCTGGGTTGCCGGCTCCCCCGACTACAATAATTTAATCAATATTGATAATTGGTATAAAAACATATTAATTAAAAATATCCCCTCTGCCGAAAAAATAGTTACCCTCACCGAAGAAATAGACAATACCGAATTTGAAATATACACCGACGGATCCAGAATCAATGATGAAACTGGATTCGCGGTGTGTGTCTTTAATAACAATATCAATACTTTAAATTTCAAATACAAGTTAAATTCCTATAACTCAGTATTTCAAGCAGAACTTTTGGCCATAGATAAAGCTGTTAATTGGGCTGTCGGGGAGGGAGTAAGAGTTAACATTCTTTCTGACAGCCTGTCTTCAATTATGGCCATTAAATCCGACAACGCCAGATCAAAATTAGTTAATGACGTGAAGAAAAACTTGTACGACGCCAGAAACATAATTGGCCTGTCGTGGGTCAAGGCCCACGACGGGAATCTTGGCAACGAAACCGCAGATCAACAGGCAAAGGAGGCCACAATGGTGAGGGAGCCCCTATCAATACCCGCCCCCTACTCATTTTTGAAAAAAACATTGAACAAAATTATGATGGAAGATTGGAAACTATACTGGACCAATTACTACTCTCCATCGGGGGTAAGGGTAAGACAATACCTGGACGTGGTGGACGAAAATTTTTTAATTAGTAACAAATTTTTAATCTACTTTCTTACTGGGCATGGTCCTTACCCGGCCTATCTCTACAGATTTAACATACTAGGCTCTCCCCTGTGTTCCTCTGGTCTCCACGGAGACCCAGACCACTATATTTTTAATTGTAATCATACAAGAAGATACCATTTAAGACAACCAGGGGACAACACAAAAGAGCCTGGTTCAAAAACATATCTAGGGATAGGCTTGCTGTCGCAAAAATAATCGAGGCCACTAATATTAGTAAGAGGATTTGCAACTCACTGACCCAGGAGAGGGAAAGCAGTTAAGAGGTGTGACCTATTATTTTTTATTAGCTTTTATCCTTCTGTTAATCTAAAAAATTCTTTTAGAAATCTTTATTATGTTTGGACTACTCTTGGTAATTACCCAAGATTTAGCTTGATTGCCTGTGATGCTAGTATTTTATCTTCTTTTTTAAGATTGAGTCTGCCTTGATTTATATTGAGGATATAGTATTTTAGAAGTTCTTTTACTTATACACACTATTATATATATCTGGCGGGAAAGTTTTTATTATTGAATTTTTAATATATTGACTGGGTCACACTCTCTATACCCCTTGGCGCCATCCCTGTTTTTACTGTTTTTGGTGTTTTTTTTTTACTGACTTTATGTTTTTGACGGGTCTCTTATATCTTTTAATTTTAATATCTTATCACTTTTCGACTTGGTTAACTTTTAATGGGTGTGCATGACACCTCTCATCATCTTTTTACTTCATATCATTTCTTTTAATACATGTGAGATTTTATGCACTTCATTTGCTTAGTTTTTAACTTTGAAATGTAAATATTTTAACCTATCCTGACTCGGGATATTTTTAACGATAGATATTTTATATTGAATTTTAATGCTATTGCTGCCCTCTACATTGCTGTCCATGGGTCAGTCACTGAATAATGAGTGGACATTATTATTTTCCCCTCTCCCTGGCACTGAGCGAGACGGAGTCCTTGGTCCACATCACGTTACCTGGCCGTTGAAGTCGTTTGGTTTTTAGCTTTTATGGGTTTTAACTGTTTTTACTCTGTTTCGGTGTTTGTTTTCTGTTACTGCTTTTTGTACCCGATCTTTTTATCTGGTTGTTTGATTTCACCTTTTATGAGTTTTAACTATACCTATTCTTGGATCAGGGTCGGATCTCTATGTGTGTGTTCATTTTGTTTTAGTTCAGCTTTGATTTTTATTAATGTGTTTTTAATGTGGTGATTTGTATGTTAATGTGTATTGTGAGATAGTATATACTATGATTTATTCATTTATGCAATTTTCTATGTGTTTTTTTTATTATCTTTAAACACTTACTTATTTTTGGAGTGTCTTTTTCCCCCTTTTTTGTGATGCTCTGTCTGCTGTGTTTTTGTGTGTACGCCGTCTTGTCTTGAGCTGTTTTTCGTTGGAGTTTGTATTGTTGTTTTGTGGAGCTTTCTGTGTTGGGGGAGGACCTGGCCCAAATATACATAAATAGGAGGGAATACTGTGTTGCGGG
Source organism: Argiope argentata (assembly GCA_026289955.1). Lineage (NCBI taxonomy): Eukaryota > Metazoa > Arthropoda > Arachnida > Araneae > Araneidae > Argiope > Argiope argentata. The sequence goes on along the minus strand of JAOUZG010019440.1, from coordinate 1,305 downwards.
ACATTAGGACCCTTGAACATAGATGTAATTTTGAAAAAATAATCTCTTCTCTGGATGGCTGGGTGATGTACATCACTCCTCTCGGCTAAACTCAGGATGCTGGCAGATAATTAGGAATTTCTCAATAACTATTGATCACGGGATAATGAAAACCACTATCAGAACACAGGATAATGTAACTTAATAGTATTTTTTTTATCTTTTTTTCCCCGGAGAGCGGGATAATGATACTTGGATAATTCTTTCCACCGGAACACGGGATATTGAGACTTAGAAAATTTTTGTTACTTTTTCAGAACACGGGATAATAGTTTTTAAAAAAAAAATGTTTCGCCCACCGGCTTGGCTACCACGGCCGACCGATGGACGTGTTGGATTAGTTATGTTATATTAATTTATTAAAGTATTAACTTATGAAATAAAAACCTTTTACCAATAGTTGGGGGCCCCGGCTCCAATGTAAAGGTGCTTGACTACCGGCAAATAAGAAAAAACATAAATTATTATTTAAATCAGATAAGAAATTGGCCCAGGGGATATGATGGAAAGATGAGATGTGATGAGATGAGGTTAGGGTTCTTGGGAATGGCCTGGGTTAGTTTCATGTAATAGGATGATGTTTAGAATAAAAATAAATTTAAAATACTTACCATATTCTAGAACGGTTTTTTTCTTTATACTCAACCTTGATTCTTTACACTTTTTTATTCTTTTAATTAGTGTAGACTGAAATTAAACTCATTAAGCACATTATAAACTCATTACAACTACAATAGGTATAATTAACTACACTCTTTCTTTCACTCAGCCATTCATCATATTAGTGTTAATTTAAACCCTAGTGGGCCTTCCTCCTCCTCCACGGCCCGTCTTCCTTTTATATGTGTTTGTGTAAATTTTATTATGTATATACCTGCCCAATTGTGGGGCAGATGAAAACCTCCCCAGTATATGGGTGGAGCCATGTCATTATTTTTCTTGAGTACTGTATTCTGTCTAGATGTGTATATTTAATTACTGCCTCTGTTACTGGGCAATGTGTGTAAATTATCTTGGGTTTTTAATAAATCTGCCCCTGGGGTTGGGCTTGCCCGAGGGGCCTTCGGCGTGCTGGTCTGGATGTCGTCCCCGCACCGCCGGCTTTGGTTTTACACCCAACTCGGGTAAACCTGGTGGTGTGTGGGTATCTAGTCTTCCATAGCTCTTCGGGTTCCTGTTTAAACTTATCTTTAATAGAACAACTGGAGATTCCACTATCTCAGTGAACCCGAACAATGATCCAAATGCAGAACACAGAGATAAAAT
>JAOUZG010019412.1:209558-224644 GCA_026289955.1 Argiope argentata | reverse complement strand
CATATAAAGTCCATTCAATCCGAACCCGCTACGCTAAAAACGTAACAGTATTTTCGCTTCTTATTATGTTTGTTACAAAAGAGAAAAAAAATGCAAATTCGGTTCTTGGAACACGTTCATAGAAGTTTATCGGAAATAGGTAGTGAAGCTGAGGCAGTGTAAGTTGCGATAATAATAATCTGAAAGCTGCGAATATGTTTTATTGGAACTTCATATGGTATCTTAAATGTAGAAATATACTGGACTTAATTTTTTTAAGTAGGTGCATGAATATTTTAAGATTATTTGGAGCGAAGCTGTTCATACCACGCCAAATTGAATATGCATCGGAACTAGTTACGGCTTCGAAAATGGATTTTTTTTGTTTCGTTATTTTGTTTTGCCGTGAACAAAAAGTTCAGTATTTTGTTAAGATTGCTGAATCTCATTTCAATCTGAAGAGAAGTAAAGCAATAAAAACTCTTTTTAATTCTGCATATATTTTCCCCATCTTTCAAATTTGAACAAGATAAGTCTTAAATGAAAGGAAAATTATACATCATATGCCATAAAACGAGTTAATGTTATTTTTTCTGAATTGCTTTCCTAGATGGAATTATCGATAACTATTGGATATCAAGATGAATTGAGTGCTATTCTGCATAAGATGGCAAACCTTTTAAAGAACATTCTTACCCGATAGATATTAGATTTTTAGTAACAGTTAGGTTAAAACCTGTTTAATATCCGCTCTGAACGTGACATTCCTTATTATTATTTAATTATAAATAAATTCAGATGGCGTTGAAGATATCGCATCATTTTTCCCCAATTCCCGAAGACAAGACTAGATGATTTTAGCCTTCTAATATTTTTGTAAAGCTCGACATTTATTTTGCATATAAGAATAGTAAATTTTCTGTTCATAAATATAGTTAATTTATTAAAAATTTTAATCGATTTAGTAGTATATTTATGTGATGAAACATAAATGTAATTTGTCCAAGTAATTACAACTTGATTTTTTGGTATGATTTTAATATAGGTTAAACTGTTACATTCTTTTTTTTCACATTTTTGTAAATAACGCGTCTAAGTAATTTCAGGAATATTAGAATACGGATGAACACTTCTGAAGGTAAGCACTAACTTTAAGAAATATTATTTATGGCGTTAGAGGTAAATATTTTGAATTCAATAAATATGTCTACATTATGATGCATTTTTGTTGTCCTTTGTTTTCCTATGGCCACTGCAATGATGGGGCATCGCACATTTCTCTGATTTCCTTTTTTAGTGTGATTGAATTGAAACTCATATGTTGAGACGAACCTAATTCGTTACAATGCTTTATATAAGATGTTTTCAGAACTCTTTCCTTATATTTAACGAAAATATTTCAAGTATTTATTGTTTTGTTATAAAAAGATAGTTATGTTGCATCCGGTTTCGCAAGTTCATTTCAAAAGAATCCATAAACTTGACAACCATTTTATAAATTTCTAAATATTAAAAGTATCCCAGAGCATGTAAATGGAAACATTCTTTTTCGTTGATCGCACCACCATATTCAAGAAGACATCGCGAATCAGTACACACACTGTAAGGAATTTCGTGGCTGCATGATCTCAAAAATGGTTTGAAAATTAGAAACATAATTTAAAAATTTAACTATATGCACAGCGAATATGGAAATAACGTCCTAATTAATGGAACTAGATTATCCCTGGCGTTGATTGGAATTCCAGGTAAAAAAAAATTGAAAATGCCCAAAATGGATTTCCTAAAAAGATCGGTTTCAATTAATAATTTCGTTCTTGACCCCTTGCAGGGGAAAGACGAGCTATGCAAGTCACAGTTACTTTGATCGCAGAATCGCTCCCGACTTGCTACTCATGTCAGAAAAGTAAAAATGAAGTTTACGATCCATCGACTGAGATTTTTTTAGCTAGAACACAGTTTACTGGAGCTCAGTTTTAGGTTGCAGATATCAGAGTACAAACTAGACTGTCGTGACAAATATGACGTCTGAATAATAGAACAATATTCCCTCTTATTAATTTTTTTCAAAAACTATTTTTCTAGAAATAAAACATTTCGTTTATCTGCTAATCTTTTTAAAAAATTCTATATTTTGATAATTTTTTTACATTTTTTATAATGCAATAATTGAATTTAATTACTTTACTGTTTTTGTATTTATAAATTTAAAAATTATGTAAATTCATCTTGGCACTGTTTTCTGCAGAATTTATGGATAAATACACAAAATTTGAATTCATCGAACCTTTTCCTAGTAAGCGTCGTAATTCTTCTTTGAAAATGAACTATTCACTTCTCGTCAAAGGCGAGATTATTTTGGCGCTCTAGTATTTTCTTGGTCGATTCAATGTGCTTTGAGGATAACTTATATTGTAGGTTATTTAAACAATGAGCTGAATGAGCGAATTGTAATGCTGCATCATAATCATTTTCTTCGATGATCTCAAAAAAGATAACTATTAGTATGAATTTTAATCTTTAAATTTTAAATTATATAATCGTTTTACTCTTACATTCCCGTCCACATGCGGCAAATGACTTATTACATTCGTGAATGAATGTTCAATCTCACCATTTCGATTATCAAAGTACATTCAATAGCTATAATCATTGATTTTTCTCGTAAATAGATGCGATATAAAAATTTAGAGGAACCTAATCTTGGTTTAAAATAACTGAAGTGTTAAATGCCCCTACTTTTTTAAACTGCATTTTTGTTGACATTTTTAAACATTAAAAAAATGAATTGTCATTATATTATAGCATTATGTATTGTTTATATTTATACCGCCTTTTCGTAAATCCCGATGTAAACCTATTTTAATCCGTCATTTAAATTATTTTAATCGCTTCTAAAAGAGGAAACGGCGTCTTAAAAACGAGGGAATTGCTTTTCGCTTTGAAATTTCCACTGGACAAAGTGGCAGCCAAATCTGCCGGTTGTTTAAGAATTTTTCAGTCAGTGGTATTGAAAAGTTTTAGATCCCTTTTACAAAATTTTCAAAAATACTTTATTTTGTAAACTCTTCTATCTTGGCGACATAATGCGTTCCGATGCCTGTTGCAGAGGTTGATCATGATCGGTGGCACGCAAACGGAAAGTCAACGCAATCAGGCACTAAGTGTTGGCTGCAGTAAGAAAAGTACAAAGATTTTATGTTAACTAAATGCTCATTTTTTTCTATTTAACTTATTTTGTTCCACCATCCCTTTTATACCAAATAAATTTTCAACTAGTCAATAGCAAAAGAAGAAAAATTGTGTGAGTTATCATACAACAAATATGTGAAGTTCAAACCAATGTTATTTGGTTTCTTAAGTGAGTTTTATTTTCGAACCAATATGGAATTTTAAACAATTAAAGAAATTTGTTTTTAAGAGTGATGGATCTACATATCAATTTATTTTTGAACGACTTTTCTTTTGTATTCAGTTTGAAAGTGATGCAAATAAAGAACTGCCTTTTAATAATCAAAATTCTTTTTTTATGCGAAAGTTTGCCCAATTCACATCGATAAAAAACAACTTTGTATTTTAAAAACAAAATCTAAAAATGTGGAGGGAAAAAATTATAGAATGTAGATATTTTTTTCTTTTCTCTCACGAATGATCGAGTGTAACGGTAGAATTGGAATACGATTCTAAATTCTATTCAGTCAAGCCGTCGTTTTTCTACCGCCATCAACTGACGGGATCTTTTGACCCTTTATTGCTGTTTCCTTTAAAAATTGAATTTGTAATAATTAAAAATGATTTTTACATGTTATGTTGTGACCCACTTATAGATTTATAACAAATGGCAAAATCAGACTCTCAACCATGAGTGCCATGCATTCGTTTTTGCTAATTTTTTTCATATAAATGTTTAGATTTGTAATCTAATATCGCCCTCTATTTCCGAGAGATTTTTCAAAATAAAAACCTGAATTGAATCGCATTCCCTCAGTACTGAACCTGCTGCGCAAATTATTTCACCATTTTTCAATTAAATCTAATAACAATCGGTTCTTTTAACGCATTGAGCCGAATGTGTATATTTAATTAAATTAATGACGTATTTTACAATCAATCGCATTGTTGCCGAAGATGGCTGGTTTTCTTTTTTAAAAAACTGAGTTTGTAAGCTGACAGAGCTCAGTTGATATCTTATTTCGGATTGTCAATTACCAATCAGATTCATTTGGAACTCCTCTAACATTTTAGCTGTTTCCTGTTGATAACTAGGTATGGTACAATAGTTAAAAAGCATTCGTAGAAAACTCATTACAACCATTAACCAACATTAAAAAATAATAACTTTACATAAATATATGAAGCAACACTGTAGGGAATAAAAAGTATCCTAGAAAAAAATCCCCAAAAAAAAGAATTAAAGCAAATTTATTAAAAAAACACAATACTAGAATTTAATATACACATTTATGATATACTAACACACAACATAATTGCAAATTAATTGACTAAATGTCAAAATACATTGCATCCTGAAAAATGAAAAGTCCCTTTTTACATGCGAATAACTGTAACAAAAGAATGAAACAAGTGACTGCAATTGGAAACAAAAAAATATTAATTTTTGTAAGAGGTTATTATTTAATGATGCTACAACTTTTTAATTTTGATTTCTCGTCATATCAAGTGGCCATCGGAATGCAAAGTGTTAATATTTGTTATTAAATGTTGATGTATTTGCAATGTATATGATTTATGTGATTGAATTTCGTCTTAAATTTTACATTAGAAATACGAATATTTTAATGCAGTTCCTTAACTGCACATGAGTAAGCATGGAGAATTTTCCCTCTAATCAATGTTACGATCCTGCCCGTGTCGCTCTGTCGTTCTTCCCGTTTCGTTGGAAGGACTCCCTCGACGCGACAACCCCCGAGAAGGAGACGCAACGATTGCGCATTGTTGGTCGAGCAAGGATTTCGCTTCCTGACACTCTGTTTATCGGATGGGAAGGGGGTGAAAATTTGTTATTGCACGAAGATGGAAAGAATTCAAGATACGCACTACAACAATGTTGAACTACAGTCTTTGTTCAGAATATTAATCGCTTGATTACTAACGGAACAGATACGGCCTCCAATCCTTAAAAAATATTCATAGTCGAGAGGTTAGATCAATTTTAACTCATTCACTGCCTGAGATTCTCTAACACATCAACCAAATTTCGAAATTCTTGCGTTCTGGGAGCCTTGAATTTAACGAAAATTGGATTGGTATCTAAAATCATGAAAGTGTGACTAATCGAAGGATAGGGGATTATTTTATTTAATTCAAATGATTTAAATGAACCGTTTCTTGCTAAAAAAAAGTTTCAGACTTTTTTCCTCTTTGTCTTCATACTATCATTACTAATGTATATTACATTTATCTGTTCACATTTTAAACGAGTTTATATACTATTTTTTTTATCAATTAATAATATATAATTATTAACTGGGGAATTAGGGGCACGCTTAAGATGCTAGATGGTTACAGGTTTGAAACCTTTACTCGAGAAAAGGGAATGGATAAATATAACTGGAACTAAAATTGATTGCAAATAGAGCATCAAAATTTGAATCAAAAGCACCAAATCTTTTTTAATTTTCATAAATATACAAGTATGAAAATTATAAAAATTGTGTACGAATAGCTAATTCATTTTAAGTATTAAGAAATGAATGATTTAGAAGAGAAAAAAAACTGAGAAAATCTCCAAAACCTTTTATTTACAAGGCATTTCATTCAGCTTTTCAAATTCATTTTAAGGTTAAAGAATAAATATAACTTCAGAGTTCAGTGAAAAGCGACTCATTTTACCAAATATGAATTTATATTTGGTTTTCATTCTTAGCAGAGAATGGCCTTGACTCGAATAATTTTTACTATTCTCAGCTTCGACGAAATCTTGTTTATTTATAAAAGAATTGCATAATGGGAGGGATGACTGCATAAAATTTATATTTGAAAATATGTTAATTGAAAACATGATATCTGAGAGTTTTCTTTCCAGTAACAAGAAAAGTTGAGAAAAATTAAGATGATATCACAGAATAAAATTTATTCGAAGTTTATGTTCAATCTTATACTGTTTTGAAAATGTTACAAAATCTCATATTAGTGAGAAACTACGGATATACTGAGTGTGACTGACTTGGCAAGTGTGCTTCTATGATTGCGTAACGTTTTAAAATCTTTTTTTTTCTCCACCACCACCCTTCATTTTCTAAATGAAACATACACTTCTTTAATATAGCTTGCTCGGTGAAATCAAAACTGTGGATTTAATCTCTGGTTTTCTGGGCTATAAATATTTAAGGTATTGAAATTTCATTTGAGTTTGAAATGATCATCACGTATCAAATGTCGTCTTAGAGTTGCGGTAAGACAGATGTTTCTTTCAGAAAATCTGAAAGGAGACGACACATCGCAGCAGTCGGTAAAATTATTTTATTTCTGCTATAAGGATGGGGGAAAAGTGTTGTATACTTTTCCGAGATGCTCATTGTCTCTTTCACACACTTGTTGCCTCGTACGAAGTGCACTTGTTCCGGGAAAAGCAGGAATGGAAGCACCGTTAAATATCCACCCCAGCAGTGAATGAGTTAAATTTGAGTTTTAAAACATATATTCAAAATTGGAGTGTTATAGGTATTATGTTGTTCACCAATAAAAACATTGACCTGTTTCTTGTGGAAAGTAGATTCTAGAGAGTTTTTGATTGAGAATTCAAACACCTTTCCCAAAGATTGGATTGCAAAATAAAGATACATTTGAGATTTGATGCTTCAGCCATTGAAATTAAAGTCGACTGCAGTTTTCTGTAATACCTATATCTTGTTTTAAAATGATAGATGAGAGAGTTATTAAAATCATGTTCTATAACAGCAGTACATCTTTCAAAAAAATTTGAATCAAAAATACTAGACATTATAATTTCAATTTGTAAAATTCGAGCATTTTCCTTCAATTGCACTGCTCATAAAGAAGGCTCAATTTTCAAACACAAAACTTTGCCTAAAATTATTTTATTCTTTTAAAATAAATTCTCTAAATTAAATGCTTTAATACTTAAAACTTAAGTAATTAACAAATCATTTTAAAGTACAAACCGATGATTCATTCAGCTTCTCAAAGTCTGGTCTTTCTACCTTAACATCTGCCATTTTAATTCAACGAGTTCAAATCTAGAATGCGCATCAGATGTAGAAATAGTTTGCTTCTTGAGTGAATTATCAAAGTTCATATAGATATTGACGCAAAATGGACCCTTTAATAAATTGTAAAGATGCTTAACACATCATTATTGAAATTTTAAACCTTTTAGATAACGCCGTGCAATTCTATCTGCATTTGTACTGACTGTGTGGAAGTTCTTCATACTATTGTAAGATCAAATGATATTTGGCTTATTTTTGCTTGGCTTTATAATGCAAAATTAATCATTAATAATTAAGCAAGTAAAAAAATAAGCATTTAAGCTCCACCAGTAATTTGATATCAAATAATTTAAAAATCATAAACATTATCTTGTAGAATGAGAAGATTGAACCAAAAGGCTGTGGAATTTCTTTCAAATAAAATATTTGAAATTTGTGTCAAAGATTTTTCATCATCGTTCTCATCGCATTTCAGACTTAAGAGACATTCTGAACATGACTGTAGTTCACATATGCTACTTGCTTTAGTGATCGAATAATGATTCCATTTCGAATTTGTTTTATGTACTGAAAAATATTGTCCCTTTGACTTCGTAGTTCTTCGCATAAATACTGAAGTTTCAGCAAGTGATACTTTGAATGAGCTGATCCAGAAAGTTTAGCTAGAAAAATTTTGTATCTGCATTCAGATTCCAGCGTAAAATCAAAGAAATTGCTTCAACAATTTCTTAACCTTATTACGTTTAATAATCCAAGTATTTAATCGCTTCTAAACCATTTTATTAGTTTTCTGTCATAAAACTTCATTCATAACATTTCTGGGTTATTTCCCGTATTTGAGTAGCATTTCCTTTGAAAAATATTTATTGATAAAATAACTTTAAGTTAACTTACAGGACACGTAGTACCGATTTTCTGCCACTGAACTGTCATGGCAATGCAGAAATTTAAAGTAATCGATGAAAGATTAGTTTCGAAAGGCATAATTAAATATTACAGTATGTAAATATTTCGTTTATGAAAATAAATCTAGTATAAATCTGAATTTTTAATACCCGAGATAGGAAATTGCGCATTTACTCGCTTTTTACAATTTGAAGAGAAATATATATGGAATGTTCATAGTTAATTTTTTCCACACTTTTCAGATTAAATAAAGTTTTTGGTTATTTAAAAGATGAAAACTGTAAAGAAAGTGATCTTTGTGAAAGATTATCCGTTTTTGTTGGGGGAAAAAACATCTGCTGTTAAATGTTGTCCTTCACACCTTATAGGCAGTTAGAACTCCATTCGAAATTTAACGCACGAAGATATTAATCAAAAAAATGTATGATAATTCATAGAATTTATATTCAGATACTGAATTTTGTATTCTAAAACTATAAAGATTAGCTATAAAAGACGGAATTTTACTAAATTGTAATTGTAAGAATTCGATTTTCTAATTCATCTATTAGGAATAAATGCAACTGTGACGTTTGCTTAATCATCGGCAAGGACTGGTGCTGATATTTAAAATGTTGCCGATATTAAAGAAATCAAACTTTTATTGAAAATATTTTCCAAGATATTTCATTTTTCGACATTCATAGAAAATATTTATTACAGATGGTTTTTGTCTTGTTTAAATTCAGTATCGGATCGGTGCAAATATTATTTCTGTATTGGAATACTTTCACAAAAGTATAAAAAAATAAAACGCGATCTGATTTATATCTTTTTATTTAATGTGTTTTGATATTTCAATTTGCAACAATGATATGATAAAATGCCCAGTTAATTTTTTTTTTTTCGAATTACTTGCCAATTTAGCTTTGCTAATATACTTATTATTTTTTTTTACTATGAAGCTCTGCAACGAAGTGTATTCTTCTTATGTAATCTAAAACACGTGTGGCTATTTTCACATTTTCTTCAAACTGCAAACAAACTGTTTTGCAGTGATTAAAATAAACATTGTAGATATTCTTTGAGTTTGATAGTTTTAACTTTCCCTTTACCGATTTAATTCACAATTTGAAGAATTTAAAAACATGTCTACTGAATGTATAAAAGTAATTTGATCTATAATAAATTTCTGCAATGTTAAATATTCTTATCTTACTTGAATTTCAAGTCTCTTATTTCTAAATTATTTGGATTATATTTCTTTTTGAACTGTTCATTTATTTTTTAATTCAACATTTTAGAATTTTTGTAAATCTTGTAATTTCGAAAACGATTCATTTCAAGGAACATAATTTTTTTTCTAATTTTCTGAATGTACTGAATGCTTATCATTGTTACTTAACATCTTAACATTTAAATATTGCTTATTTTAATAGTTCTTTGCACTTGCTGTTTAATTGCTTTTCAAAAAGTATAAATCTTGAGCTCAAAAGTAATTTTCTGTTTATTCGATTCTTAATCAAAGATGTTAATTGTTTATTCAGAAGGATGTTTATAAACTTTGTATAAAAAATAAAATGAAATGAAAAGCGTCATTCTTCAAAGCTTCATTCCCAGTAACGTACCTGGAAAAGAGAACAGTCCCAACACAGTCCCACAACTCTTCTGTAGTTCGGAAACTTCGCTCCGTCCACATAACATTAAACCGTATCGCGTTCATTAGGGCTAGATCTTCTTATGAGCAATTTTTAAGCATTTTCGTTCGATCTGTCCTCTTTTCCAACGATTTCTTTTACAATGAATACGGAAAGATTTGTCGTTAAAAAAAATTCTGCATTTTGACACTTAATTTTTTAAAAAAAAATTAAAACCGATGCAAAGAAGACCTATCACTTGACATCTTATAAAACCGCGTGTTGCTGTTTCTGGGTGATGTCGGTGTGGGTAAACGGAGATTAACAAATTCGACCCGATTCTGCGTCCATATAAGCGTTTATATATGTGATTTAACTTTTTTGAATTTCTCATAGCTGTTGATGCTTTACTTCGATGAATATTGAATCCATTTTTTAGGCAAATGAGGGCATGTTTCATTTGAAACAGTCTTATGAATTTGAAAATTTTTTTAAAGTAAAGCCGCGTTTCCGGATCTTTCCAGAATTAAATATTTTGGTACCCTTTCCATTGTTCCCAATGCTAAAATGATTTATGCGTAAAAATAGGAACCAGGATGTTAAATCCAAATTCTTCTGACTTTTTTTTTGTTGCAAGATCCACACAAAATTTGGAGATTAAAAAATATTTTTAATCAAACCATTTTCTACATGTATTTTGCTTCACTTAAAAATAACTTACATTTTCCGAATACGCAAAATAATGTTTTTGAGCAAATTTTCTGAAAAATGATATATTTAACATATGATTTATTAAATTATGTATATTAAATACTAAACTACATATGATTTACTAAATTCAATATATTTACTTAAATTGTTAATAGCAATAAAGTTACTTCCAAATATATAATCTACATTGCATTTTTTTTGTATGAGTTGAGCAATAGCAAAAAAATATGTAGGAGTTGAATTATTTTTAATGCTCTTGGTATATTCATTTCAAGCAAGGGATATTTTCTTAAAATGAGTTTAAATAATTGAATAAACGTTTCAAATTATACCAACATTAACGCGGAACTGAATATCAATTTTGAAGGAAATGATTCATTGAACTGTCTTGAAATACGCTCTCTTAAAGAGAGTCCAATTCAATTTTCTTTGAAAACTTTTTTAAAGTGAAAAATCTAAGAAAACTCCATTTGATTATACCTACGATACTTTTTCATGTTAAACCTGAGAAGTGAGAACTGAATTTCAACCTCGTTTATTCCAGATTCATTATTCATTAAATTTTGTTATTATAACCAAGTATACACTGTTTCTTCTGAACTCTTTAAAATAAATCCTTAGTAGGGTATTAAAAGTTTATACATTTTGATATTGAATGAAAACCCATAAATTCAGATTTGCCAAATTAACTGTTTTCCTAAGGAGTTACTGTAAAAAAATGGCAGAAACTGTAAGGGTAGATAATTAGTGGAATAAATTTATAGAACACTTTTTATAAAGTCATTTCTTACACAGCTTTAAATGAGAGTGTTGACGAATCTCAAATCACTTATTTTGAAATATCTATTCTAATTCATGTAAAATATTAAACATTTCCCTTTTCCTTTAGTATGAGAGTTTGTAAACTATTTCTTTCTACAAGTGTGAATCACTCATTTCAATGAAATATATGGAAACCTTTATTCCTTAATGTCATATTTACTTCCCAATAAACTATGTCCCCTCCCGCATCTGCAGTCCTCTTGGCATCATTGTTCTCTTAAATTTAAAAGAATATGCCAAAATAACAATATTTGTTATATTCGTATAATTCAGGATCTTTACTCCTCCTCCTCATTTTTAAACGGGTGTCTTTTCAAATTTCAGAATATGGATATTCATTTATGATGATAAATGAAGAAACGGGCATTTGTAAATGACTAAATAGATTTTTTTTTTCTATCCGTTTTAAGTTTCTCTTCGTGTTGGTGATTTAGAAATACTAAAACTTTTTTTGAGAGAGAGGGAGAAAACTTTTACATATACTCATCGCTATATAAAAACTAAAAGTTTGTGTGATAATTCGCCATGAATAAAAATTTAATGCTTTAAATTTTTATGTTCAAGACCAAAATTAAAATATGAAGCTAAATTTTCACTTTTCATTGAATATAAAAGTAAAACTTTTATATTAAATTTAAACTTAAGTTTTATTTTGAAAATCATTCGTAGCTTTTCTCATTTCTGCAAACCGTCTCGTAAAATTCGTACTCAAAATAAAGATTCATGAAAATTTTTAGTTAAATAAAGGTAAAAGGTTTATTTTAATAAAAGTTTAGTTAATAAATGTAAAAAAAATGTAAAAAATTCATCTGAAGAGGCCTATTAAAATTTTCTTTAAGTTAATTTTCTGCAAATGGTGAAATTTTAATAACCAAATTTTTTAAAAAGGACAATCACAACATTCTGCTTTTGCCTATAGATCAGTAACAAATTTTGATGAACTAAATGTTCAAATGCGTTTTCTGAGTTCCACTAGCAATGCAATACTGCTGGCATACGCTGAACTTGTAAAAGAGTACGAGATATAGTAGTGTACGATTTTGCCAATAAAAATACGTCAGTGAGTTATGGTGCCTTATTTAAAGAGGAAACTTTAAAGAATTTATTTTCCTTTAACTCAACGAAGTAAAATAGCGCAACATCTTCCGGTTTAATGAAGATAATGCAAAAACTATTTCAAATTCCTTTGATTAATTAACTGAATTTTTTAATACTGCCTGTCAGTAATTTTATATTCAGAACGTATTATAAATATTCTGCGCGTTACAGTAGTAGGTACTTCAAATATTCGTTTCGCGTTTCCTGGAATTTTTCCGTCGCTTCCCGGGAGCCTTTTATAGTGTATAATTTTTTTTTAATTTGAAGTTTGAACAACTATCATTTCCCTTGTTCTTTCGGATCTTTGAATAATTGCACTAATTTCGAACCAGCAGTTCATCATCTGCCTATGGATCATGGTTATTTAAAAAGTTTTAAATGTTGAACGTAATCTTGATTTTTTTCCAAAAGTTATAATTAAAATGAAACATACATTGTAACTGGAAACTTTTAAAAAATTAAATTTTCAGTCTCGTTTTTAAATTTTTTAAAAAGAGAAGTTGCCTAATTTTAAATGAATTCCAGTTATGAAATCTTAAATGAATGTTTATCATGATGGCTTGATGATGAATCCATAGTCGCACTTCATCAAAGTGCAGGCACTTTTCAAATTGCTAGGTACCAACTCTGGTTTATAGCAGTATCTTTAGGGTGTTATTGTTTGACACATTTGTAAAGAAGATATTTGACAATTTGTATTTATACAATAAAATTAAATTTAACAAATGCATTCTTCTCTTCTAAATAATTTAGTTGGGGCGAATCTTAAACAACTTTTGTGAGGCGCTGTAAGGGTCTTCAATCAAGAACTCTCGATGGTGAGCACCATTTTATTTGAGCACATTTCGTGCTCTTTTCAGTTGACTATTACAGATTAGGACTCTACTCACAGTTGCATTGGGTGGCATTTCTCGAACTGAAACTCTTTATTCATCTTGTTTTATATCTGTACAGATATAAAACAAAATGAATAAAGAATTTATAGCGCCACAGAAACGCCACCTATGGGCATGAATCTGAACAGGCGCAGTTGCTTCATTAAACGCAATTGAAGTTCATTAACTTACTTTTGTTTAAAGAATGTATTTACATTCTCTTTTCAAATTTGATGTCATATTGGATCATAATCCGAAAGATACTAATCGAGGTGAAACTCTTTTTCATATTAAGATTCGAATTGGGAGTCTGATCCTTATAATACTACATTCAAGAGAATTGTTATTTACATAGTAGAATGGGTAATTAACTTCTATATTCAGCAATAAAATTAATTGCTCTATATAAAGTACAGATAAAAACTATTCCAAATCCGGAGTTTTTCATAAATTCTTAGCCTTTATTTTCTTTTTCGCGGGGACAGAAAATATATATTATGTTCTTCTGATCTACGATTTACCGATATCGTAATAGTTTGTTTTTGTAAAAAAATAACGTAATTTGAATCTGTTTCGTATAATTACTTTGAACAATTTTGTAGTGAACTGTATTTGAATTCAAAATTATATTCAACCATATTATTTTTTATCTAAATTTTTCCTGGATTAAGAATATTAAAACTGCTTCTTAAATTTTTTTCGGGCAAAATATTAATACTAACTAGCAAAGCTTTAGAGAATACTTCGAGATTATTAAACCATGAAATTTTAATGACACTAAAATATTTTTTCAAATTTTAGCTTTACTATAACTAATCGTTATTACAAAATATAATGTAATGACACGGAATGACTGAAATAGAAAAGTGATTTCTCTTTACTATATAAAATGCTGAATTTTGTGTTTAAAAAATCCCCTTCCTTGATAGCGTCGTAAATGGAATCCATTAAAAAGGTGAAGTCTTAGTTGTCAGTGAATCGGTAATTTAATAAATATTATCATGAAAATATAATTCTTACATTTTTAAAACAGCTAGATGTATAGCAATATTTATAATTTTTTTAGGATAATATAAAATTGCCTATTACGATTAATAAGATAGATTTGGTTCAATGAACATTTTACAAGGTTGCTCATTTAGTTTTACAGAATTAGTTTAACGGCGTAAGTAATCAGACGCCATTGCTTTAGATATACACCACTGGGTCAATTTGCAAAGTACCATTTAAAATTTTCATTGTACTAATAAGATTTTTTTGATTAGTTGCAAAATTGGTTTACTTTTTTTATTTGTTTATCTTTTTAACTTTTCATTTTTGTCATTTTAAATACTAAACAACAAGAATAAAAATAAAATAGGTTTTAAAAAACCTATTTGAAACTGGAAAACAACTGTTTTAAAGAAAATAAAATGATTCCAAAATTTTTGAAATATTGATGTTACATATTTTGTGATTCATGAATTTTGTTAAAAGGTTTATTGATATGATGTCTATGATTATTTTCTGCTGAGACTGGTATGCCAAAATGAAATATTTGACATTTTAAAAATCGCGTCTAAAATTTTTGCGCCAATGTATGACTCAAATTTTCATATTATATTATTATAACTTTTGTACTAGTGAACTGAGCGTTTCTATGAAACTGGGAAAACAGCTCTGTATATTTGAAAATCTTAATTTTAAGCACTCTTTAATAGAGAAGCTGGAAATGAAAAAAGTTATCTTAATGATAAGTAAGCGCTATGTTTTTTTTAAAAAAAATGTGCGTTTTAGGTATAAACCAAACCAGGAATTAAAAATAAAAAAAAATTGCTTAGAATTTTTTTTAAAAAAAACCTCGAGTTCTCGAAATTAAAAAAAAAACTCGAGTTCTCGAAATTAAA
>JAOUZG010019412.1:148976-205681 GCA_026289955.1 Argiope argentata | reverse complement strand
ATATAAAGAAAAAAGTATAAAGAAAGTATATAGAAAAAAATGAAAAAAATATAGAAAAAAATGAAAAAATATAGAAAAAAAAATATAGAAAAAAATGAAAAAAAATATAGAAAAAAATGGAAAAAAAATATATAGAAAAAAATGAAAAAAAAATATATAGAAGAAAATGAAAAAAAAATATATAGAAGAAAATGAAAAAAATATATATAAAAAAATGAAAAAAATAGATGTAACAAAACAAAGAAAAATGAGAAAGAAAAAAAAATTATTTTGATGTACTCTATATGTATTATTTTAATTACGTAAAGGGAAGGAATTGTTTTTTATTCCCTTCACGTAACACATATTTCTGCAAGATTCAGATGAGCTCCAATTTGTGTTTTTCAATGTTACTTCATAATATACATTCCTATATTTTTAATTTCTCTGTTTAATTAGTCGTCATGTATTCACTATCATTATGTATGTATTTTACAGAAAATTGAATTTTGATGAAATAATTTTGAAATGAGTTTAATGGCAGACAATTTCTTCCTTTTGAAAAAAAATTTTGGAATCTTAATTGACGTATTGAAATAACCCTTTAAAAAAAAAGATCAACCTTAAATTTCTGAAAACTGGCATAATTTGTGTTTGTTTGTATAACAGTTTGCTGTAATAACTTTGTGATGGAAAAGTTTTCAAACCTGTTTTTATTTTGTTTTATTTATTTAGAAGGTATTGTTTGTAATGAATCTTAAAGAAATGGAAAATTGTAGAACTTGAAATGATTGAATTGAAGAATAATTCATTTTCATTAGGAATTTCATTTTTAAATTTATAAAAGGGTTATTTTTGTAATAATGAAATTTAAAAAGTAATTTTCTAACGTACAAATTAATCTTCATAATTATGGCCCATAAATTCAAATGTTAAAATTGAATTTTTGAGCAACCTTATCTTTTTTTCTATTCATGCAATAAATGCAAATAAAATTCATTTGCATGAATTGTTATTAAAGTGCTATAATCATAACTTTGCGTTTATAGTGAGAACAACACTTTTTAATGGATTGCCATCGAGTGAAAAATATTTTGAATCACTGAAACGTAAAATGAAGACAGCAAAATTGTTTCTCACCCGTTGATTTTTAAATTTACTTTTGACAAATTTTTCTTATTTATAGTAGCATCAAATGATATATAGAGATTTGTCTATAATCACAAAACATAAATTTTCCCACTAAACCTTTTGAATGCTTCTCTTTGCAAGTACAGTTCACTCTTTGCATGATTTATCAGATTCATTAAACTAAATCTTGTCTAAAGTATAATGGGAAAGAAAGACCAAGAAATCTTAATAGAAATAGGACTCGTTGTGTTGCGAGTTTTGAATATTAAAAGGTCTATACGAAACATGCCTTTTTGAATTTTGAAAATTCTGTTTCTCATTTCAATATTAATTTTATCCAAACATCTTAAACTTAGTTAGCATTCAAAACTGTTTTGTTGTGTAAAACTTATTGAATTTGTTTGATGCGATATTCCTTCTCTTTTAAAGCGATGATGTAAGGTTTTTCGTGGCAAATCAGAAGACAGATAGAATAATTTTGTATTTGGAAGAAAAATATCAGAAGAATGCATTTGTTTTAAATGAGCATTTCTCTGTCATTGATTAAATAAGAATTTTGAATTTGAAAAGGACAAAAAGTAAATTAATGAAGATTGCTCTGTCAGCTATCAAATATTCTTTTTGCGTTCAAAGAAATGTATAGTTTCCAATAAAAATTACCCCTTCGTATACAATGACGAGTCGAACTCGCTCTTTGAGTCATTAAATTTTTAATTTGCAATTCAAAATTAAAAAGGTATTTCATAAAATTCATTAATTTAAAATGGGAAAATCACTTCAAAATGTTTAATTTCAAATGACCTTATATTACAGGAATAAATTGTCTCCTCAAATTTGTTATTTAATTAAAAAGTTTAGAATTCGTAAATGAAAGGCTAATAATTTGATAAAAAAACTAATAAATCTTCGTTTGATTGGTTGATTTGTCGCAGATTCGACATTTAGCTTGATAACTATCTAAAGTGCTGAAAATATAATTTTAGATAATATGGCAGGCAGTATGAAATGTTATGTTGAGATTTCATCTATTTTATACGATATTAATTATTAACTGTAATACATTATTTTGAGTTCTATAGGATTTTTTTTTACTTTTCATCATGAAAGTTTGAATCTAATAAGTGTTATGAGTTTTATTGGATTACAGTTCTTAGCCAGATGTTTTTAGTGCATCAATAATGTCCTTTTTTAAAAAAAATATTATTTCTAAGGCGAACTTCTTTCTTCCTTTTATAAACCTTATTCAAAGTAATCGTGATAAATAATTTAATGTAAATGCCTTTAAAGAAGAACTTGACATTAAAAATATTAATTACTATAACTAGTGAAATATTTTGATTAATTGGCCTATAATTAAATCTATTAATAAATTATTGCTGCTTTCTTGATTAATCAATTATTTATCCGATAGTGAAGATTGTAACATGGCTTGAAAATGACTTGAAGAAGCAGGTTGTCTTTTATGGGGTTTATTTGTTAAAATCAACAACAAAAGGCGCATGATGACGCCTTAGTGTAGCAGGATTAGAGAACTTCACATAAAATTTTGGGGGGGAGAGCCGAGATCACACTCCCTCTAGTACCCAAGTCAAGTTCGCTTCTACTGGGAAAAAAATATCAACAACGAGACCAGACGTGGTGTTCACATGATTGGCAGTTGGCTCTACCCAAGAAGACCACGTGATTTACTGAATTCTTAACATATTACTTTGCATTAGATGAAAGAAACTTTTTATTTATTCTTATGCAAAATTTTCAGGCTGTTTCTAATTGAATAATTTATTGCAATTATTTCTTTTCCTTCAATAAAATTTATATTAACAATTTTGCTGTGATTGTGTTGTCCAACAACAAAATTAGGTTTAAATTTGAGTGCTTCAAATATTAATTACATTTCTAGTCTCATCTTGTTTAAGTTATAAATTAAACTCCATATTTTAAACATTATTTCTTTTTCATATCGATCGGTTTTATGCAGCTTTGATACTGTCATTGAATTTCAGAAATAACTTTTTAATCGAGGCTTTGAAACTTCGTAAAATTGATACTGAAGTACTGTAAAATTGGTACTGATACTGAATTGAAGGAATTTGAAACATCGAAGCCTATGTTCTGTCCAAGGAGACTTTTTAATACTTCATATTAATAACTGATTATATTAAGTAGAGAAAATATGTTGAAATTGGTTACAAAAATATTTAGTCTTTTTCTGTAGATTTTATTCCAGTTTCCTTACTGAATTTTGAACAATTATGAATGAATTTCACTTTAAATAGACTTGGGCAATTAAGCTACACTGCATTAAATAACTTTTTTTTACTATTCCTCTTTGCACCATGGATTTTAAAAATGTCTATTATTATAAAGTGTAAGGAACGTGTGCGATTTTTGTTTTAAGCTTAAAATTTTTTGACAAAATATTGCTTTGGTAAAAAAGTTGCGATTTACGTGTCCAGATTTATGAAAAGTAATTTTTAAAAAAGACTTCGAAACAAATACAAGAGCAAGAATAAGATTCTATCTTTGAAATACCCGAAACGAGAGTAGACATGGGTTTGGCGCAATTATCAAATGCATTGTTTAATGTGGAACAACCCAGCTCAAAGCGTCTGATAAGGAAGTTGTGCTCTACGATACACCGCATATTTCATTCACGTCGAGCTCTAATTATAAAAATATTTTTTCTATGCACTTTTGATAGGACTGCAGGCTGCTCTTAAATAATCCTAGATGTCTATTATACGATCCTTATTTAATGAAAATAAAGGTAGCAAAAATTTTATATTGGAGAAACGGCACTACTTTTAAATATAATAGACGTTTCCCTGACAAACATAGTAACCATATGTTGCATTGTAAGCATGCGACATCACCTAACATAAAAATAGTTAATCATAAAATTAAAAATTTTAATTTAAATATTTTTAGGCAAACAAAGATTTTACCATAGTTAATATCGATATTTAAAAAAAGTTCTCAATTTGTGATTCTATTCTTTCTGCCATTTTTTTTTTGTCGCCTCACCAAATAAAATATAACACTACAATTGTAATATTAGTCAAAGCAGTGATACAGAAAAGTATGACAATTTTTTTTGTATGTGACAAAAAAGACAGTTAAGATAAAGATACTTGAATGTCACTTTGCAGTTACATTCTGTTTGGTACTGCAGATATAATTTTCATTTTTAATTAAGAATCCTCCACTTCAGTCAGAATTTAAATAGAAAGTATAAAACTGAAATTTTCACTTAGTAACCACTAAAATATAACAGATTTTCTAGAAAATTCCAAATTAGGTAAACCGAAATGATGATAAACTGTGTCAATTGATATTAGAAAATGGAAAGAATTCTGCTTCTCAAAAAGAATTGCCTATTTTATTTCAACCCCATGAAATGTCGGTTGCATTGAAGCTGTATATTTTGATTGTGTGATGGTGCAAAATCTTATCCCAACGATAAACATTTAGTTCGAATATCTTTTGAGCAAATAAATCGTTTACTTCTTATTTGAAATTAAAATGCCATTCTAAGAACCAAACAAATTTCGAAAACATCTCTTGGGGGACTTTCATACCGAAAAGGGTCAGTGGAACTGATCAGGTTGTATTCATTTTGAATTGTGAAAACGTTCTGTTAGCATGTTTTAATTGCGTTTGTTCATTTTTAGAGTTTAATGAGTTTTGCACTACGCACGAGGTTCAGAAAAAGGTTCAAAGAATATACTTGGAATACGATTTGTATTCCAAGTATATTCTTGAAGCTTTTTAACCCTTTCGCCGTCCTTCCCTGTCCACGAATTTTTTTTTTTTTCACCACGTTGGAACAAAAAATATAATTCGAACTAGTAAACATTTACAAAGCGTTTAAATGTTTTAAAATACTGAGAACGAATGAAGCGCGTTTCGCCTGCACTGTAGAAATATGATTTGAATGCTTTACGAATGATGAAAAAGTTAAATTAGTAACGGAACGAAGGTGAACAAAAAATTGTAAACCAATATGAATTCCAAGATTCTATTCTTTCCAGTTAGATTCCTTTTTGCTAATAACTTAATTAACTTCATGTTATCAAGGCTAAATTAAATGAAAATTCTTTTTTATGCTTCAATAAATGATAATTTTTTTAAACATTTCTAGAATTACTTGTCTTTTTTCTGAAAAACAAAGCATAAAACCCTACAGTTTCGTTGTCTGCCTCCTTTTATCCGATGAAACAGAATAATAGTAAATTTCTTGTATATGAGATAGGATTATTCTTTAGTGATTATTCAGCATGAAAAAGCGTGTGCATTTCTTTTTAGTATTTGTGTTTCAGAAAATACACGAAACAAATTCCAGTTATAGTATTTGGCCCAACATCAAAAATTATGAGCATTTGCTCTTAAAAATAAAAGGCAAATTTAGAAGCATTTTAAACCGTATTAAGTGTCGAATTTTTGTTTAATACCTATGAAATTTTTTTATCTGCAATAAATACATCCTATTATCCTATTACGCAGCTTAGCAAAAAAAATGGCAATATGGATTTCCTTTTGGCTGAGTTCGAAAAAAGAAACTCCTTTTTTTTTTTTCGCGCGCGTGTGTGTGTTCAAATATTGTAATGGATATCATTTGGTAAAGAATTTGATTCGATTAGATCTTCGGGGGTGAAAAGGTGTATATTTAAGCTTGAATTTGCGAACTAACTTATTTAGGGAAGCTTTTATGCTGGTTCAATGTATAAAATATCCATTTTCTACTCAACATAATCTCGTCATATATATCCACAAAAAACCTTTCTTGAAAAGAAATTTTGTTAAATTTCAATAATTTAAATTAATTTCATTATTAGAATAATGTATAAAAATGAGAAAAAAAATTTAATTCATCTGTCCTTTCTTATTGACTTTAACACATCCTAAACTGTTATCCTGAGACGTGTCATTTATTAAAGAAAGCGTGATTTCTATGAAATGTTCGCCCGTTTATAAAGATTGAAAGGCATTTGCAATTCTATTGCAACTACAACACCCTCGGATTACTGTCTTCATCACATTTTGTTACACATTAAAATGTCATGCTCTCTATGACTGTTGACAATAATGTCTTCATTAATGCGGAAGAAACTAAACAGCTTTTACCGTTTTCGACAGTTCTCTTATTAGACATTATTTTTACAGCAATATTGGAGGAGAGGGAAATATTCAAAATATTCTATTGATTAAATAACTATTTTAAATGGTCTTTAGTTGAAGGAAAAATCGAATAGTACAAAAAGTCCTTTTGAGCTCAAAATTCAATTGTCTTTACTTTCTCGGCAATAGTTTTAAATTCTCTGTGCTTATACTTTTGCAACGATATTTAAATTGATATTTATAATTCCAACTTTCTGGAGTTTTCCTTTCAGATTTTTTGCTTTCAGAGGTATTTTAGAAAAATGATCGGTACTATCTATTTTGGTATTATATGTATTTACGTTCCATTAGGCTGAACCAAAAGCAATTGAAATGAACATTTTCTATTGCAGAAGTAATTAATGATTTAAATATGTAGGTATCTGTATAAAAAAATTCGTTTTCCATCAATTGAAATCTGCCTTCAGGTATCCAAAGATATTGGTATCTAATTTCTAAAATAGTAGATGCGTAACACAATACGGCTCTATATTTGAAAAGAATTCAGTCATAGAGTTGCAAGAAAACTTACTCTGCATGCTTGTTTGGATTCCCATATAATTTTTATAATCCATCATTATTTTTTCCTTAAATCTGAATTTTCAGTAATGAAAAAATTATCTTTCTTGATCGATGTGTAATATATATATATCAGTCACCTTTGCGTCACACATTTTTTTTTATCATGAGAGGGCATGTTTTGGTTAGGAGGTTTTGATGTCTCCGAAATCTACGGGGGAAAAACTAAAGATTATGGGCAGTCGGAAATTATCGGTTGAAGAATTTTTTTCCCTGCTTTTACCAGTATTTCATTATTATGTACGCTTGTTTGAAAGCAGACACATCTTTAAAAGTTTCACATGCTTTTACCAGTATTGCTTTATTATTACACATGCTCCTTCACAACAGATGCGTTTTTAAAAGGTTGATGTAGAATTATAACATCACAGCGGTTATTACATCTCAAAATCTGTCGAACTCCAAAACTTGGTTTGTCAGCTAGAAAAATTGAAAATGAAAGTTTTTAAAAAATTATTATTATATATACCTATAGAGAGAGAGGGATGGAGATCGATAGAGAAGTCTCGCGATTGTTTCAAACCAATTTAAACTGGATAGTGACTAAATTAAGATAAATAATGACTTAAAAATGTTTTCACATGATAACAGAAAGTTTGCGATCGTAGGTTCCATTTTTTTCTTTTAGCTTTTTTATATGCATAATATATAATATTGCAAAAATTCAAATGGTTTTCATGAAAATGCAAATGCTTCAAATAATTATAACCTATTTATTAAACGCAAATGGTTAAAAATTCAAAATTAGTATATTAATGGTTTTTCAAACTGAATCAGTTTCTTTGAGCATGGAAATAAAGTTTTAACAATATATGAATTTGTTTATAAAAATTATGTGTGATCAATATATCTTTATCTCCTTAAAAATACTGACTTCACTTGAATTCATTCATACTTTTCCCCCATTCTTTTAGAGACAAAAAAAAAACTATACGAATAAAGTTTTAGCAGAATATGAAAGTGTTAACTTCAGTTGGGATGTATAGTTGGTAATTTTATAAGTGAATAACAAATTTATAAAGATATTTCTCTTGAGCTGATTAAACTGACACTTTGAAAATTAGCATCGTTTCAGAATTAAAATCAGTTTGTTGACGACAGTTAAATAAGATATATGGGAGTCCTTTTAAATTTATTCAATGCTCTAGCGATGTTTTTGAAACTTAACTTTACAGCAGAAAGATCAAGCAGAATATTTTACGTCTTCAATCTAAATATTATCGAAAAATCTTGAAAGTATCCCTTAAATTCAAATAAAAGCAGTATTTTATTTATTTTATAGGTATGTCAAATTTTATTTGTTTTTAAATAGTATGTCTATCATTTTCGTAGAAGAAAAAAAATGTTTTTCTGAAAATTAATTAAAATAAAAATGTATATAATTCAAAGTCTATTAACGGTTAAAAGAATTTTCAAATTCTTATACTAAATAACAAACCTGTCTGCCTGTTACGTGGAAATGCTACTCCAAAAACCATTTAAATGCAATTTTTTAACGATCCAATTGAGATCTCGTGAGTTACGAGGGCAATACTACCATTTAATTTGTAAAGCAGAGAAAGTGCTTTGAACGTTGGAAATGCTAAAACACTTGGATAATGAGATTTATTGCATTCTTTTATTAATATGCTGCCGTAAATTGGGCTTCTAATTCATTATTAGTTATAGCAGATGAAAATAATAAATAATTTTCCATATTCATTCAGAGTAACTCCTCTAAGCACAAAATAAAGCTAAAGCATTGTGGGAAAATAAGACATGTTTCACGAAACGATTTCTGTGCTAAAAAAGCCTTCAGAATGTTTCTTTGTTATTGTCTTGTTTCATTTATAACATTACTGAATTGCAATAATTATGGTTCAGCTTTTGCAAGATATCCATGAACTTTCCGATAGATTTACAGAATCTATGTAAACCTATCGAATTCATATATATATAATATGCTCATCGTTTTGACGATATGAACTATCAAGACTAGATATTATTCATATCGGACAATATGTTCATTTCTTCGTGACTTTTAACTACGGCATGAACGCCGTTTTATTCAAATCATTTTAGAATAAGAGGAAAAGAGAACTGAAAGAAATGAATTCAGAATATTTTGCTCCTGCATCGTTTGTTCAGTTTTTCTCAATTCCCTGACATTCTGATTACAAAAATCCTTTCATTCTCAAAAGAACTAATTTCATTAAATTGATTGAAGTCACCGAATATTGCTGTTTTATAATTGCGATTATTAGTGATCAAACCATTTTTACAGCTGAAGAAATGGGAGAAGTAATATTTTTTTTGATTTAGTAGCGGAATGAAAGAAATAAATTCTAGGCAAAATACTGTAATTAGTTGCTATATTCAATACTCGATGCCTTCAGCTCGATACGTCTCCTACTCGATGCCGTTATCGACGGAATTCTGGAAATATTTAACAAATTTTCCCCTAGATAAGTATGATCAAATATAGCCATAAGTATTTCAAAAATAGCCCCATCAGCGGCGTGTCTAAATTTCATGGGATCTTTTACGACAAAACTTGAGAAAAATTATAATTAGTTGAAACTGGCTCTTTTTCTACAGCTTAAGTATCCTCTCCCATGAAAATATTTCTCCAAAGGCAAATAGAGCCAACTACTCTCCTTCCCCACCTGTAAAGCCAACATAAAAGGGAGTAAGGCATCCAAGTACGTCGTCAAATTAAAAGTTATTCAATAATTCTATTAATTTTTTCATGGTCTCTGGTCGGGCATCCAATGCATCTTGCCCTAAATCTACCTCTGTTTCTTGCCACTGTCTCCTCTCCAACCCTTCAAAGCCAACATGAGGGGGGGGGGGGACCAAAGTGAATCGTCAAATGAAAAGTTCAATAATTGAATCTTATTTTGAACTGTCCATAGATTCCTGACTAGCATCTAACGCATGTCGGCCCTGAATTTACCTCTTTAATTTGCCGCTTCTTTTGCTACGTCGCTGATGGGTGCTCAGTATTTCACCCACAAATGTTGATCGCTACAGCAAGCTGTTATTCTATGAAAAATCACAAATGTGCGTATCGTAAAAAATAGTGGACGATTTCTTTCTATCTTCGTGCAATACCAAATTTTCACCCCTTCCCATCCGATAAACTGAGTATCAGGAGGCGAAATCCTTGCTTGACCAACAATGCGCAATCGTTGCATCTCCCTCCCGGGGATTGTCGCGTCGAGGGAGTCCTTCCAACGAAACGGGAAGTGCGACGGAGCGACACAGGCAGGATCGTAACATTGATTAGAACGAGAATTTTTCATGCTTACACATGTGCAGTTCGGCAACTACGTTAAAAATTCGTATTTTTTAATGTATATTTAAGAACGTGATTCTATTATACATTTTTGTTTTGTAAAACTCTAGAAATATATTAGTCTTTTTCCTTACATTTTGAAGGTAAGTAATGTTTACATACATGTTCTTTTACTGGTGTAGCATTTAAAATATCGGGTAAGTATTATATTATATAAGCCTCTTTTAAAGATTATTGCGAAATTTTTTGATAATAAAATACTAAAAGTACTTTTTGTAAATTTATTCGAATCCCTTTTGTAGTTTCTCTCAATAGCAGGTGACAACTCTTTATCGAAAATTTGTCGGAATAGTTTCCCTTCCTAAACCAAATGGGAAGTGCATTCCTGAAGTCTTGAAAACTAAGCAAAAAAAGATGCATTGTTCGATTGGCTGTCAGAAAAAGCAGATATTAACTGAGAGTGTGAACGATCAGTGGATCGCGAGGAAAGATAGAGCAAGTTTATTTTAACGATCATGCGGCAGCCCGTCGAGTTTCTTGTGAAATTAGCAGTTTCCGGAGAAAATAACTTTCGTCTTTAAGAAATATTCGTAACCGTTTTATGGTATTGCTTTATCGGAAATTGTATAAAAAATAAAGTATAGCTCGAAATGAATAAATGGATGACTAGTCAAGGAAACTGTTTCCTGATTTTTCTTGCGTAGTACTTTTTGCAAACAGGAGCACAGGGTCAGAGCTCACAAAAAGTGCAGAAAAACTTCGTTAGAAAAATAACCCCTACATTCGACAAATATATAAAGCTTTTCTGGTATGGTAGATATTAAAACGCTGTCAGCACTAATGGGCACTTATTTGGATGCAAAGTAGTTTTAGCAACATTATATGTGTTGTTCTGTCCTTTCAGTAGAGTATTAGGTTCAGTAGAGTATTCCTTTTTCGGTGCCATAAACTTGGAATTATTTAGCATTAAAGGCTGTTTTTCCGTTAGAAGAAATTCGATAGGCTTCCCAAATGATGTTTACAGCAATTTTCAAACACCAAGACTTTCTTTCCGATGAAAGCTGTAGAGAATAATACTAAGTAAACTTCGAAATTGCATGCATCTCCGACTGTAAAAATAAATTGGTATCATTTATTTGTTAAGGGAAGGGACACAATGTAATCAGTATGATCAATGCAAAATGAAATATTTCATTTTGTCACAATCTTCTCTGTTATTGTATCGAGAACTTTTAGGTAATTTGTTATTTGTATTGTATTGCGCTCTCCTGTATTATTATTTGTATTATTCCTCTAATTCTTTTAATATTTTTTGAGTAAAAAAGTGACCATTTTTATGCGCTTATTTCTCCATTTAATTTTGCAATGCTTGTTGAATATTAATATATATTTAACAACAATTTAACTAAATTTTAAACCGCTTCTGCAACTTATAACATGGCTTTCTACTTTCTATATTCCTTCCTATTAATTTACGGAATAGTATGCTCGAAATAAACTGCAAAGTATTATTAAATTTAAGTGATTTAAAAACTTTAAATGCCACGTTTAAATAAATTTTAAAAAATCAAAAAGACATTTAGCTCATCCGTCCTTCCCACAGCGGTTAATAAACGCTGTTATATTTAAAGCCCTGTTTTCAATTTCTCGGGTCAAAATATGTAAGAAGAAAGTATTGTAATCGACGAAAAAAAAGCGAGAGCGAAAATTTTCAGATATCCTTTAAACTGAAAAAAACATATTTTTGGAATTGCATCGGCGTGTATGGTGGACCAAATACGGGAGAGCCCGATAACTACGAAATGTAAAGACCTAAGTGAATAAAATTTATAACAGAAATTTAGCGTCTAAATCGTACATTCTGTCACATTTTGAACCAAACTCTACAAAGTCCATCCATACATTCGCATGAAAGTAAATGCTGTATCTCAAAGTTGCTTCCACTTATAAAAAAGAAATTTGATATGTGATCTTGTCACAAAAATGGAGCTGTGTGTCGAATTTGGGTTTCATTGCGTCGAAAGAAAGTCGTTCAAAATGCAACCTCGGTTTTCTTCACTTATTCTACGACGCACCAGAAATTCATGTACCAACTCGGAAAAAAGAGCTCTGACAATTCGTGACGTTCATAGCTTTATCGAAAGTCTGACATTTTTTGGGGAAGGATAGTACATTTTTATTTGGTATATGGGAGAACGTTTCGGGAAAACCCTTCTTGCTGGTTTAAGTCGAGGGAAACTGGATTGATTCTAGATAATCGTAACAGATGAAACTTTTTTGCTACGCTATATGCTTTAAATTATTCTAAACGTAATTGGAATTTGTCCTCAATTGGTTTTTATTCAGGAAAACCAAAACGTCCAGGCTTGGGGGAAAATGCGCTTTATCTTCCAAAATCACAGGAAAACCTGCTTCTAGGTAGGGATTGTATAAAAGAAACCGCATAAAATATATTTAAAAATTTAATAAATTCTCATAAGAAACAACTTTTTACAACATACTACAGAGTTTTTTTATCGCTAGAGAGGAGTCACATAAAAAGGGGGATCCCAAGGGGTTTGGTGGTAAAAACACTATTTGTACATTAGGATGCTCTAAACAAGGAGGACAGGTGCATTGCCAACAGTTAGCAACACTTTAAAAGGAAGACCCGTCTCTGTCATGTATTTTTCTACTGGTGTGAAGCAATCGTTGAACTGGGTTGTAAAAACAGCTGATTTGACTCGTGCTTTTCTTATTGGCTATGAAATGTATTGGACATTCAGTTAAATGTATGCTTTTTATTGCACGTGACTGCAGAGTGTTGTTTATAATGCTTTAACATTTTTTGCACCAGTTTCATTACAGCAAGGAAGGAGTGCAATTCGAACCTTCGCATCTTTAAAACCATCAGTGGTTTTTTTCATACTTGGCGATGAATGTTCGACCTTTTTCCGACGTTTCATCTGGATTAAATACTTGATCTGAGCAATATCCACCATCATCAATGATTTTTACTAGTACTTTATGATAATTCTTATCAGCTGTCTCATCGGCGGTTGCTGATTCGCCTTGTGTCTTCTCAATGCGAAGTGTGCATCGCTGTAAGAATACAGTAAACCAGCCATTGCTCGTAAAGAAAATTGCAGGTTTTTTAAACTGGATGACGTACTAACATATTCTATGCTATTTGAAATACCGTCTGGCTTTTCTTTCTTTTTTAGTTGAATCTTTAATCCACTACCCGAAAGTCTTTACCGTCTTCTCTAATGCAATATTTCTTGTATATTAGGCTCTTCTACTGCTTTCGATTGTTGCACTAGTAATAGATTCGTTTGTTTTAATCTCACGTTTGTGTAGAGGCTCTTGTAGTGCATTTACCTAAATTCGTGACCAATAGTGTGGATCCTTCACCATCTGCTGGTCTCTTAAATATTAGAAATTTTGCTTCCAATGGAATTGTATGTCTTTTCACTTTTTTGAGTTACAATTATTCATTATTTTAAAGGAATATTTGTCTAGAAATAAAATAGTCATAAAAACTAACTATAAGCAGAAACAAAAATAATTTATTTTTAAGCTCACTATGAAATCCTTAATCACGTGCGTCATGTATTAAACTCGGAATACGAAGCTTACTCCCCTATCACTTCTGTATCGCATTAAATGAAAACCATAAAAACAGGTTTTACTGTTTACCTTGAATATGCATTTCCTATTTGAGGCTTTTGTTTTTCACGGACACAGTTTTCAGAAAGCGTTATTGCATTTTTGTGGAAAGGGTTTTACTTTAATCATGTTAGTTTTATCGAAATAAAATGGCATTAGCGAAACAGAAGTCCTGATATTTATATGTAGGTCAATGAAGCATATGAATATTTTTTTTGAAAAAGAAATTTGAAAGCTGTTTACTATGGTTGATTTGAAAAACGAATTTCAACAATTTTGGATATTGTCAAGAATTTGACGTGTTGTTTCGTTTTCAAAGTTTGGTTTGACTTTTTCATATTTTTGTTATTAATTACTGGACATTTGGTAAGCGTTTTTTAACTCTAATTTCTAGTATTTATATTTTTTCTTCAAAAGCTACGAAGTCTTCACTATCTGAAACTGAGCCACTCGGCATTTACTGCTTCAACCTCGTCTAATGATTCTTTAATAATGCAGACTTTACAGAACACTACAATGCATCAAATATCAAATGAAAATTTCTTCAAAAGTGGAAAATCCACAAACTAACTAATTATACGCATTGATCAAAGACAATTCGAAGATATAAGTATGATCGTATCCAACAAAGATGCTGCTTCAAAAATCCCACGTTTGAACCCATTTCTTATCCACTCTTACATCAAACAGCAAACAAACCGCCACAGTAATATTTCTAATTTAAGATTCACAAGACAAGGAAAAATCCTTTTTACAACTTCTGATCCTGTATGCGCTGCCCAGATTCTAAATTTAGAAAAAATCTTTGACATCCCTGTTTTTACCGGCGTTATTTGGGAAAAGGTGACTGACAGATTTCTTTTATTCGACATTCCCGCTCAAACTCCCCTTGATGAACTGGCTAACGAATTAAGCCACAATAATGATATCGAAATAATAGAAATGAGACGATTCATCAAATCGCATTCTAACCAAGAAGTTTCCTCTGTCCTCGGTACAATACTAGGTACTTCGTTACCTGAATCCATAAAAATCTGGTTTATGAACCAAAAAATCCAAAAACTCATAGACAAACCTCGACAATGCATGAAATTCTATAGCTTTCAGCATCCAACAAGAATATGCAATAAAAATATCTTGTCATATATGTGGTGAAACGCATGATGGGCAATGCAAAAGTCTTGAGAAGTGCATAAACTGCCAAAGCTCCCACTCAGCTACTTCAACATCATGTTCCCATTACATGTTCCCAAATGCCGGAATCATTTAACTACAGGAGAAGCGAGACGCCTCTTGAAACAGTCCATGAAATCTAGCTATTAGAACGTAGTCAAATCAAACGTATCTGTAACTGAAGTCCAGGAAACTCTAAACCAAAAAATGGAAACAATAATCAAAAACATCACTAAGAAATTAGAGCAACAAACCAATATGCTCATTGAAGTTTTTCAAAAAACAGTGGAAAAATAATTGCAAACTCTGGTTAGTTTAACCAAGGAGAAACAAGCAAATCTCCTGGTAGAAAAAAGAAAGCTCCAGAAATAACAGCTCAAAGTACGGGTATTCCGATGCAATCGGATACAGGTGGCCCGTCTGTTTTAGATTAGAAAGTGTTTTTGGTGAGTCATGCTCGTTCTTTTGTTTTTGTTTTTCACTTTCCTGAACAATGGAATTGTTTTTCCTTTCTTTTCACAATTCGGGTTCGAATTTATGTGCCTAAATTTTTTAATCCTTTCGGCTTTTGTCATTTCTTATGCTCCGAGCTGGGAGCACATTTTTATAAATCTTTTAACTGCCTTTATGACCTTTCTGCAATGGAATTGCAGGGGTATTAAAGGGAAAAAGTTCTGGTTTTAAATTTCTCCTTTCTCTTCCACTCCCTTTTCCTTTCTCTTTACCTTCCTTGCAGAAACCGAAATTTTTTCTTACCAAACAAAATCTTTTTTCCGTTCTCACAGACAAAACACCAGGTGGTGGCCTTATTGGCATCCCTGCTAACATGTCCCAAAGAATAATTCCCAACAACATTAGAGATTTTAACTTGGAACTTTTGGCAGTTGAAATAAAATTCCATAATACTAAATTCAACATTATTAATTTGTTCGCACCACAAGGTTTTGATATTGATCAGGCAAAACATTTCTTCGACTCTCTAACCTTACCTACGTTCATCTTCGGCGATTTAAATTATCATCACACTCTTTGGGGAGCATCTCGTTCTTCGGCTCAAAGCAACGACTTCGTCGAGTGGCTAACTTTCTCACATTACATAATCCTCAATACAACAATTCCGGCGCACAGTTCCTTTAGAACGTAATCTATTTTAGATCTTACCCTTGTTTCATGTGATATTCATAATCAAACTTCATGTTATGTAATGGACTCGGCTTTCGATAGCGATCATCACCCGATAGTTCTTTCCTGTTAGAATATAGAAAGTGTTAATCGTAACTTAAAAACAATTAATTGGACGAAGGTAGCTAAACAAACAGAAGACGTTTTATCTGCGGAAGACGCTCTGCGGATTCGAAAAACTCAATTTTCAAAAATCTGCCATCTGTCTATAACAAAGGTAACTTAGAAATTTTAACCAGATGAATGAAATTTAATATACGGTCTTTATTACGAATTTAGATTTCTATCAAATTTTGTATAAATTCCGTACAGAGGAGATCCGGCTCTTCGAATGCAAGTTAACACGATAACTACGAATCGAGTGGGCTACATGGTAATAAATTTAATATCCTGATTTAAAATTTATAGTGTAGACATCTAATAAACTTTTGAACCTAATAAGTAATGAGGTTGATTATCTGTCGGTCTCTAATTTTAAAAGCGTACTAATGCGATAACTCGAAACCGGGGTTATTTAGGTGCATCGAATTTGGCATAGGATTTCATGATTACAACAGTGGTTTTGGGTCAATTTTTTTTCAATCGAACGGGAAATATCTAAAACACAAAACATTTTCGTATACTATAAACTGCACTCCAGGAATTAATCGCCGGATAATTTGCCAATGGGGATTTAATAAAAATGTACGCCACTATTCTATAAGTATTGTACGCCACTATTCTATGCATCCTCAGGGTAACATTTTTAATGCGAGAAAGTTTTGGGGAGACCACCTTCCCTGGTTACTTCTTCATATAAAAAAAATTAGTAATTATTATAACCCAAAGAATTTATCATCAAAGTTTTCACGAATCCTCCTCCCTCGAAGGGTGCATTTATGGAATTGTCTTATCTGAATACGATAACCAAAAAAATATGTTTTAAGGTATAAGGATGGAAATTTGCGTGAACCAATTCTGTGCATTTGTATCGTATTTAAATGAAACTTATTCATAGCATTTTGTTTGTATATCTGTATGAGAGTAATTGAATGCTATAATTACAAAACTTAAAGGTCTAAATATTAGAAATCTAATATGCAATATGGCATCTACATTGTAAATTAGTTGCAAAGTCTGAATCATATCCGACAATGGGGTAATTCATTGTTGGGCTCTACATTTGTATGCACATAAACGAATAACTTGAACGTAATAACTTACAGAAATGATATTTAGTATTGTTATGACAGTTGTAGTTTTTTCAGGTTTTAATTACAATCAGTCGAAAAAGTTACTAAAGAAATTATTCAGATTATTAAAGATATTTTGGATACTACCACGTATATCGTTTAGTCACTAATGTAACAGAAATATAGTTTGTTTTCATTTAATAAAAACAGTCTCATTAATTGTCCTAAACCTTTCCTTATATTTCATAATATTTGAGAAAAATTTAAAGAAGATTATGCCAAAACCAGTAACTCATGAATTTATTTTTGTTAAAATATTCTTTGGTGCCGTTTCAAACATCTACATTTTAAGCGTATCTGAGTGTGAAACCCGCTTCTTTGCAATCTGTTTTACTCCTTTTAACACAACTCAGAAGCGTAACGATCCAAGTGAGAAAAAAAATGTGATCTGTGGCATAGTCAGAACAATGGTATTGGGATCTGCACCTAAATCTCGTATATGGGAAGATTGTCAGCCTATCGAGGAACACGATAGCTGAAATACGAGCGTTATGAATGCCAGTCGGCAGATCAGATTTTGTCGATTTTGGCTGTCTGTCCAAGACATGGAAATGCATCGAATGGTTGATAGGAAATGGCGCTCTAGAAATTATTAAAAGAGAAAGGAATCGAATGTCGCTTTAGTTCATTGCAATAAATCGAAGTTAAAGGTACACCAAACAAATTTTTATCATATCCTCCTGTGATGAGTGTAATCAAAAACTCTTTGAGCTTAGACTAACGAAAATTGTTATACGGTTTTTGTATTAATTTTGTAGAATTTTATCAAATTTTGTCCAAAATCTGTCCAGAAATATCTAATCTACGGTCCGAATGTAAATTAATATTATTATCAAACGATGAAAAAACGAGATGGATTCTAAAACTGATAACTTAACTAATTCTAAAACTTAATTAAATGGATGAAATTTGGCTTATAGTACTGTAATTATAAATGTTTCTTGAATTTTGAATCCAATTAGTCTATCTTCAGAGGGTCAAATAGCTTAAGTATTTCTTATCGTGTTCCCCGTTTGTGTTCAAATGTTGATATGGTGAAGAAAGTTGGGGGGGGGGAGGCGGTGCAGGTTCTGCGAATGGCTTCTGACTTCCCATATCCTACTTTTACCAATGCATATTAAAGATAATGCGCCTTCCTCTCGAACTGGGCGTCCCGGTGGGGGCATGGTTGTTCTTCATCTGTGTGCTATCTGTGAGGGGTATGAATGTGCACCCCTGTAAAAAGGAGTTCTGCTAGCGAATGCGACGCATGAGTAATTAAGACGTACCCTTGGCCTGAGATGGCAAAACTAAAACAAGAGACGCTCTCTCAACTTAAATTGTAAATTTCGTAAGAGAGTTGTCTATGCATAACAAGTGACCGAAGAAGCAAGAATAAAGATGATCGGAAAATAGGATACCGCACCGATATTTCTCCGTTTGTAAGAAATCCCGATTTGATTTTCCAACCATCTTCCTTTTCGGAAAGATGGCCAGAAAATATATCCTATCGGACTACACATTCCTCCGACTTGTTTCGGCGTTTGCGCAGGACTCCAAAGATACAAGTCCAGAATTTCCAGAATACTTGAAGCTTTTTGTCAAAAGCAAACATACTCCTTTTATAATCTCATTTACATAAAAAATAAAATAAAATTCAGCGTCATCTTTTTTTTTTGTCTGAATTTATTTTTTGGAGCTATTTTAAGGAACTTTTTAACAGTTTTTTTTAATACAAGATCCGAAAAATTGCTGATAATCTTCGGTCCCAGTCACAGGAACAAAATAAATCCCCCCCCCCCAAAATTTGATATAACTATTATAATAGGCTGAAAAATCACTTATGGGATTGTAAATATTATGTTTTAAATCTAATTTGAGGCATATGTAAAAATGTTTTTAAATACTAGGATGAGACTCAAATTTATCCAACTAAACTTTCAGGCGTATGGACTTTACAGTCAAATCCGTTGTAGGATTTTCATTTTAGTTTGAAAATTCTTAAATAATTTACATTAAATATTTCGCAACAGAATGCATATTTTTCGCTCGTATCAGATAACAACTTTAAATCATTTCTTGAAATTTTTATTTAATCTGAAAAATATAAGCAGTTAGTTTTATTTTTTAAAAAAAATTGACCTCATTTACAGACAGAATGAAGTCCGTTGATACATGAAAAAAAAATATCATTAAACATTGCGAAACCTTCAAAAAAAGACAATGACAAAATTGCATCTAGCCAATCTCGATCATAATTGGAAACTGAGCACTGTATACAGACAACGATTTAAGATGTTTACTTTCCTGACACTTGCAAACTGTTGCATCTGAATTTAACTGTTAAACCTCTTCTGAAGTACTTTCTATTCAAAGTCATTGTTGTTTCAATTATTATTTACATCTTTTCCTTATATTGTTGTACTTATTTTGTATGTTGTAATTAATATCCCTTTTTCTTTTTCATATTTCACGTGGACTTTCTATTGCTGGACGGATGTGAGTCTTGGCCATTCCGATGAGTATGCAATGTCACTCTGTGGAGGGAAACATCACCACGGAAATATTACAAAGACATTCTGCGAAAATTTGAATGACTTCTGGAATGATTAAGAATTTCCAATGAACTCTGAAAGGACAAATTGCTTTGCTAACTAACTTGCTTTGATAACTTTGCCTTTCTTCCTCTTGTTCATTCTTTATAACCTGTGACTGGTAAAGAGTTGGACATTTTCGTCAACTAAATCATCCCAATGATAATAGACTTGCTGAATACCTTGATACTTTTTTAAATATTTATGCACTTTTTCTATTATTTTAATGAAATTGGGGTTCATTTTATTTTGAAATGGTGAAAGAAGAAATATTTCACGATCCTCTTACAAAAGAAAAAAGAGGAATTTTTGTAGCCAACATTGGGCTTTCCTATAACCCCGCATCTCTCGCATCCAGACACCTATTGATGAGCTGGCATGCGATTGCTGCGTGGTTTCAGTATGTGCGCGTTCTTGTGACTGTGTGTGTTCTCTCATTTCCCATAGCTTAGGACATTTCATACATTCGGTATTATACTAGTGTACAATATAAATCAGTATAATTTTCCATGGGCAAAGGATTGTTTCCTCTCAAATGGCCTTTTAAGGTTGCTATCATTTTTTGAAGAAAGACCCTTCATTTATTAGAATATTTATAACCTTGACGAAATTTGAATTTGATTCTTTAAATAGTCGTTAATTTTACAATTACAATTTAAATTTAATTGCCATTTATATGCAATTGGAAACATAGTACATAGTATAAAATACATTCTTTCAAAAGATATAATTAACTTTAGTATTTTACTCTAAATTACAGTCCAACTATTTTCGATAGAATTGAATTGTAAATATCTTCCTTCAATTCAAAGATTTATATTCAACTACGCTGCTGAGTTTGTTAAGGACTTAGAATTATCTCCTTTAATCGCCCAAGCAACTTTTTTTCGTCCCTTGCATTTGTTTTTTTTAACTCGACAATTAATTAAAATTCTAGTATCTACTTAATTTTTGCAGGAAATTGAATCAAATGAAATCCAAAGCTTAATACGAATCTCGTTTTCTATTTCTGCACTTTTTAAAGGAGATTTTAGATGCTACCCTCTTGCATCAATAAAAAAAAAACGTCACTTAATTTATTTTAATTATAAGGTTGCAGGTTACTCAGTTTTTCAAATTTAATTTTAAGTTATGGGTTGAGTTCGCAGTTTAACGAATTTGAGATATATAATTTGTAGGCTTTTGTTTGCATTTCATTTCTTAATATTTGGAAAGTTGATGATAAGCAACTTATAGAATATAATTTAGAATTAAAAGCCCTGTGAATTAAAAGGAAAGATATTCCAATTAGAAGTACTCAGAAATGTAACTTTATATTAAACTTGCAATGCGAGAAAATCTTGGAAACATAATATAGCTTTTGTATGTTATAAAAATGAAATTATGCTCTCGTTATATAGCGATTTCCAATTCTGTTTTAAATCTATACATGGCAAATTATAGTTTAACTTAGAGTTGGTAAATAATAATTTAATATAGCATACAGACCGTAAACATGTAATATTGAGATAACTAAATATGAATCTTGATATAATTGAGAAAAAAATATATATAATCCAATCTTGCAAGAATTTTTCTAATTATTGGATAATTGTAGCAAAAATATAAATAGTTGATTAGTCTTTTAATTAAATTGTAGCTGAAATAAAAACTTTAAAGAAATTGAGGAAACTACACATTACAAAGCTAGGGGAAAAATTTGCTTGGACTTAAAATAATATAAATAAAAACTTATAAATAAATTAGCCCCATGGTGAATAGTGGAAGGGGAAAAGAAAAACTTTCATGGACCATTTAATATTAAATATCAACCAGAAACATATGCAAGTAGTTTACGCATCTTAATCCGATTTCTTTACTGGGCAAATATAAATTTTGAAAATTCGTATTGGATATAAATTTAGAATTAATTGAACAAGCACCTGTTTTACAGTTACAAATATCTCATCGTCGATTTTTTTGAGAAATCTCTACATTTACTGATTCTTTGTTTCATAAAGCATTGTTAAGCTATCTATTGCAACCTGGGGAACGAAATCGCAGCGAAACTAGGGATCTCAGGAGTCCGATATGGATGAGGGTGAGAAATAAGAGAACCCGGCCCCGTCATGAGTCGGAGATTTTATAAAGGATCTGGTTTTTGAATGGGATGGGAGAGGACTAAAAATATCCTATTAACTCAATGTAAACTTTATTCCCCGCGCTCTAAGATTAGACAATTTTAAACCATTTTCATTTTTTTTATATATTTGATGCTGAAATGTAATCGAATATTAATTTTGCAAAATGGTTTATCTTCATTAGAGTTATTTCCACCCTAAAGCGTTGAGGCGCAAAGCAAAAAAATCAAAGTTGGAGTAGAATCCAAAACTCGTACAAAAGTGAATAGATCAAGGCCATTCGTAAAAATATTTATTTATTTTGATTTTCCTCAATACACCGCAAAAAATAGATAACCTAGCTTAAACAATACCCGTGTCAGACTTCAGTCTAAAATGATGCAGCAGTTGTAAAACATCTTTTCTGATGAATAAAGCTGCCTAAATGTTGATTGAAAAGTTACAAAGAAGTCCTTCTCCGTATCGGAACTCCCCACATTTTCCTGGTATTTCGGTTGTATTTCAATTTCCTGAACACATCCCTACCTGGACAAATAAAATTGCAGGAACCTAAATTAAAAGTGAATTCGTGTCTGCCCGTACCTTTTACCCAAATACAAATTTTTTAAAGAAATTGTTAAAGAGAAATGGTTCTATTTAATTTCAAATTTTGATGATAAAAATTCTGTAATCCGATGCACGTGTTAGATAAGTCGTTATAACTGATCTGTCTAAATCCTCAGCATAGTAGCCCTAGACCAACTGCCCAGGTGAGAATACACCGCTGAATACATACTATACTTAGATAGAATCGTAGTTTCGAATCAAATTCTAACTAAATTTTTATTGAGTGAAATCTGGTGAGTGATGAATCGGGGTAATGTAAAAATATGTATTATGATATATTAGCGTCTGTGTGAGAAAGCTAGGATAGTTTTATCAAATTTCGGCCACCCTTTTCAATATGTATGTATGAGAATTGACTATTTTAGATCTAATATATCAAATTTCTTTTTGCAACTAATAAAGTGACGCGAAATTCTTATCCTTTGAGAGAATTATTTCTGTCGTATATTAAAGAAAAAGTTACGTAGAGCAGTTTTCCATTTGCTGGTTCGTAATATCGCTATTTCTTACAATTTGTTTGATATGTCGTGTAAGGAAAAATATCATTTTAAAAGATTTGGTATAAACTAGAGAGACTTGATGACGGAAATTAAAGAGCAATAAATAGTACGATTGAAGTAAATTCTTTATATCATTTGGTATATCGAACATGTTCCGTAACACATTTTGAAGAGAAAGAGAAAAAAACAATATACTGTTTTTAAAACTCTTCATAAACTTCTTTTTTTTTATCTTTAAATTCTAAAATTTCTAATATCACTCGTTTTGAAAAAAATAATCTTAAGGAATTTCGAATATATTTGTTGCATTGCAACAGGTATGAAGTCATCAATTTTATTATTGTTGCGAGCTACTTAATATACTTTATAAAAAGTCGACTGCAATTTTTTAACTCAAGAGAACCTTCGGTAAATCGCAGGAATGTGCAAATAAAGGTTTTTTTCATTTGACGCAGTTTGCGAATTTTTCAGATAGCACTGCAAATGTTAGATAATCTAAATTAATAGGTTGCGTATTGACATTAGAAGTGCTGTATTTTTTCAATGCGTGCAATGATTTTTTTTTCCAAAAATCATTTTTTTGATAATGTTTGGGATAAAACAAATGATAAAGAAAATGAGCGAATATATACATATGTAAGGCTCAATTCTAAATTTAAAAGTGAAACGTTTCGCATTTAAATGTTAAAAAAAAATCGTATTTAAATGAACATATTTATGACTAGAAATTTTAGATGTTTCTTTGCATTTTACAATACAATTGAAACAATTATTTTCTGAGACTGCCAACTGCTTGTAAGGACAGGTAGAATTCTAATTAGGTACATCAATACTAATAGATACATTAATTTTATGGTATAATAGCCTATCAATAAGTTTCTTCTCGAGATACAAAGAGGACCGATTTTGTTAATTGTATTACACTCGGTTCTGAATCATAAAAAGAAGAACCGTTGAAAACTATGAAATAAATAGCAAATGTAAGATTATGTTGGAATTTATCCTGAATTAGAATATAATTAAGCACGGTCAATCTCGGACGGGTCGCTAAAGAGAACCTTCCAGTTCCATTAAAATAGATAGATAGATAGAAAAATAAAGAAACATCGATATTTCTGTTACACAATTCCGTCCGTGTTATTTTTCGGACACTTGTTCAAATCTATTTCACCTTCACATAAATATTGTATCATTTTTCTTTTTACCCATCAAGAATTTACAATTTATCCATATAACACTTTCAGTACAAATTATTGAAATTATCAAAAAATTTGAATTCGAGATGTTGACAAAATGTCTCGTTTTAGACCTCCCTAATTTAGTGATTTAGAAAAACATATTTTTAAATATATTTATCGATTCACCCGACAGTCTGTGATAAAGATAATACCCTAAGCTTTGAGCTTTCATCCGCTCAGGCCAAACGTTTTCAGAAGGAGAAGATTGCAAATAGATCTATTAAAAATTGCAATTGAAATTTCGGTCTACATCCCAAATAAAAGATTTGTAAAATTATAAAAGTTATGAATGGAAAAATATATGGATAGTATCGATGCTTTTTCAAGCATTATTCGTGACGTTTCTTTTATTACATTCACTTTGTTATTTGCTGTTTGCAAACATTTATTTCAATAGCATTGTGTGCAAATGTGGATGCCAACAAGGATGATACCATAATCTATAATTACAATGAAGCTCAGTGTTTGTGTGCGTGCACTTTGCAGGTCAGACCTTTTGGCCTAGAGCCACCAAATCGGTATAGGTCAGGAATGTGTACCTTGGGGCGATTATTTAAAAATTAAGCGAAATTTCAGCGTTTTTTCGCTATGAATTCCGAAAATTACGCAGTAGAAAATAAAAATGTTGAGCAATATACTTTTAAAACAGAACATTTCTGAAATGTACTTTAAAGTTACGTTGATAAAACAAAAACCTACTGTACTGTAAATTTAATAAACAAGAATGCCATGATATATATATAGCTCTATATATAAAAGTTAAATAGGATATAAAAAATAATTTTACGATTCAAAATCTTTTTTTTTAATTTTGCATGTTTTTTATTATCAAATATTAAATTCTAAAAATCGATTTTCCAACGCTTATATGTAAAAATAATGCAATTTTGTACATTGTCTACCGAGTATTTTAAGTACTTAATTTATAACATTTTACATTTCAGCTCGTAAGTCATTTAATATATTAATTTTTCTAAAAATGGATTTCACAATGAAAGTGCCTTCTAGATGCTTGAGAAACTTTTCAGATTTCCTATTATTTATAGTCATGAATTATAAAACATTAAATACTAAAAAAATGAAATGAAAAAAAAATCACGTAATCTTTCTTTAATATTTGAATGCTGGGAATTTTTTTTAATCAAAAAGGAATTCCTAAGTTGTAAACAACGTAATCAAGAAGAATTTCTTATATTTAAAATTCCTTCAAAATTTAAATCTATTATAACGAGATGTAAATTTCTAATTTTATAAAATATTTCCTTCACTATCTCCCATTTTTTGAGTATTTCATTAATATTTAAATTTGCTTCATCGAAATATGGATACGAACTTAATATTGCTAGAATGTAGTACTAAAACATTTATTCTCTGAATGCAATTATTAATATTATTGCGAAATAAAATATTACTCTAAATTCCAATATCAGCTTGTTAAAAGCTTCAATAGTTTCCATTGCTCCATGGTCAATTCGTTCAAAACATGTCACTAATTAATTTAACCCAAAATAGGCATGAAACCATCCGTTAAGAATAATATGCAATGATGGAGTATATAAAAATTTATATTTGAAATATTAATGTAGATTGAAAGAGCAAAGCTCTGAACATACTTTACTTCTGATTTTACAGAGAGACTGAAATTAACTGTTTAATAAACCATTTGGAGCTGGTATCGGTTTATTTTGCGTTCAAAAATATTTACTTGCATTATTTGAAATACATTGGAAAAATATTTCTACCAACCATTTCATTTGGTCATTTTTTAGAAGGTCAGTATCGAATGTCGTTTCCTGGAGACAGACTAGCAATTTAGGAAAATGAATGGAGTGTCCAATTTAATAATTCTCGATTAAGTGCAATTATTGATTATACTTGATTTAACGATATGGTTTATTTACCAAATTTTAGAATGCTTTTCAAAAAGGATTCACAACATTCATTATGATGAAATATATTTCATTTAAGAACCATTCAGTTTTAATTTAATTCTGAGGTTGACTTAAATTTTATAGAATGTTAGTTAGATACACGTGTAATCCTTTTTTTAAGGATTACATGATTTACCAGAAAGTTATTAAATGTTACGACAAATTAAGAAAGAAAAAAAATGATTTTTCAAATAGCAATACTTTTAGTGATTCAAAAAAGTAAGTTTCCTGCAGGCCATAAAAGCGAAAATTACCTACATGCATTTTCCCCCTCTCATAGCTGCTAGAGCATATTCTGAAATGGTTTATAGACAAGCGAAATTTCTCTGACGACGATGACTGTCACAAGTTGATTGCATTTCCAGGCGAGTTATTACTTCGAAATATACTTTCAGGAATAAATCTCACGGTATGACAATTATTTCGTTTCCTGTAGTTATGTTGAGACGTACCTGAAAGAAATACTGATAAGTGTTTTCAGTCAATTGTCTTGCATCTTTTTTTAGTTTTCTGAAATTTGATTTTTAGAAGGACCCATTAAAATTATTTTCAAATGCCATGTCGTTTTATCAGTTTTATTAATACAATTCAAAAACTTACCGTATCCTTGAATGCTGTGATATCATGTGAAGGGAATAATTCTCATTCAACATAATTGTTGTAGAGAGGTGGCATGCAATATATATGTAAAGGAGAAAGTAATATGACGGTTGACGGCATTCCTTTATCAATCAAAATGGTATTGATACAGCCTCAAAAGTTGACCAAACTATGAATAACTAAAGAAATAAAATGAGTACATTTTTATAGTTATAATCGTCATTTGATAAATCGGATGAATATATTTAACCTTCATTTCGATTTGTCAATTATCATAAATCGCATCACTTACCGATATTACTACTGTGTCAAACTTAAAATGTTTTCTGGTCTTCCGGAGAGAGCTACTATATCCTTTCTCAACAGGTAAAAGTCAGTCCCACTTTTACGTCCTCCTAGGGAAATATTTTTCGAATCTACCGTAATTGAAGTAAAGGATGGCATATAGAAGGAACCAAGAAAACAACACTGGTGCTTGTCACCCTGCATTTATGACACTGCATCGATGACACTTCGGTCCATCAGTTACCCTGCTCATGAACTATAATTTAAAAAATGAGTACATTTTGATATTTTAAATTACCATTTGATGAATCGAATTATTGCGTTTATTTTTGTTTTTGATACTGCAATAATTAGGAATAGCATAACTTGCAGATATTAATTCTATAGTTGATTAAACTATTCCTCAGGGTCGTAACTCAA
Source organism: Argiope argentata (assembly GCA_026289955.1). Lineage (NCBI taxonomy): Eukaryota > Metazoa > Arthropoda > Arachnida > Araneae > Araneidae > Argiope > Argiope argentata. The sequence continues at coordinate 178,050 of JAOUZG010019412.1, read as the reverse complement.
AAACCAAACATCCATCTACATAAAAACTAATCGATCTTCGAAAAAAACATTTGTGTAATTAAACTTTGCACTGTAAGAATGATTTGCATTTGATTACTTATCAGAATGAAAACGGTCACAGCATCCGAATATTCCACTAGAAGGCTTAGTATCTGATTTGAGAATGTAAAAATAAGATTGTGTGAATCAATAACTCGAAGAGGACAGTATTTTCAAAAACTGCCTTCTCTATGAAGTGGAAAATTATGTATATATATATAGATGCATATTTCATTCATTTTTATTTTAATGAATTTTTTTATGTAGGATTCTTTACTTCAGTAATCTATGCCGATAATTTTACTTTCTTCTTTTTCCCCCGTAATATAAAATGAGTATCTCTGCGATACAACGTGTTGCTAATAGCTCTTTTTTTAGATGGGCTATAAGGTTGAGAACAGGGAAAGTATTCATCTGTACAGATCCAGTTGCTTGCTTCCTCCCATCCTGAAATCGCAGAGAACCGAAGAATTTTGATCCCATTTTTTAAGATTTTGCTTCTTCTTGCATGTTTTTTTTCCTTGGATTCAATCCCCCTTCCCCTGGGGGGGACCTCGAAATGAGGATGAGAGGCTTCCGGCATGGTGATTGCATCTCTCCACCCAAGAGGGTACACTAATAGATGAGGGTTAGGCTTCTCCCGTCGATGACGGGATATACTTCCTACAGGAAGGACCGCACCGTAGCTGGTGAGGGTCCTTAGGGCTCAACCACGGTTCCTGCCAATGCTGCTGTTGAGATGGGCCTATCATTTAATTTTATAGTTTATTTCATGGGACTACAGGTGGGTCGGTGAGTCTAATATGATTATCCAAAGACGATTGTCATTGTGAATATTGTATATTATTAAACCTAATCTCTGGGAAAGAATCATCATAAGAAATTTTAATTATAATTTATCGGTATTTCATTCACCAATAAAAACGCATTTCATGCACGAAATGCATGCTATAATTTTCATAGTTCTATAGAATGTTAATAAAATTGCCTTTTTTTATAATTGAAAATATTCAAAGAACCAGAAATTGAGTGCATCCCTTGAAGTTTTAATCCAGTGCGATATAATCAAACAACAATATAGACATTTCTGTAGGAATCGGTAAATAGAGTATGAAGTAAAGAGAAAATTTGACTAATGCTTAGGTTACCAGGAGTCCAGAGGCTAGTTAAGCCAAATTTGAAGTATTTATGGCAATTTTTTCTGAAATCAGCTGTTGAAAGCTACATAAAAAAAGTTAAGTATTCTTATTATTAATATTTGATAGAATCCCGATTGAAAATTTTTGTCGTTGGTATTTTTATCTTTAAAGAGTAAAAAATTGTTTTAAGAATTTTAAAATCTGTTAAATTCTCGCATATCTGAAGCTAGTAAAAAATTAACCCATATAGTATTTGGAGGCAGGTCATCTGACATGAATCATAAATGTTATAACATCAATATCGAGAATATATATAACTGTAAAATTCCTATTGATTATAACTGTAAAATTCCTATTGATTATAACTGTAAAATTCCTGTTTTAAATCAGCCTACAATTTGTAGATCTATACCTAGTCTACCGAAAAGGCCTTGGTTATCAGAATTAGCTGAAAAGGGAATTCATATTACGGATGTTAATTGTGTGAATTCTAAGATTGATCTTTTGATAGGTTCTGACTTATTCTGAAAAATGCATAAACTAGGATCAGGCATTTTTGCTATTGAGACTTTTCTCGGATGGGTTTTAATGGGAAAACTGCAAACCAATGAAGATGAAACTTCTATTGCTGCTGTAGTTACCTTCCTTTTAATTCATACTCAAGATATTAGAAACCTTTGGGAAATGGAGATAATTGGTATTAAAGATCCCTTTGAGCAGCAATCTAGAAGGCAGGGAATAAGGCAGGGAATAATCATTTTAGGAAAAATTTGAGAAAAGATGACGAAGGAAGATATGAAGTGAAATTGCCGTGGATACAAGGCAAGAATATTCCTGAATATAGAGATATAGCCGAAAGAAGATTAGAAAGAGCTACATCAAAGTTAAAATTGGAAGGAAAATACGATGCTTATGATATGGTGTTCCAGGAGTGGTTAGAGGAGCAAATAATAGAAAAAGTACCACCTGAAGAACTATCTAAATCTGGTTGCTACTTTCCACATAGAGGAGTTTTCAAGGAAAATTCAACAACTAAAGTCAGACCACTTTTCGATGCATCAAATAAAAGAAAAGGATTTCCTTCACTCAATGATTGTTTAGAAAAAGGACTTAACACCTTAGAATTAATACCATCAATTTTAGTAAGATTTAGAGAAAAAAGGATTGGAATTATATCTGGTATTAAAAAGGCTTTCTTACAAATAAGCATTGCTGAAGAGGATAGGGATTATCTCCGATTTCTGTGGTGGGAAGATAATGAAAAGAAAGAAATTCAAGTTTTTAGACATCGCAGAGTGGTTTTCGGAGTAACCTGCAGTCCGTTTATTCTTGGAGCTGTTATTCAATATCATCTAGAGAACGTAAATTTAGAACAAAAAGAAATTGCAAAAAAATTATTGAAATCGTTTTATGTCGATAATTACGTCACTTCATTGGACACAGAAAATGAAACCCGACATTTCATAGAAGTATCTAGGCAGTTAATGGCAAATTCAAAATTTGAATTGAGAGGTTGGAAATACACCGACTTCGAAAACTCAATTTCGGAATTGGAAATTTCTGAAGTCTTAGGACTGCTGTGGCATCGTGGAACTGGTACTTTATCTTGTGCAGTTGATTTGAGAATTGAAATAACTGAACCATTTACTAGAAGGAAGTTACTTTCAATTGTTCAAAAGATTTTCGATCCAATTGGTTTTAGTTGACCCGTAACATTGTATCCCAAATTACTTCTTCAGGAAAGTTGGAAATCAAAACTCAGTTGGGATGATGAACTGCCAAAAGAGGTAACTAAGAAATTTTTGAAGTGGTTTAATGATCTTCCTCTTTTGAAATTGGTAGAAATTCCATGCTATATGTCCATAGATAACTGCGTATCGATTAGCCTTCATACTTTCTAGCATGCATCGAAATTGTCTTATGCAACAGCTATTTTCTAGAGGAGTGAAAATTAGAATCAAATTTCAGTGCAACTTGTGCTTGCTAAATCAAGAATCGCACCACTAAAAAGGATGTCAATTCCTAGGTTGGAATTAATGGCATGTACAATAGGCGCACGTCTTTCTGAAATAGTAAAAAGAGCATTAAATTTCCGAGACATTAAAGAATATTATTGGACAGACTCGTCTTCAGCATTGTATGGGATAAAACATGACGATGCAGGGACAGTGTTTGTAAAAAATCAAGTTAAAGAGATACGAAGTCTTACAAATTATAATGACTGGAAACATATACCATGAGTAAAGAATCCGGCCGATTTGCCATCTAGAGGTTGTAACGCCAAACAATTAGTTGAATCTCATTGGTGGGAGGGACCATTATGGTTAAAGGAGAATGAACGAGATTGGTCAAAGTCAGAAAATGTGTTGACTGAAGAAGCATTCGATGAAAGGAATTATGTCACAACGATTTTATTAGAAAAGAGTTATGCTTCAGAAGAACTTTTAACTTATTTCTCCACTTATCGCAAAATATTAAGAATGGTTTGTTGGATGTTGAGGTTTCACAACAATGCACGTAAAATAAAACAAGAGCGTCAAAGTGGAGAATTGGAAGCCCAAGAATTAGATGAAGCTGAAAAAATAATTATAAAAGTAGTTCAAAATGAATGTTTCCATGATGACTGTTTAAAAGAATTAAAGTCTCTGTGTAGTTTTAGAGATAGTCATGGTTTACTTCGAGTAAAGACAAAATTGACAGAGAGGGAAGATCTAGAGAATTTTAAATATCCAATTTTATTGCCAAGCAAACACAAATTGGTTAAATTACTAATCTTAGAATATCATTTGATTTTAGATCATGCTACACTTAACGCGGTTTTAACCAATCTTCGAGAGCAGTATTGGATTATAAACGGTAGGAAAACAATAAGATCAGTTATTTCTAAATGTGTGATTTGCAAAAGATACAGCGGGAAAGCATTGAAAACAGTTTCTGTGCCACTACCAGAAGACAGAATAAGAGATGCATCGATTTTTGAAGTCGTAGGAGTAGACTTAGCAGGCCCTTTTATTCTGAAAGGTGGAACGAAAGCTTGGTTTGTTTTGTATACATGTGCTGTATTCAGAGACATACACCTAGAACTGCTAACTTCTTTGTCAACGAATTGCTTTCTATTGAGTTTACGAAGATTCATTGCAAGGCGTGGACGTCCTCATATAATTTATAGTGATAATGGTTCGAACTTCACTGGAGCTAACAATCTTTTTAATGCTATAGATTGGAAAATGATCGAGGGTGAAGCATCTAATAAAAGAATTAGGCGGAAGTTCAATCCTCCCTCAGCTTGCTGGTGAGGAGGTTTCTGGGAACGGTTAATCCAAGGTGTTAAGAAAACGTTAAGAATAGTTTTGGAGAATGCATCCCTAACCTATGAAGAAACACTCAGTTTGCTTTGTGAATCTGAAGCTATAATAAATTCGAGACCGTTAACTTATATATCGGAAAATCCAGATGATCACAAGCCAATTACTCCCGCAATGTTTCTACAAGAAATGACGGAAGTTGGCGTTCCAGATCTAGACCATATTGACAAGATAAACTTACCAAAAATATTACGATATCAGCAAAAGCTTCAGGATGAGTTGAGAAAACCATTTAGAGCAGAATATCTTAGTAATCTCCTGCTCAAACACACGAATGAAAGGTCATCCTATGAATTGAAATTTGGGGGCATAGTTTTAATCGAAAATGAAGAAAAGAAACGAACATTTTGGTCTTTGGGACGAATAGTCAAGTTATATTCCGGTAAAGACGATAATAGCAGACTAGTTAAAGTAAAAACTTCGAATGGAGAATTTCTGCGACCGGTCCAGCGCTTGTACCCCCTGGAAATACAATCTGAAGAAAGCCCTGAAAACGTGGACGCTAAACAAGAAAATACCTCTGGAAATCTTCAAGAGATATTAGGAGAGAGAGTTTCTAGAAGTGGTCTTGCAATAAAGTTACCTTCGAGATTTAAAGACTTTGAACATTAAAAGGAACTTAGTGTAAATTCGGATTTAATTGAATATTAGTTTTGATAAAATTCCTGTTATCAAAAGGTGGGAGTGTGTCAAGTGCAGCTACCGCTTTTGTTTAGCCATTTAATTAGTTTTAACTTCTGTATTTAGTTTTATTTGTTTGGCAAAAGTTTTGATTGTTTGTTTTTATAATTATCGAATTAAGATGTTATGGTTAAAGTGCACCAGTGGAACTGCTTTTAACTGTTAACTGAGTGAAACTCCAATTTTTTTTAGTGCGTGTGTTATTTTGTTTATTGATAAGATTTTTTAAATATTAACTTCTGGAAACCGGGGATAAAAGCCATTGTAGCTATAAATACCAATACCTTATATCTTTCAAGTCAAGATGTTATGCCGTTTTTAACTCTGGAGTCAGTTTGGATGATTTAAGGAAATGTGTAGACAAAATGAAAATCATTTAATGTCATAACTAACACATGTGACAAACTTAGTAGCTGTAGGTCAAGCAGTCTGAACTGTAGAGTGCCAACACACAAATACATGTATCTGTATTTCTGCTCATTGAAGCAGAAACTTACTTCAGTGAATCATATCAACATTTTAAAAACTAAAACTATCCAGTTCTCCCCCTCCCCCTCTTATTTCCACAGAACAGAAAATAGTGCATCTTAATATAAAAGTGTAGGGGATCACCCTCCAGATTTTTATGAACATATATGTTTCAAAACATTTAGTCTGTAATCCCCCTTTTTAAAATTATATCCGTCTATCAGCCTGACTATGAATTCAAAAACACAATAAATAAGTTACAGGAAAGGAATTTTGACCTCTGACCTTACACCAAAACTATTAATGCTTACTAAGTTCTGGGCAAATCTTAACAAGCAAAGAACTATGTATGTACATGGGAATAAGATCACAGAAATAGCTATATAATCTAATTTATTATATTGTTTTACCACTGCAATTGCAGCTTTGCATCACATTTGGAGCCTAATATCTATTGTATTTCTGTTTCCATGTATACAAGCAGGATAACTTGAAAATCCAAGGATCTAGACAAATGAAATTTAATATGCAGTCTAATATTAAAATTAAATTGTATCGAATTCCTCTGAGACGTTCAATAAACGCCTGCAATAAATATATTCTTTATTCTTTCTATATACTACCTAATGCAAAAAGAGCCATATCTTGTAAGCGTAGAAAAAAGTTGAGAAAAAAAATGCTCCTGTTATAGTTTGTCATTGCATTTTTGCTACATTTATATCATGCAAATCACAGAAGAATTTATTCTTTCTTTTTTTATTCCATCATATAAAAGAAGTTTCCCACTTATGGTGAATTATTTAAATTTGTTTATAACAACAAATAAGAGTAATAAATATCAAGTAAATAAAAGTAATTCTCCTCTAAAGAGAAAAATACACCTATTTTGGAACACATTTTTCTTCAACCGCAATCCAAAATAAAACATTTTAAGCACATTCATTTCATAGTAGCAAACTGAAGACAACTGAAAATCAGACACAAAATAGGGAGATTTTATGCTGAGAAAATTTAATACTATCTAAAGTGAATATTCTGACTTTGATCGAAAAAAAGGATGTGTGCTAATACATTCTCTGTTTCCGAAGGTAACAATAAAAAACCTCCTGCCTTGCATTCAAGGAAGAGTGCAAATAATGTGTTAAAAGACAATTTCAATTCTCTAGCAATAATACTCATTTTAAAGCTGAAAGGTCTGGCCAGATACTGCCTGGCACAATATTGCCTTTCTGAAAGGAAACATGATGATATTATAAACTTGATCCTTGTCAACTGAAGGCCATTAACAATTTCACAAGTCTTTGATTCAAAAGATCCCTGATAAATATTTTACTGAATTGTTTGCTTTAACATTATAAGAGAAATAAAAATTTTAAAATATAAAAAAAATGAAAAATAAAATAAATTCTTAAGAAAAATATAAAATGCTTATTTAAATCATCTATTGGTATTGTAAACATGCACAACTAATTCATTCTGTTTCTGAGTTCAGAGACAGGCATGTTCTGATGCAAGGAAATAAATCAAAATGTTGGAATCAATTTATTTATTTTTTGTTGAAAATACTTTTTTTTCCTGCATACTTATGAGAGGGAGAGAGAGATAATAAAACAAGAACAGAAGAAAAATTGATTTTTCTAAGTTTCAGACAGTTGAAAAATAAACCTACTCACAAGAGGTGTATTTGCAAGTTACAAAGAATAATTATGAATGAAAAGGACATTTACTATTATTTCCTTATCAAAAAAGAAAACCATGTCATGGCCAGAAAATTTATTAATTCTTGTATGATTCCTAACTTATCTTCACATTTCATTCTCATTTATACAGGAGACGATCATCTATACTTCTACATTTCTTTCCTTAAATACTCTTATTATAAGATAAAAATTTCCAACATTTGCAATGCTAAAATAAACAGACATATCATTACATATTAACAAGAAGATTTAAGAAATAGTTGATATTCAGTTTTAAAACTAATAAGACAATGTTAAATAGGTGTTTGAATTTTTTGAGGAGGAGGAGAATGAAAATAACTACAAAATACAATTAAAGTATAAACGAAATAAATCTTGAATATTTGAGAAAATACAAATACCAACAAAACAATTTAAACATAGAAATATAAAAATCAATACAAATAAAAATACTACTGAAACTAACAACTGAACAAAAAAATAATTTAATATCAAAAGTATAATTAACAAATTTTAGCAATAGCATACATACTGAGTTGAAATATCATCAACTTTTTTAAAACTAATGAAATTTCAATCAATATCATAAAAATATGAATAATATAAATTGGTATATGAGCATTACAAATTGGAAATATCAAATGAAGTTTTAAATTTTAACAATACAAAGTTTTCAATCTTTTTAATATAAAACATAAAAGCTCATATTCATAGCCTCATTATTTCCCTTTGAAGTCAAAAAGAATGACACAGTCACAAGAAAAATATTACATTAAATACAGAATATCATTTTAGAACAAAATAAAAAAATAATTAGGAGCAGCCCACATAATTTTGAATCACAGACAGTAATTATATCCTCTCCAAAATCTAAACTTCATCAGAAGGCTAACAGCCGGCAATGATGAATTAACATTATTATCAAACATATGCGAATAAATCACAAGTGTGCTACATGAATATTTAATAAAATCAAGATAAAAACTCACTATTTCCTTTTATTTTCTTTAAACAATTAAATAATTTTTACACTACAATTAATATAAATTACAAATAAATATGGGTGGCATTTTTTTTCCATCAATTGAATAAAGCATGAATGAAACTATTCAATTTAGAATGGGTAATCAATCATCAGTTTAAACTATGTAAAACACATTGACTTCTAAAACATTTTCAAAAATATCTTGAATTTCAGACAAAGTAACAATCACAAGCATAATGAATGCATTTAATGAGGTAATTAACTAGAAGACATAGCATGAATATAAATAAACTACAGAAATGAATTTTATGTATTCAAAAATTGTTGCATAATGTGCAAGATAATCTCTTCCAAATGAGTGTCACTCAGTTTATAGTTTCGAAATTTTTTCCAAACTCACTTAGAGGTGCTCCCAACTTAAAAAATTAGAGCATATTTTTAGAAAGCAGTAATTTTTATAAATTACAACAATATGATAAAATTCCTTTTTAATAAAAATAGATAGAAAGTTTTTGACATACAATATTTGTGCATTTTACAATCATTAACAATATAAAAACATAGATTAACATGGATAGAAGCAGATTAAATATATACACTGAAGTTGAAGGAAAAGTGACTAATCTTACATCAAGATGCTAAAAATAAGATACCTTATGTTAAAATGGGAATTTTTTTCCAATAATGTAATATAATAAAGCAAAACAATAATTTTAGTTCATTTTTCGAACAATAGCCACAAACTTCCAGATGTCTTCTGCGAGAAGCTGTGGTTCTTCAAATGTAGCAAAATGACCTCCACGAGGCACAACAGTGTATGACACCAACTGTGTCACAGATTGTGTAGTAAGACAATGCGGCATTTCATTAGGAAACAAAGCTATTCCACATGGGATGGTCAAAGGTATCCTGAAAAGAGGGAAAAGAGTTTAGTTAGCCATTATATTGAAGCTAAAAAAATATAAGAACTACATGAAAAGGAAAGTGCTCCCCCTTTTCTTTTCAAATCAAAGAAAAAAGAGCTATTGAGGTCTTCACAGCATATTAGCAGTGTAGTTCATGAGGATTTTTGTCCATCTCATTTGAAATAAACTTATTAATCACATATGAGTAACCTTGAATTCGTGATACAAAATTCAAGAGTTGATGTAGGGCATAATAATCATTTATTGTATTGGAACATAGCACTGCGGATGACAAGGGGAGGCAAAAACACAGAAAATAAGAGATGGAAGTACAGACAATTTATTTGCAAATGCTGTGTTTAAAATAAGTGCTCAAAAATGAGTCCACATACAGTGACACATGATTGACATTATTTGTAAAATAATTTGAGTGGAAGTTCAAAGATGCATGGTATTTCCCAAACAAGCACAGAAGCTGTGAAAATTCAAGCTACAAGGTTGACATATGAGGTACATAGAAAACTTTTCAGACAAGCCAATAAAAAGAAATCAGGGTTACATAAATCAAGAAATCAAGGTGGCCAAAGGATTTGTTTTCCATGCTCAGTTCATCATACCCCAAAATTCTATACTGTCTTTCCTTACCATTAATTTCATTTCATCTCTTATTTTCTGTGCTTGAGCCTCACCATATCAATTACATCCATACATTAATGTACAGCAAAATAACTGTTACAGTGCTTGTACTAGCCTTTAAAAATTGTACCATGAATTTGGAATCAAACTATATGCTTTCATGAATTAGGAGTAGAAAACACTACCACTGACAAAGTGAGAGGAAACTCAAAAGATAAGTATTATGAGGGTAAAATAATCCTAATTGTATGTGGGTATAAAATATGTATATGTATAAAATATGTATATGTAAAATATGTATCAAAGGTAAAAATTCTACCTATCCAACATTTATACAACTCATGAAAGGAAAGGTTCCTTTGATCAAATAATATTGGTTTAAAAAAGGCTTAAACATATAAATTTAATTAGAAGTCAAATAAGAAAGCAATAGAAGAAAAAAAAGTATGTAAACAGATATGCAAAACATTGTTGCATTGAATTGCATTCTGCTTTACTTGATATGACAGATTTTCTTATAATTTTATTTAAGCCTTTATTTATCAATGATAATTTAAAGTACCATTTAAATCCAGCTGATATCTTTTTTTTTTCTAACGAAGAATGTATTTCTAATAGAAAGCATAGATATCAACCATAAATAACATTAAATTTTTTATTATTAATTTAATTATTTTAATTAATTAAAAAGTTTTTTCTTCTTCTTGGGTTTATTCTGTACCAAAACTTACCTGATGGTCCAAAAATTTGAAAAATTATTCAATACATAAAGGGTTAATAGCATTAACAGCATTGTTTACCATATTTAGTATTAGAAGAAGAAAAAATTTGCATACAAACAAAATTTGGTTTCAAAATACAGCCAATAATTTCTAAGCAGAATGTAGCATTTATTTAACTTAATTTTCTCTATCATAATTATACAAAAATAAGTACTGCAAACTCAAGAAATCAAAATTCCCAATCTGTTCATTAGTTAAATACAAATTATTTTCTGAAATTTTATTAATCCATGTATGGAATGGCTTCCTTCTTTGAAAGTACTTATTAGCCCAATTATTTAATTTCAGTTATGAAAAGAAAAAGTTTTATTCAAAATCATGTATATTTAAAGTATTATCAATTAAGGAAGAAATCTTTTGCCATAAGAGAAAAATGGTAGCTCAAGAGATGGAGGGGGTCAACAAGAAATATTAAATATGTCATTATACTATTTATGTATATTTTTTCTCATCTTCCTACATTTTTCCTTTTCCATAAATTTTCTTGCTTTTTTATAGTCCTTGTAAGCTGTGTCACAGTTGATTTACATGTGATTTCATTAGACAAATTTAAATTGAGAAATATATGAAAAAGGAAGAAATTTTTCAAAATTGAAATTATTTTACTATTTATTTTGTATCCACACAAAACAAATTTTTTTCTTATTTTATTATTAATCATTAATATAGTAATGATCAGTTAAAGCTACCTCCCTTGAAAAAAACCCATAACTGGAGACTTATAAAAAGCTGTAAAATTTCCAAGTGAAAGTAACTTAATAAATTACTGGAAACACAAAGCATAGTCTGTAATAACTAATACAAAAGAATTCCATCCCTGGAGACTGTAGTAACTTCTAATTTTACTTAGTTACTGAATAAGAATATGAAATTCAGAATGTAGTTACTAAAAAAAGATTTCATGATGCAACAAAGTAAAAATAAAATTATTTTAAAAACTTGTACTTACTTTTCATGATCCTTGTATATCTAGCAGAAGAAGTGAAGTTGTTCACCCAATAAATAATAGTATTTGTGAGGAGTTCATCCAAGGTAAACTTTTTAGTAAGATTGCCCTCTGGTGAGGAATGGTTCTCTTTGTCTATCCATGTGCTAAACTTTTCCAAAATGTATGCAGCTAAACCTACAGGATTGTCCACTATAGCACATCCTGAAATAGTATTATAGACCAACAACTAAGAAACTTATTAACTAATAACATACCACCATCAAATGGCTCATTTTTATATGGCTTGAATGCTTCAATATAGCAGAATATCATTAAACATTATAAAAGTGCAAAAATTAAAAAATTCAAATCAATAGAAATTCTTGTAACTGTAAAATGACTAGAAAGATAAACAGTTAGAAAAGCTAATGACTCAGATAACAATGACTATATTTATAAGGAAAAATATAAGATGCTGCTGATACAATTTTTCAAAAATATTTGTTATTTGCTATAGTCATCAATAATATTATTTAAATCCTACATCTATAAAATAACTTCATTTAAGAATTCTTTTGAAACTAATGCATGAAACATATGTACAATTTATTAATATTTTTCAGAGTGTGCTTTAACCAGTTAAGTGTGTATGATGAAATATTTTGTCATACTCAAAGCATTATCACAATCGGCATGACAAAATTTTTCGTCATGGAAATTTGCCGTAATATGAATTTTTTGAATGCAAAAAGTCCTCATTTTGAAACGAGCTAAACAAAATTTTATTCTGCTGTTAATTGGTTAAAATAAACATCAAGAATATGGTATTACATTATATATGATCCTCAATAACTCTTAGTAGCTCAGACAGATAAAATTCTATTTAAGGTATTATGATACCTTTTCACATTATTACCTGGCTTAGATGGTTTCTAAAAAATTTTAATCAGTTCTAAGTTTATCAGATAGAAAGACAGTAAAAAAAAGGTGTGGAAATAACAGATATATTGTGGAATAAGTGTAAAATTAAATTAACACAGAAAATTCATATTTACACAATGACTACCAATGTAAAAAAAAAAAAAAAACATTAACATTATTTAGCTGAGTTTTGATTGTTGGGTTCATGTATAAAATAATTCAAATGGAAATCCCTGATGATTTAATTAAATTTTCTCTTCAGATAATTGATAGTACCAGTTCAGTGCTCACTCTCAAAACCTAGAAAAATTCACGCTGGAGTAGTTCGGTGGATTCCAAACTCGATCCTATTTGCTTATCAATGACATGCCTAAAGTCTAGGAAATGAAAATCAGCTTATTTGATTATGGTAGAATTGCTTTGCAAAGTCAGTGATCTTGAATATATATCAGAAAACTCACTGATCTTGAATATATATCAGAAAACTCACGAAATTAATATTATCAAATGTCAAACAATTTTCCTGAAAAAGAAATTTGACAACACAAAATTGTTCTGGAAAGTCAAACCATGGAATAATGATACAGTTTGCCTCAGCATCATCTAAGAACTTAACCTATAAAAAACATCAATAAAAATTATCCTATCACAAATTTAAACTATTTCAAGGAGGGGGGGACTCTCGATTTACTAAATCAAGACTTCTCATCACTTATGCATCATTTATCTGAGTAATTGTATTAAAAACCCATATCTCAACAATTTGTACCACATCTCAAAAGCGGGAAGATAGCAAAATGTGATGATTCAACAAATTAGTAACATTCTGCGATTTTTCATAAATAATGACATTCACAGAGACCTCAAATTGCTAAATTATAAGATTTCTATAAAAGATCATTTGAAGTATTGGACAACTTTTTTATTCTTGACTAGCCGCCTTTGGCGATCAGTCGGTTCGCCAGTATTAATGCTCGCTAAAATGTTCATATTATATTTTATGTAGCTGTGTCTCATAACAGGTTTTTCACCAAAATATTTTTAAACCAAATAAATTTTGATAATCATATAATTCATTTATAGTATTATTTTCTTCAGATGTTCTGTTCATTGTACTACTCATCTTTCAGTTTCTATCCATGCAATGATTGTCCAGGAATTGATATTTTACTTACATGGTGGAGGGAAAGGTCTAAAATTCTACGTCTTTATAGAATAATGAGATTCAAATTTTCATGATTTAGATGATTTAAAAACTGTAAAAATACATGTACTTATTTTAATATTTAAAATTGATAATTTTACTGTAAAACTCATAAAAGTTTTATTTATGGATGACATAGATCTACAATTCAAAAGATTTTTTTCCCCCTTAGCTAACTAGGTGTTAAGTAATATACTACTAAGCCATTGAGATTTCATTAGTCTAACTACCATGTATTTTAGATCACTCTTCTGTATATCATGAATCACATAAAGGATAAATGTATTGTTAAAGAGATAAGATAAACATAATCTCCTAGGTGAACTTAACAGCTTATAGAAAAAAAATTTTAATGACCTCAAAACTAAAACAAACACTGAAAAAAGACTTATAGCAAATACTTTTATGTTAACATTTTTTTTAATGCAATTGAACAGGACACAAAATAAAAACAAAGGTCATATACTTTTAAGTAACAGAAAATTTTAATTAATTTTGATTTATAATTCAAATTCAAAACTAAATTTACTAACTACTGTTATATTTTGAACTCAATTTTCAATTCATTTTGGCACAGTCTTAACAAAATTTTCCCCTTGGGATGAAAACTTATTTATAGAATAGTTGATACTAACCCACAGTATCTGGTTTAGTGCACAGTATATGAAAATATCCAGTTTCTTGTGGCATGAACACTTTTTCTTTGGAAGGATAGAAAACATAATACTCCTCTTTAGATATTAGAGAGGGAAAATAAGCTATCACAACTGCTTTCAAAAAATCCCATGTTTTTGGTCTCTTTGAAAACATGGTCAAATGTGCTCCAATTGTCCTATAAAATATAAAAAGAAATCAGTGGTAAATCATTTTAAAACTAAATCAATGGTGGAATTTGTGTTATTGATTAATATGTAAATTGTTAATTCAGCTCTTTTTATCAAATATAATTTTCATGGTTTTTATAACTGTAAAATAATAACATGTTTTGGAAAATCCCAAATTTGTAATGTGCATTCAAATAAATACTGTTAATCCTTCTTGTTTTGGCTATTTTCAAAAAAGAAAAATCAGTAATCTAACATGACAAATAAAACAGTTTTTCAATAGTATTAGTTTCAGATTTATTCATTATAATATTAATAATTGCATATTATGAGTAAGAAGAAAATTATACATCCCCCATGTTTACTGAATTTGGTGATCACTAAACAAGAATAGCAGCAAATTATTCAATTGCAGATTATTTAATTGCCTCCATTATCTAGTTAGACAATATCATTATACTTAGAAATACACAACAGTGAAAAACTAAGCAACAATGTAAATTTTAAACACATAACCATTATATTACAGAAAAGGGGCTTTTGCGATCAGTATAATGAATAAACAATTCGGTAGAAAGTTGATGTGTATGTAAATGTCATAGATGACATAAGTGTACACAAAATGTATGTCGTCGGTGCATGCAGCTCAGGTGTACAAAGAAAGAATGAATGGAGGCCTTGATGGGGAGATGCCTTGCGGCATGATTACATCCTCTGGGGAACATCCAATAACAGTGAGAAGCAACCATTGAATAAAGAGAGGGCATATCCCAGACTAAGGAACATCTGTTTGTTGTTCTTCCTCTTGAACAGATATGCAATGGTACTATGAGTTCAATGAACCCCTTTTTTGGTTTTGTTTTATTCCATTAACACATTAAGTTTAGCACAACTAGGCTTTCATCATCCTCTAAAGTACAAAATGATATTTCTCATTTTTGAATTTTATATCTGTCAGATGATTTCATATCTCTCAGATGGAGTTAAGACAAAAAACCGACCTGTTGCTTACGTTTTGCACACCAGTGTATATTGTGACACTAATTAAAAATTCATAGAATATTTAAAATACTTTTGAAGTTTTACAGCAGTTATTATTTAGGCTATGAATAAATGGAAGTTATAATATTTAAATTAAAATTCATTTTCTCATGTCTTAAATAAGGTAATGTGTTATTCTGTAACTTTGAATAAGTGATAAGTTCTAGTTTAAAAGAATTGGAAAAAAGAGAACTTTCAATTTAAAACTTGTACCTGATAAATATTGCAGTTAGCTTAATTCTCATAATATTTTTCCATTAGCAAGGTGTAAGTGAAAAATCGCCAAATTATGTGGAATTATGCCAAATTTCTACCACAATTTTAAAGCAAAATATCGACAAATAATGTAGAATTCCGCCAAATTTCTTTGGTGATTTTTTGCTTACGCCCGGCTAACAGCAAAGTATCATTCTCATATTTCAAACAGTAGAAAAATTGTATTTTTTTATTTTAGAAGATTTTGCAATCTGTGTTAGGATAAATTATTTAGATGGAGTTATTATTATAGCAGTATGTGTAGATGTATTCTGGATGTCAACTCTTATAATTTCCCAATAATTAATTTTTAAACTTTTTGAGTTAAAATTATAATTTTATTAAAAAAAAGACTTTAATGACAAGAAGAATTATATTTTTATGCTATTCGAGTCCATGAATGTATTTTTGAAAAAGGTACGAATTCGCCTTTTTTAATAAAGTTCCACCTCCACCTGATCAATCTTATTTAATATAAAAAAATATTGACACTCAAAATCATATAATAAAAGAATAGTCATCTTATGATTAAAATTGTCTCTGTTATACTGTTTTAGCGTAAATTGGAATCACATGCAAGTTTATTTTACAAAAGTGAATAATTTCAATTTGCAGATGATCTCTTAATTATTTCTTAAAACAATAAATTTATATGTGAAATATTCATCTGAAATAATGATTTTCTTTGTTTTCTAAGTCTTATCAGTTACGCAAAGGAATAGTAGTGTATGTATCGTCATATAATCACCCATATCACCTGGAGTAGAATATTGAATTTACAAGAGTAGCCCTTTCCGGAATGGGGTCAATTCATTGGTCACGTGTCACAATTCATGGGTCAAACAAACCGATTCTGTTCAATTTTCAACCGTTCTGCACATCTCGGGATGTCTGTCGATAACATTGATGAAAGCATTGCAGTCAGTTGTTGTAGTTGAATGTTACTCTAGCCGAATAACTATGAAAAACATTTAATATTTTTTAAGATTTAATATTTTGAATTATTTTCACCAAACTTTTGAAGAATTGTAATTTTATTTCTTATCCTAAAATTTCAATTAGTATTTTCAATGCAATTATTTTTTGTCTAATTAAATAGTATCACTTTTTAATTTGTTAGCTACCCTTTTATTCTGTACTTTTCCATATATATATATATATATATATATATATATATATATATAGTCCAAAAAATACATTTTGACAAATGGCTATGGTGGTGTTTTTGAAAAATTACATATTTTCTTTTTTAAAAAAATTAATGTTAAATAACAGAGAAAAAGAACATATCCTCCTCTGTAGGTTGAATTTTATAAATATAATTTTTTTAAATAAATATTACTCTTAGATAAGTTAAAATTTTGAAGCTTACCAATAAAATTATTACAATTTTTTCTTAAGTAATAATTTTTATTAAGAGACTTTCTTAAATAAATGGTTTTTATTTGAGACTTTGATGTTTTCAGTTTGCTCAGAAGAAAAAAACATGAAACTCAAATTTTTTTATATATAATAAATTTTGTTTACAATAGCAAATTATGAATTATAAAAGGTATAGATACCATTTTTTCAAATCTATGCAACCAGAACCAGTTATTTTATTTTAACTTATAGAAATCATTAAAGGACAAACAAATAAAAATATGTGTTCATAATTTTTATTTACACATTTAAAAAAAGATAAAATATATATGTTAATCATTTTTAAAAATATGATTAAATGGATGTTTCAGTGCTCTTACCTATTAAAAAAAACTCAAAAGCTGTTTATCAACATTTCTCTAGCATGAATCTATTACAAATAAATAAATGTATTTAAAAAACTAGTAATAATGATCTCTGGAGCCATCCATTTTGCTCTTAAGTTATTATATATGATAACATGGCAATAACAAAATATGAATTACTACTAGGAAAAGAAAGCTTTAAAGTTCACATTAAAAAAATAAAAACCTCAAAATGCATTTTATTATGATGCCAAAAACTAAAAAACAAATAAAAAATTATTTGATGTTAATTAATGGTCTTTGAAAGTTATACAACATGCAAGTAATTGATATTATATAAGCACATATAAAGGACAGCCCCTACAAAATATTTATTCATTATAATTTTTGAAATGGCTCTTTCTACTGTAATTTTACATGAGATATCTAGCAGTTATCAATTCTTTCAGTGATATTAAACCGAGTACAGTCATTTAAAATTTTATTTTCAACTTATATCCTTTTTTTTAAAGTTCTTGTTCAATTTGAAAACTTTTATCTGTCATCACAAAATCATTCAGTTCTAATACATCCAACAGATAGCTTTTAATTTTTTAAAAAATTCCTAGTCAGATATGCTATCACAGTGTAATGGTGAAATGAAGTTGACAGCTCTTGAAAGCATTATGACTATCATATTTTTTAGAATATTTGCTTCCTTATAAAAACTGGGTCATTTACTTTTCTCTTGGATTGATAGGTTTCTATGCAGTCAATAATAAATCTGGAGTCTTTATTTTTAAAAAATCAAATGGATTTTATTTTTTTGAAAAAATTTAAATGGATGCTTAAACATATTTAATTTTTGAAGATCTTAAAAATTAAAAGAAGAATAGAGAGATGACCCTTTCTTTAGTGAAATTTGTCAATGCCCTCATTTTAATATTATTAACAATATTCTCAGGAATGAATATTTTTCACAGAATCTTGAAGCTCATTTTGAATTTTGTGGTTTATTTCAGAAAAAGTAGCATTGAAGTATGTAGCATTCAATTTACAAATTAAGAGCACTTTTAATACAATACATCAATTATAAAAGCTGGTAACAATCAATACAAAAATTGTATTTCCAGTAGTTGGAAAAATCCATTTATTTAATAAATCTTAAAGAGATGTATTCAACTCCACCCAAGTCAGCATTACAGCCACTAATTTTCAGTTAAGAGAGATAGTTTTTACAATAAAAGTTTGTTTACTTACATCAATTCAATTTAGATAAGATTTTGTAGGATAAATGTAATGTAATATTGATGTAAACATTTCAAAATCTTCTCAGCATATTCAAAATTATCAGAAAATTCCATAAAATGTCAATAAAGAAAATTAGGAATGCACTGAAGATTTTTGTTTAATTGTCCCCATTTGTTTTAAACAGCAATACACGCACCGACTTCTTTTCCTTTGAGAGGGGTTTTCTAAAAAAAATTACTGGTACAGTTTTTGGGTTTCAAAATTTTGTGAATACAAACACACTAAATGAATTCTTGATAATAAACGGCGCATGTCACAACTTCGAAAACAACAACCTTCCATTCCAAAGCTAACAACCAATGTCAGGATTGTTGAAAGGAAACTAAAAGAAAAAAAAAATGCCTTTTATCATGGCAACAACTTGTGTTTCGGAATTAAAGCATCCAGCAGCACATTAGTCTTTCATCTTTTAACTTTAACAGGAGGAAAGAAAATGACTCAAAAATTACAGCTAAAAATTGTAAACAAAAATTCCGCTTCATACTTTATGGAGGGCGTTAATGACAGACTCATCGAGGAAAGCTTTGCGGATGAAGACTTAAATGCCATGCGCAGAAGTCACATGTCATGTACCTTTTACGTCACATGAATTGACCCCATTGCAAGGATGGTTTAAAACCAGGGTGGGAGAGATCATGAAGAAGATCAAAAACAATTTTACGAAATGAAAGTGCGATAAATGGATGGGATATGCCTGTTGACATATCACAGTAAAGCGCAATGTCTTCCAAACGAAAATAATGTTTCTCCAATTGCAAAGAAGTATTAGTTGATTCAAGAAATTTTTTTAATTCCTCATCCTCAAGTTGAGCTTGAGCTAATTTTCGATAGTCAAGGGGTTTATTATGATTAACAGCATCAATTTCTATTCTAGAGAACGCATCAGCATTAATATTATCACTCCCCTTCATATGCTCAATGTCTGTTGAAAATTGACTTATTAAGTCTAAATGACGCAGTTGTCTTGGCGAGCATTTATCTGCTTTTTGTTTGAATGCATATACAAGAGGGTTTTGATCCGTGAAAACAGTGAGCTCTCTACCGTCAAGCATATGTCTAAAATTACGAATAGAAACATATGTTGCAAATAATTCTCTGTCATATGTAGACCAGTTTTTCTGACTCTTGCTTAGTTTAATAGAGAGAAATGCAATAGGCTCCCAGTTGTTGCCTGAAAGTTGCATTAATGAGCTCCCTATTGTGACATCAGATGCGCCTGTCCATTGACTAAGGCTAGCACCAGGAATTGGATGTCGAAGTAAAGTTGTATTTGCCAATGCCTCTTTAGCAGCAGCAAAACTTTTGTCAGCTCCTTCTGACCATTCAAGTTCATTCTTTTGGGAAGAACGACCAGTTTTCTTAATATTTTTACGACCTCCAAAAATTTATTTGAAGGGGCTAAAATATCTACAGCCTTAGGGATAAATCTGTAGAAATTGTAAAGGCCCAAAAATCTACGAAGTTGAGTTATAGTAGATGGTTTAGGATAATTTTGAATGGCTTTTACTCTATCAGTTAAAGGGGCTATACCATTTTTAGACACTTCAAAACCAAAAAAATTAAGAGATGATACACCTAAAGTACATTTAGAAGGATTAATGGATAATCCGTAGTAATCAAGACCATTAAATAATGCACGTAAATGTATGACATGTTCTTCGGGAGTACTACTAGCTATCAGAATATCGTCAACAAAAGCATAGCCACCATTCAGATCTCTGGTAACTTCATCAATAAAACGTTGAAAAGTGCTACTAGCGTTACAAAGTCCAAATTGCATTCGTACGCTCTCAAACAAACCAAATGGAGTAGTAATAGCACTTTGTGAGCGTCAGAAGGATTTATTAGAATCTGATGATAGGCTTTCACTAAAAATATTCTAGTACCGTGAAGTTCTGAAGTGAAATCTAAAATGTTTGGAACGCCGTACTTATCCCTGACCGTTTGAGCATTAAGAACCCGAAAATCTCCCACTGGTCTCCAATCGGAAGAATCCTTTTTCGGAACCATATGAAGGGGTGAAGCATAGTTACTTTTGGATGGTCGCATATGACCTAAGTTAATCATATGCTGAAATTCAGTTTTTGCTATTCGCAACCGATCAGGGGCCAGTCGACGAGGTTTGGAAGCAACCGGAGGTCCGAAAGTTTCAATATAATGTACAACATTATGCTTAACTTCTTGATGGGGACTAGGTGATTTAGTAATATTGGGAAATTCTTACAAAATTGAATGATAGTCATTGGTACATAACACAGTTTTAACAGCACAAATATTAGACTTTTATAAAACAGCGTTAGAACTTAAATGCGTATTAGAATCAAATAAACAACGTTTACGAAGTTCAGGTTTTAAATTAAATTCATGTAAAAAATCAGCACCTAAAATACTAACAGAAACACTGATAATGAAAAAAGGATACACAAATTTTCTTCGTAAGCCTAGGCCCAATGTCAGCAGTTTTTGTTTATACACATGGATTTTTGTACCGTTAGCTGCTACAAAAAATTGAATAGGTGTTACTTGACGTTCATTTTTGGAAGGACATATTACAGATACATCCGAACCAGTATCAATTAAGAAATTTAATTTTCATTTGTGATCACGGATGAAAAGGCGACGAGAATGTGTAGGCAAGGCGCATGTCGCCATTACTC
The DNA here is from genome assembly GCA_026289955.1 of Argiope argentata. NCBI lineage: Eukaryota > Metazoa > Arthropoda > Arachnida > Araneae > Araneidae > Argiope > Argiope argentata. The sequence continues at coordinate 156,503 of JAOUZG010019412.1, read as the reverse complement.
CTGCCGCACAGAGTTTCCCGCATACGAGCAAGGCTTTTTGCGCTTGAGTGCCATTTCACCGAATTTCGCATAATACCAGCATACGTTGTTGTCACCCTTTCCACGCGTCGAAGAAACGCTCCTGCGTCTGAAGTGGTTAAATGCACGCGAAACACTTTTGCTCCGTGATCGTCGTAAAGAAGCCATTTCTTGTCGGTGTGCACGAACTTCGGCTAACAGTTCTGCATTACTTGACGTAGCTGTAAAGAAGGAAAGCTCATTCACTTCTGGTGGGGAAACCTCAAGAATACGTTCAGCGACTTCTGCCGCTTTGGTTGAAGTAGTCGGCTGAATATTAGCGATGATACTTTGCACCTGGGAGGGCATTTGATTAAAGAACAATTCTAGTAGTAAGGTGTCCGAAACGTTATGAGATTGCGCTCGACGCTGCGTGTCTCTAAGTAATTGGGAAGGTTTTCGATCACCCAATTGTTCACCTGAAAGTCACTTTCTAATTTCTTGGGATCGACTTTACCACATCTGTTTATGATGACCTCCTGCAACTCCTTATGCGAATCATCGGTAATGTCTTTCAAAATAACATCACGAACAAGAGATACAGAATCGGGAGGTAAGTGTGCGACCACGTGGTTGAATTTCGTAATCGAATTTGTAATGGGTTTCGGCATGGAGAGGGCGAATGTCGATTCGCATATTCTAAACCACAACTGAGGGTCTGAAGGATTGTAGGTTGGAATTTTCACGGCTGAAATTACATTCTTGTTGAATGATGACTCTGTTAAGATTCAAATAAAATGAAATCGAAACGATAGCTACGCCACGTGCAAATCGGAAGAATGAAGTATTATTCCACTCCGCTTCGATCCGTGATATTTTTTTAGAAACCAGATAAATATCTTTTCGTCCGAGTCACAATTGTAGTGCTGCGTGTAAATAGCTTCATATTTAAGAATTCTGGTTTAACAAAATATATTTATTTCCAACTTAACGATAACAAACAATCAGCATTACTGAACCGAACACAACGCAAACTAGCGGCTTTTTTCTCCCTCTCGGTGGAGGGTTACAAAGTTATCCTCCCTCTGATTGGCTGAAACTAGGAGCAGAGGAGTAGGGGTTACCACAGATCTAACTCTTCTAGATTAATTGATTCTGATAATAATCTGAATTTTGAAAATTTTAGTTATAGAAATCGATAATTTAGTTTTTAGTAATTAATGTAAAATTAATGCTAGCAGTTCTTGTAATTTAAAAGTCATTACGTTAAAAAGTCGATTTTTTTAAAAACAAAATCATGATTTTTTTTAATTTAATATTTTTATTGTTTTATTAGAGTTTTTTTATAAAACCATGAGAATTTTGTTTACAATTCCAGCATTTGAGAAGTTATCCAGATTTTCAAATTTGTATTGCATACATCACAGAGAAAAATATCCTTCTCTGTGGCATACATTTTAAAGATATTTTGCATTATTAAATGCTAATCATTGATAGAAATTTCTTACGGAAAGCCAAATAAATTAAATTCTAATGTATTAGTTTTGTTCAAATTCGTTATAATAGTTTTTCGTAATATTTCTACAGCTTCTGAACAAGAGGATAAGTAATCTATTCATTAAAAAATATTTGATTTTTTTATTTGATTTTTTTCGTAATTCACATTGTGATAGAAATTGAAAATTTCGTGTTATTTATCAGTATCCGTGTATTTAAAAAGTGGATAAAATAGGCGTTTTTTGTTTGTTTGTTTTGTTTTGTTTCGGAACTAGATAGTATATTTATTATTTGCAAATTTATAAGTGAATCATTTGATTAACCTTTAAACTAGAAGGTTTATGCTTTATACCTCTTTTTAGCTTTAAAAAAAAGCTCCTTTTTTCAATTTCTTTTAAAAATTAGCTCTTAAATTGTATACTTTGCTTTCATAGATGTTTTGTCAACCTTTTTTATGCAAATGTTCAAAAATATGAATATTTTCGACCGTTTTCAAAAGAATTCATCCAGCGAGTAGTCGCATACCTTAAATACCTGAATTTTCAATAATGAGTGTTTTTATTAATTTCGTAGTATTATCAAAAATGCATTGCTATAGGACGGTGAAACTGTGGAGGCCAGCAGGTATCACAAAATGTTTGCAAACCCGAGTTAATATTCAAACAACAGCGGAAAGATACAAGTATATTTGTAAATCAAAACAGAAGAATATATACAGATAAATAGGGAACAAAATATAAAATTGATTACTTTCAAATTAAGGCATTCAAAAAATGGAATTACATTATGAAGAAGAATGTATTTATATACAAGGAAATAGAAAGAAATTAAATTCAATATTAACCTCTGTTAATATATGTATAAAACATCGGAAAAGATAATATACCCTGAGCAAAAGAAAGAAAAAGGGAACCCATGATGCATAGTTTTCCCCCCTACATAATTCATGAGTGAACGTCTGTCATTTATTATGCATGTTTTTTCAGGTCCTCAGGTGTCCTTTGATTTATCATCAGGTCTTCGAAATTCTGGATTTCACTGCTAGAGCAAACATACAGGCCAGTTGGCAATAAATTGAAAAGTTTCCAATAGATTTTTTTTTCTTATTTAAAAACTGCTTTAGTTTAAAATTAAGCTAAAATTTGTTAGCCTTTAAATGCCCCCGAAAAGAAGAATGAGTGAATTACACCTCATTCGATATTTGATGTAAGTTATTCCTCTCATGCATATATTCCTCTTTCAAAACATTTTTCCCACTGTTATGGTGTGGAAGTTTGGAAGAAGATGCCAACTCAAGTGTCGTCCTCGACATCTGAGCGTGGTTTAAAATTTCGAGGTCCATCCCAAAATAGCCCTAGTGTTGCTTTAAAATGGGGGCGTTAGTATAACTAAACTTCAAAATATTTTTGTGATAGGATATCGGATGAAGATAGAAATAAAATCAATTAATTTTATTCCTTTTATAAAAACCAATGACCACATTCATTATTTTAAATTTCAAAATGACATCAAGTGAAAAAAAAATTCATACACTTCTGCTTCCAAGAAGATTTTTTGAACAATTATTCGATTTTGAGAATTAATATCATCTAATGTGTGTAATGATGTCACTGCAAATAACACAATTCTATAGAAGGTTTGCGTTATTATGATTCTAAATGATTGTTTGCTCTGTGTAAAGTAAATAAATCTGAAAAATGGTACATTCATCTTTTATTCTAAAAGATGCATATAAATTTCAATGAAATCTTGGGAAAATGATAAATGCAGAGCCAAATTTACTTTTAATTTGGTTACCATCTATAAAAATTCATTTAACGGAAAGAATAAAGTTTTTTATTAGAATTTTGTTAATTTGCTATATATGTAATGATCGTAATTTTCCATCATTAAATTAATTCAACAATAAATAAGAAAGGAACCCGTGAAGTCCATTTTCCTTATAATATTGTTTCTAATATGTTTTTACGAAAGCTTGTCCGTGGTGATAGATTCAACATAATTTTTAATTAAAACAAGAAATCAATGATTAGTTTAAATTTTTTGTATTATCAAAAGTTTAGTATATTGTAATGACAATATTCTTCGAATTGTTGGGCTCTGAAATTGTATTTCTATAATTCTCAATTCTTAGTATATCCCTTTTTAAATTAAAACACATAACTCATAAGGACATAACACATAAACACAGGACACATAAGTTTATATCTAGAAATATTATTACTGAAAAGAAATAGTATGGCACTACTATATCTTATAAAAGGCCAAAACAATGTTAAATTTAATTCTATGAACAATTATAAATATTTTTAATGTACAGTTCATGACTTTTGTAAAATTTTAAATTATTACTTTTAAACTTTTACAAAAATAGAATTATTTCTAAATATATCGGAAAAGACTTGGAAATAAAGATGCATAAAAAATTTCGAAACGAAGCATAACCCTAATTTATTAGAATACATTGATTCCAGTAGCTTACTAATAAATATTTTCAAAGTTTACGAATTTATATTCTTGCATTTAGGGAAGTTTTTTTGCTTATTAAAATGAAATTCATTTTCCATTCAAATTTTTGTTCTAGATTTCCTTATATGTGTATTAGAACTTGTGATATATTTAAACCGCACATAAAAATCTATTTATTTGTTTGTTTATTTGAACCTTACTGTCACACGTTTTTTAAGATTCGAAGTAATTTGGCATACATATTTCTTAATATTTTGAAGAATTAAATGTTTTATCGACAGGTTGTTATATACTCCTAAAGAAGATGAAAAGAAATCAGAAGAGTAATTTTTTTATGTCTTCTCGCCCTAACTACAAATTATATCTTACTCAAAAACTATTTTCATATCATGCTAAAATATTTTTTTAAAAATTAGCTTTTCACTGACAACAGTAGCAAATTTCTAGACAACGAATGACCTAATTTTTTATTTATTTTTCAAATTTAATTTAAACACAATTTGAAGTAACTCCTTTTTGGATTGAAGAATTAAAACTTTTACATTACCAAATCAATTGCATCCTTTATGTTTCTTTGATTGAAATCGGCTTCCTTGAACTTCTTTACTTTTGCTTTTATTACTTTCATGAATTTTAAATACAGAGAAAATATTGAAATCGCCCCAAAATTTGAACTCGGGATTTGGACGGATCTTCACGTTTTAGATCATTCTGAGTTAGAAAAGCGTATTTTTGGAGAATGTCTCTCTGTCTGTCTTAACAAAGATAAATCAAAACGCTTTGAGGAAGACAGATGGAATTCGGTAAACAACTTAGTACCAAATTTATAGATCTGTATGAAAGTTTCAGCAGAATTCAATGAAATGAAGTGTGTCGGCTGTTCGAGTAAAAAATAAAACAAAACTATATTTTATATCTAAAGTACTGTTATCTATATTAATAAAAATGCAACTCGAAATGCGTTGCTAAGCGCAAAACTGGAGAACGCCTTGGCCGATTCGACTAATTTTTTAAAAATATTTTCGTTAAGACACGAGGATGGTTCTTATGGAGAGAAAAAATGAAAAAAAAACTGCTTGGAAAATAGTTAAAACGACACTTTTCTTACTTTCCCGCCAAAAATCTTAATTTCCTTCCCCCACACCGAGTGAGATAGCAGGAAGTAATAAATTATGATTTGTTTGGAAAGAAATGCGCGAAGTCAGTTGGTTTTCATTCATAGATAACGGGATGTTTAAAAAAGAAAGAAAATAGTTGCTTTTATTATTAGTCAGTATGAATATTTAATCTAAGACTGCTTAGTCTGGACAGGGAAGAAAAAAAGTAATAACAAAGGGAATAAAGGGTTTATAGAAAGAAAAGTAGTGAAGAAAAAAAGGATAAAAAAGAAAATAAGGGTGTGTGTGTCACCATTATTTCGTCTGTGCGAGGCATTTTCCAAGCTGTTTTTAAGCTTTTGCATCTCTTGAAAATCAATTGTGTCTTTATTTGTTTAGTGTGTTTACATTTATGAAAATTTGAATCTCATTCTTCTATAAAAACATAATTTTAGACCTTTCCCTCCACCATTTAAGTAAAATATCAAATCCGGGACAATCATTGCTCGGATAAAAAGAGAAACATGAGTAGTACTGTGAACAGATCATCTGAAGAAAATAATACTAAATAATACTAAAAATTAATTATATGATTATCAAAATTTGTTTGGTTTAAAAATATTTTGGTGAAAATCCTGTTATGAGACACAGCTACATAAAATATTAGCGAGCAAACTTTAGCGAGCATTAATACTGGCGAACCGACCGGTCGCCAAAGGCGGCTAGTAGTAAATAATATTAGTACTAAAAGTTCAAAATGGTACCTGTCAAATTTTGAGCTAAATACAACAAGGAGGTGACGGTCTCTCTCCATCAGTACTTTCAAAAACATGAAAACACAATTACTCAAAAATGCTGCAACTTAAATGTATTAAATTTGATAAATAATTTTGAGATTGTAGCGCTGCATCAAATTTTGGTTTAAATTGTTTGGTGAAGAACGTGTCTAAAATACCAATTTGACTTTCGGGTACTATTAACCACATGCCACAGATTAATTGCCAAAATACTTCCCAGGGATATTAAGTACAGAGAACACGACAGATACATAAAAATGCTAAATACCCGCCAAAGGTTAATATTTCATAACTGTTGTACACCAGTGCCATATGAAAGACATTCTCTAATATCCTCTCTGGGGTAACAGCTTTGTTGAAAAATATTCAAAACCTTTTTTGGGGAGACTAAACCCACTGCTTTTGAAGTATGAAAGCCTTTTAATAAGCGTTCACAGTAATTTACTTTTAAATACAGCCTTTTAAAGTTATTGCAGTTGACTTTCTGTTTAATTGAATATTGGTTCAACTTCTGAAAACGCTTAAAATTTTTATACCCCAGTTGTCGTGTGGAATTTGTACAAATTTGTAATACCACTTCTCTACCACGTTAGTTTCATCACTAAAAAGGACGATTTAAAGGGATTTTTGATGGATTCCAGTTCATTGAACTCCAACTTGAATGAATTTTCGTTATCAGTGGCGTAGGTGGATAACAAACATCTGAGACTGATTAGAGATGGTGTGCAGGGCATGGCAATGTTTTTTCGCCCCTTCTTATTATTTCATTAAAAAATATCTAAATTTGCTTATATTATTTCATAAACTTAGTTATATAAATAACGACTTTTTTTGCATGCTCTTTCAACGTTTTCGCATTTGTTGATGACATGCGCGCTTTTATACGTAATATTTTGAAATTCGTCATAGAATCCTTGAATTCTTTTCAAAAGCGTAAAATCTCAGATTTCCACAGAGGTCAAATCGCAAGATCCCGTCTAGTATTGTAGGCCAAACAGAAGGAGCAATTAATTCTTGGCGTGTGAATGCATAATAAAAATTGAATATTGTTTTAGAAGCGTTTTCCCCAATGTATTGAAACAAAAATTTGAGACAGAACGGCACTCATAGCCCCAAAATTCCTTATCAAATTTGATGTTTAAGTCGATACGTTTTTGAGCTATCGTGTTTAAATGTTTCTGAAAAGAGGTTCAAAAGACCTATAGTCAACCCATTATTGAATTAGGCTCAAAGTTCGATCAATGTCTACATTACAGACGTTAAATCATCAAATTTTATCTACCTAGCTCCCTTCGTTTTTTAACTATCTATATATTTTATATTCAAAAAGACACACAGACAGACTTTCCTTGAATTTTAATTTATCAAATTTTATTCAACATTTGACAAGAATCTACGAATTTAATGTAAAGAACCGTATTCCAAATTTAAACTGTTTGTTTCAAAGCATGTTTGAGTTATATTTTACACAAACAGACAATTTTTCCAAAAATGTTTATATATATAAAGGAGGTCTAAAACAGAAAGATTCGTCGAAATATCGAATTCGGAATTTTTGACGATTACTATACTTTCTCTATACTATGTATACATGAACTATACATCGATAATATATACTAGTCTAAAGATAGTTTTTAATGCCCCTTTATATATATATATATATATATATA